>CM044442.1:90075245-90119151 GCA_024363595.1 Xenopus borealis
ACAGACAACCCAAAGATCAACTCCAAAGACCTGCAAGAACATCTTGTTGCAGATGGTGTATCTGTACATTGTTCTACAATTCATCACAATGTGCACAGAAAACCTCTGTATGACAGGATGATGAGAAAGAATAGTTGCTTGTATGTAAAAGTTTATTTAGACAAGCCACATTCATTTTGGAACAAAGTGCTTTGGACTGATGAGACAAAGTATTTGGTCATAACAAAAAGCTGTTTGCATGGTGGAAGAAGAACGCCACATTCCAGGAAAAACACCTGCTACCTACTGTCAAATTTGGTGGAGGTTCCATCATGCTGTGGGGCTGTCTGGCTAATTCAGGGACTAGAACCCTTGTTAAAGTCGAGGGTCAGATGAATTCAACCCAATATCAATAAATTCTTCAGGATAATGTTCAAGCATCAGTCACAAAGTAGAAGTTACGCATGGGTTGGATATTCCAACAAAACAATGACCCCTAAACACACGTTTATATATACAAAGACATTTATCCAGAGGGAGAAGTACAATATTCTGGAATGGCCATCACAGTCCCCGGACTTGAATATCATGGGAAATTTATGTGTTGATTTGAAGCTGAACTGGAGAGATTTTGTATGGATAAATGGTCAAAAATACTTCCATCCAGAACTCATCAAAGGCTATTGGAGACATCTTGAAGCCGTTATATTTGCAAAAGCAGACTCAACGATTTATTGATATCATAGCTCTGTTGGGGTGCCCAAATTGATGCACCTGTCTAATTTTGTTTATGATTTTCTAAGAGGGGGGTTCCCAATCTTTCATATGACTGTGTATGTATATTGCATAATGTAACGTACACTACATCAAAACTGGCCATTCGGAATACTTTTAGCCATTGTGTTTTTGTTTGTTTTTTTCAATCTCTAAAGATATGTACAGCAGCACAGACAATTCTCTCATATTTACTTCAAGGACGCCTAGTCATGGCAGATCAAACTTGGAATACTTTTATTGAATCTATTCATCCAGTAATACCCATTTTACAGGTACGGTCTTATTTATTTAACATATTTTGAAATACAGAGTTATCTTTATTTTCTTATTTTTCTTAGGATCATGTTTTGTTTCTTGCATTCTAAATATTTTTTTCTGAATGCAATTCTGAGGCCACTCAGTTGCTGTTTTCTGGCACAAATTCTTCAAAATGTAATGCTATGCTTTTATGGTAGCCGTTTCTGCAGTAAAAGCCACACTTGAAAGGGAAGCGCACAGCAGTGTAGATGTAAATTGATTTTGATCCCTGAAAACACTCATATTCAGGGCAAAAAGAGCTCACACCTACATTTCCAGGCATTTTTCTTTCAAGTGAATTAGAGCTGTGGGAAAAAATCGTGGATGATTTTCAGATGGGTGAATTACACTGGCTGAAAACTGCCCCGTGTGAATTTAGTTTAAGCCACAGAATATATAGATATGAATGTGAAATTACTGACTTTTTCAAATTTATATTGGGCCAACTCTAAGGGGCTGATTTATCAAGGAATGAAGTAAAAATTCGAAATTCGAATTTTTTAGTTTTTTTTATGGCCAAATCTGGGAATAGTTAAAAATTCCATTCAAGTTTTTTTTATCTGCGAGATTTATAATAAACTGGCCCTTTAAGAATTTGACTATTCAACACCTATAAACTAAAGAATTGCTGTTTTAGCCTATGGAAGACATCCTTGGATCAATTTGGAGTTGTCTACAGCCTTCCTAACATTAGAGTTTGAAAAACTCGAATTCAATTTGATTCAGGTTTTCGGGTCCATAGTATTCATCCAAATTTGAAAAATTCGATTTTTTTAAAATATATTTTGATTGGTCACATTTCGAGTTTATGGGAGTTAAAAGAAAAAAAAACTCTCATGAATGCGAAATTCGACCCTTGATAAATTGGCCTCTGTGTTAATAGCTAAATAGTACAATTAACTGTTTCATTGTTTATCAATATTTTAATAATAAACTTATGAAAACGTGTCGATTTAAATATAAGCAAATGTTATTCCTGAATTACTTTTTTTTCTTTTTCAGGGATTTGCAGATACAGAAGAAGCCCTAGGTACATCTATATTAACATTGTGTGAAACCTCTGCAGAGGATGAAGGGGTTTTATCCAAAACTGCAAGGATAAGAGCAGCTCTGCGACAACTTTTTTCTAAAAAACAGGCGTGGGTATATTTTTTTACTTTTTTAAAGTTTTTTGATATTGAACTTGACACCTGAACTAAGTATGCACCTTTATGAACAATATCATTGCCTACTCTGTAATGATATGTACTGGCAGTGGTTTGTTTTATTAGCACACCATAGACAATGTTTACTCTTTGAGAGGAGTGCCTTCTCTAACTCTTTTATTTTTCCTCCAGGAATTTCTCTTCTTTTTCTCTGTATATATGGAAAACATTTTCAAAAACTTGTTCTAAGCTTAAACATGCAGTGTGTTGTATTCAGGAATCCTTCTCTAATCAACACCAGTTTGGGATATATTGAAATCTGTCCCTATGGATTTAAAGGAGGTCAACCCCTTTTGGCTCTAAAAACCCTGCTCCCCCCCCCCCAGCCTACCTCCCGCACCCACCCATACCGAACAATTCCTTTAAGGTGGCCATACACGATAAGATCCGCTCTTTTGGCGAGGTCGCCAAATGATTGGATCTTGACCCAATATGCCCACTAATGGCAGGGCGACATTGGTTTAATCCAAACGTTCGGCTCTAAGGCTGAACAATTGGATTACAATGAAGAGAATGGGCGCTGATATCCATGGGGGGGCCTGTTGGAAGCCCCGACACACGGGCATATAAACTGCCGAACAGGTCTATAGGACCGTTATCGGCAGCTTTAATCTGTCCATAGCCATAGGGACAAGACCGTACTTAGCAATGCATTGTAGGTGCCAATGACACAGTTTTTTAGAACAATTTTCTAAATTCCTCTGTGTGATATAACTTTTCAGTCTTCATTTTTAACCCCTGCTCATGAGTTCTGTTCATCATTAATTATCTTTAGAGTTCGCTCAGTGGCCATAAAATGGTTAGCAGTACATTTATTGAATGAAGAGGATTCAACCTGCAAGCGACCCCAGCTTCAAGGAAGTATTTTGTCTAATGCCGTCAGTTTGTTTGTCTTGGAAAACCCACTTGACCTTAACCTGGATAGCAATGAAAAGTCATATTTTATGGTTAGTATTGACTACATGTGTTTTTGCTAAGTTGGGAGAATCATTTATTTTTGTAATGCTATTATTTCTTTTTATTCTTTTTCAACTTGGTTATTCTTCTGTGGCTACAAAACCAGTTTCTGGGTTACTTGATTACATTGGAGACCATAATGAAACCAAGTTTTTAGGCACTTTGATTAAAACATGTTTCCTGCCTATTTTTTGTATTAAAAAAACTGTTAAATATTTACCAATAAAATATCCCTGTTCCAGCTAGTTTAATCAGTAATCTCTAAAACACACACTATATTCTTAGCTGTCACTGGATTTCTGGGGCAGTCATGTCCATCATTCTTAGGCTCTAAAAGCTATACATTCTAGGTTCTTTTAGATTTTCAGTTCAGTTTTTCAGGTATAAAAAATGATGTATGCTCTCTATTAGGTCCAAGTAAGTGACAAGACTTAATGCAATCCAACAGACTTCATGGTTGCAGGCACAGTCAGCCTAGCTTGTCCTTCTACTTAACCCACCTCCTATCATGTTACTACTATAACAGTGTTATTGTCATTTTTCCCTGTATTTTGAACTTTCTTACTTTCTGCAACAAATACATTTGAAAACATTCGCCACTTCACAAACCTCTATCCAAATAATTTTCCTTATCCTACAGGTTACCCAGTAAATTATATGTATTGTTATACGTAATGAAGAGTAATAATTCATTTTATTTGGGTTTGTATTTGATTTACAGGAAGACACTGTTAAAAAAGTATGTGAAATATTTCTCTCGGACACATTAGATTTTGCGCTGCATAAATCTGCTGCTGAACAGATGTCTGTTATAGCACAGGGTAAGCTAGTGGCTTTTCTTACATAATCACTTGAACTTCTACACCACATTGCAGTAATTAACTTCAAAATAAAAGTATAATGTTTACACATTTGGAATGCAGAGGCTGTTGTTTTAATGTTAGATATTTACCCTTTGAAGCCTATTTATCAAAATTCTAATTTGTGAAGTTTTCAAATATTTTTCCAATTCAAATTAACTTTTACAAAACTCAAATGTTTGCTTCTCTGATAAAAAAAAAATGCTGAAAAGGACAATTTCCATCGACTTCTACATGAACGCACAAGCTTTTGGATGCCAATGTTTTACCGATAGTGGTAAAAAATTTAATTCAGATGTTCTCAGGCCTTTAATTTTGTCATGAGCTTTTTTTAAAAAAAAAAGTATATAAATTTAATATATACAGAGTTGTGTTCAGAATAATAGCAGTCCTACGTCACTAACCTGATCAATCACTGTTTTTGGTAGTGTTGTATATACTACTATAGTTTTCAACTATTTCCCTGTAAGTGTGAGAAATTCTTTCCATAGCTTTTTGATAATGTGTGTTTTTGAGTTTAGGTATGTATTTGTGATTACCTGAAAGAAAACACCAATGCATATTACAACTTGTAAGTGGGGCATAATTGATTTTGACATGCTGTTAATTCCATTAAATGTAGTACTTTCTGTTTTAGATCTGAAAATGCATGGTGTTCTTAAACAGCGAGGTGTAGTGGATAAAATCCTTCATTACTTACATAAATGTGTTGAACAAGATGGAAAGGTTTGTTAGTGTCTTCTTATACGGTAGGACATTCTCTTCTCCTTTAGTCTACCTTACAAAACCAAAAGTATATAATAGATCTATCATTTTTTCTACTATTATCTTTTTATATACGACAGCTCTTTTCAGCTTTGCTTCTTCAGAGATTTTTCACCCTAAAACTAGGTACAAAAACTGTTCAAACTTGCACATTGACTTCATCAAGTTATAGAATGACCTATTTTTAGAAGTGTTTACAGTGCCTTTATGTTTATGTATAGACACTTCGGTGTCTCCACTCTTCTTGTCTCAGCAGCCAAAATACTTGCTATGTGGCAGGCTGCAATTTTATTGTTACTGTTAATTTTGTTACTTTCTATTTGATGGCCCCATTCAACACATATACTGGTTACTATAGTAAATTGGACACTAGTAACCATATAGCCTCTAAACTGGTGAGCTGCTGAAAAAAGTTGAAAATAAAGGCCTGTTGCTAATTGTCTCTATTTGTATCATGCAAAAGCCAAATTTCATTGGGAACTACTGCTTTTACTGCGTTTTAGGAAGCTTTTTCACAGTACTGACAATGCTGATAATAAGCTGCATTTTTTCATAACTGTTTCATAACAGGTATTTGAGTGTATGATTCTGCCATGCTTAATGCTGTTACGCAAAATGGTATATGCTGACCCCGGATTGCGTCTGACCCTTTCGCAGAAATCAAGTTTCCTACTCACGTTATTCCGAGGTACCAACTCCCTGTCAAATCCAATTTTTTTTTTTTTTAACTTAATAAATTTTTGTTGTCAAGCATTTGTGTACAGACAGTTATTTCTTA
This sequence comes from Xenopus borealis, assembly GCA_024363595.1. NCBI lineage: Eukaryota > Metazoa > Chordata > Amphibia > Anura > Pipidae > Xenopus > Xenopus borealis. The sequence goes on from CM044442.1 coordinate 90,080,864, forward strand.
GATTGCTTTTCTGAAAATGAGGTTGTTTAAGCCTTGCAAAGAAAAGAAATTTTGTAGTATACTGGGAAAGGTTGGGATCTTGTGCGCCCCCAGAAGTAGCATCATCAGACATGTAACCAACTCTTGAACAAACCAAAGCACACAGAACATGTACAGTGCCTTTATCACTAGAAATATAGTGGTCATTTAGATCACCCTTCTGTATGTGCTTTAGCTGCACTCTGCACACAGCAGTAAGTATATGGCCCACTGTGCCCTATGCCCACTATTGTTCCCTAATGAGCGTCTAAATGATGGGCCATTTAGGAGTCTGTAAGGGGCAGAAGTAGTATGCAATTTTCTTAAAAGGTGTGTATTAATGTCTCTGTTCACAAATTAATATTAATGTAATAATTCATTTCAAGATGATTTGTTATGCTAGTCATTTAAGAACATTTCCTTCCCACAGCCTAGGGTTTGCAGTAACTTGTTAAACGTACATTATGTAAACAATTTCATTACTCCGTGTTTTTTTTTTTGTCACTCCTCCTCTTTTCAGTTTCTTTGATGGTGCAACAAGAATTACCTTTACTCACAGAAGCTGCTGCTTTGCTGTTTATGCTCCTGTTTGATGAAGTATCAAGAATGGACACATGGTAAAATACTTTTTCAAAGTGGCAATACATCTTATTGAGCTGTTAATTTCACATGATTCTTTAAAATGGTAAAACATGCCTTTAAGCACAGGGACTTGTGTTGGCTTTTAACAACTAATATAGAAAAGTTACTGATCATGGTTATCTAGGTATTCAATATTTTACAGCGTAAAGGAGATAAAAAATCCTTTCATAAAGTTTAGAGATTCCCTCCAAAGAAACTATTTTGCAATATAGTCATATTTTTTTAACTGTTTTAAAAAATCAGGTATAAGTTCTATTATCTAGAAAACAATTATCCAGAAAGCTCTGAATTACAGAAAGGCCATCTCATATAGATTCCATTTTAATGAAATAATTCACAATTTTAAGTTATTTCCTTTTTCTCTATATCAAAACCTTGTACTTGCTAATCCTAACCAAAACATAATTAATCATTCATTGGAGGCGAAACAATCATGTTTAATTTCTTTATAGCAGACCTAAGGTATGGAGATTCAAATTATGGAAAGACCCTATATCCAGTAAATCCCAGGTTCTGAGCATTCTGGATAAGTAGTTCCATACCTGTATATATATCTTCCACTGCCTTCGCCCCTCTCAGACAGCCCTACCTTTAGTGGAGCAGAAATAAACATGGAGACAAACATTTTTTTCTGTGCAGCAGGAGCTGCACCTGGGGGGCAACAAAATTTGTCTTTGTTTTAACAGTAGACAGAATTTTTTAAAATATGTTTCATAATCGCTTATTTTGGTCCTAACCATATCCCTTAAATTACTGTGATGACTTTTCATCTCCTCTAATAATTGGAGCAGTTTTTGAATATCTTAGAAATTTTCAATTTGGATGCAACTGGGAACTAAGGGAGCAACTAAACTGTTTTCTTTTCTCACATCAAGTAATTTTAGCTATGTATATATGCCCCTAACCCATGACCTTTTCATGTTTTGATTAAATCCTACAGGGAAACTGTTTTCTCTGTGATATTTTGATTTTTATGTAGGCCTGAACTGGGCAGAGACCTAAAATACACTTAGGGGCAGATTTACATTCAGTCGAATTCGAGGTTGAATTATAAAAAATTTTAATGCAAGTAATTCGACTGTTGAATATTCGATTAGAATTTTGTTCGAATCAATCGATTCGATCGAATTTTCAAATTTCGATGGTCGAAGTGGCCACAAAAATATTCGAAGATTTGAATCTTTTTGAAAATTCGATCGAATTTCAAATCATTCATGGGAATTTATTAACTCTGCCCCTTAATAGATGAAAAGGGTGAATAGCTGTTCAAGTTGGGCCAATGAACTTCATGAGCCCCACAGTCATTTTTCAAATGTACTGTTTTATATTATTAAAAAAAAAAGATTCAGTGGTGTTACAGAATGAAAAAGTAAATAGCTCACCAAGTTGATCATGTGGTCCAGGTGCACCAGACCCCCAGCTTCAGGGAGTGGAAACCGATATATATACAGCAAAAAGGGCTTTATTGTTCATAATTAAAAATATAAATGCATCTCCATGGGCCTTACGCATTTCGTACCTGCTCGGTACTTAATCATGGCCTGCCTGGTGTGTCCCTGCCAAGATTAGTTTTGTGGAACTGTCTGATGAGAAGGTATCCAAACATTTCCAAAACCTGGCAATGCATGTGAAATAAAAGATTTCTGGAAGTTTAATTTTGTGGTATATCTGTTACAGGTCAGAGGGCATACCTTTTTGTACCCCACCTCCTTTTGGACTTCCTGTCACTGTTGTTAGAAGGTAAGGGAATCCATGGGTTGTGTCTAGTACATTTGACAAATACTTCAGTGATGCTTGAAAGATTGTGAACCCTTTAACATTTTCTATATTTTTATATGAATGTGACCTCAAACATCTGATTTTCAGATAAATCCTACACAAAGTACACAAAGAAAACCTAGTTGAAGGAACGAAACATAATATTGTATTTGGTCATGCATTAGAAAAAAAAAAAAAATCAAAAAACATGTCAAATCAATATATCCCCGCAAAAGTATGTGAATCCTTAGGAAATTGAAGGTTATATAAGATTCTGATGACAATCAGTTGTTTTATTTAAAAACAATGGGCCTCCAGCAAATACAACACATTTGTGGATGTGTATCATGGCTCAAACATAGGACGTGTGAGAATACCTGTGCGGTGGGACACTCACAGCATCCTCTTTCTGCATACACTGATGCGCAAATGATGCACGATCGTGCCACTTCAGGGTTTTGATGCTAGTGCTACATCTGATGTCACCGTGCTTGGCTCTAAATTCAAATATTTAAAGGGGCTGGGGTCAATAAATCACTGCCCAACGTAGATCTATCACCATAGTTCTTGGGTGTAATGCTAGTGTTCTATCTTGTTCCTTGACCATGCCTCACCCTGACCATCCCAAGTGTGCTGCATATGCTGACCTTTGCTTGTATTTTGACTACTCTTTTGGATTCTCTTCTGTACTGCGCTACTGGTGATTTTTGACCCAGCCCAGTACCCTTCTTGTCTCCTGATTCAGTACTGCTCTGTGTGATTGGTATCAACCCAGTCTGTCCATATTCCCCATTCCTCCTGTAAATGTTTGGTTCCCTTTTCTGCCCAGAACTCTCACTTTGGTCCTCTCACATTGAGACCTAGTGGCATTCGAGTAGCGGAGGGCCATAAAGCTTTAAAAGATTATAAGACTACCTCTAAAGAGTTTGGATTCCACCAATCAACAGATTGGTGTTAGATTGTGAAATTGAAGGTCCTTGTTACCCTACCCATACACAATTGACCCTCAAAGATAACTCCAACTGCAAGGCATCTAATAGTCTGTGAGGTTACAAAGGAATCTGGGGTGACTACTAAGAAACTTAAGGTCTGTCTCACATTGATGAATGTTGATGTTCATGAGTCCACCATCAGGAGAACATTTAACAGGAATGATGTGTATGGCAGGGTAGCAAGGAGAATGTCACTGCTCTCCCCCAAAAATATATTGCTGACCATCTAGTTTGTTTAAGATCATGTGGACAAACCATAAATATACTGGAAGATTGTTCTGTGGACATATGAAGCAAAAACGTATCCCATATCTGAAACATGGTGGTGGTAGTGTTCTGGTTTGGGCCTGTTTTGTTGCTTGTGGGCCTGGACGACTTGCCATCATTGAACAATGAATTCTGAACTATACTAGTATAATAATGTACCAGAGAATTCTAAAGGAAAATGTCAAGTCCTTTGTCAGTAAACTGGATCTCAATAGACAGTGGGGTCATGCAGCAAGACAACAATACTAAACACACAAGTTGTCCTACCAAAGATTGACTAGGCCATTCCAGAACATTCACTTTATTCTTCTTATTCAAAGTCCTTCCCTTATTCCAAATGAAATGTTGTGGAAAGCACCGAATCCACTATTTTGGATTCAGCAAAACCCCCAGAATCCATTGTGAAAGATTCGGCCGAATAGTGAACTCAATCCGAACCCTGATATGCATATGCAAATTAGTGAGAGGAAGGGTAAAAGGGAGTGTGTGGCAAAACATTTTTTTTTACTTCCTTGTTTTGTGATGAATAGTCACATGATTTTAAGGATTCGGTTCGGCCAGGCACAAGGATTCGGCTGAATCCTGCTGAAAATGGCCGAATACCAAACCGAATCCTGGATTTGTTGCATCCCTAGTGGAAAGACCTAAAGTGAATGGTTCATGTGAGGAAACCCACCAACATCCACAAACTGAGGCTGTTCTGTATTGAGGAGTGGGATAAACTTTCTCCAAGTCAATGTATAGGACTGATCAACAGTTACAGCAAAGGTTTCGTTGCAATTGTTGCTGCACAAGAGGGTCACACCAAATAGTGAGCAAAAGAAAGTGAATACTGATCCACTTACTTTTGCCACACACAGAAATGTTATTGGTAGCGATGATCAAATTTTTTTGCTGCAAAAAATAATTCCCATAAACTCTTAATAGGTGACAAAATTTTCTGCACGTAAAAAAAAAAATGTTGACGTCCAAAGACGTTTTGGCATTTTGGCAAAATGTTGTTGTTTTGCGAATATTTGGCAAACAGATCAGATTTCCCTATCACTACTTAACGGATTACTGTTTTTCAATAAATACATTGAATTATATGTTTTTATTTCATTTAACTAGGTTTTTGTCATGTGCTTTTAGGATTTGTTTGATAATCGATTATTTTCTGTGCTCTAATATTATAGTATTCATTAGGTGTAAAATTAAATGAAAAGAATGGTAGCAGGCCATATTTCAGTTTACAACATCATCTTGGAGAGCTGTTAGAAATATTTCTGTTCAGTTAAACATTAAGGGGCAGTTTGATTAAGGTTCGAATGATAAATTATATTTTTTTGGGGGGTCAAAACGCACAAATTCGAAATCTAAACCACCAACTCAAATATTGTCAACTATTGTGTCAATTCTAACAGCTGCCTTTAAAGGGGAACTCTGGTTTCCAAACCAAAATTCGATCGAGACCCACATAACACTGAAACCCCTACTATACCCATCATGGTTAACTGCTTCTTCAAAAAGTATGAATAAATGCTATGTTCTATGCTGTTTAACAGTTATTTTTCTGCATCATTTGAAATCCTGTCATGGAAGGTGGGACGAAAACACTGATGTTACAAATTGTAACAAGTTATCCACAGCTTACAGACAGCATGCAGAAACTACAAAACCCACAATGCATTGCACTGTGATATTCCTATCCTTGTTGAAATCACGTGTGCAGGGAATTGTGGGGTTTGGAGGACAGCTGGCTGCTGATACAAAATAACAGTAGTCAGCCAGCTCAGCAAAGTAGTCCGAAAGATCAGCAGGGGGCTAGGCTTGGGGAACTATCAAAAACCATCAAAAGTCTGCATATTTTTTAATTGATGTACTTTGAAAAGTTACTTGAAATTATATTTACTTTCCAAAAAAACTGATGTTTTTGTGGAGTACTCCTTTAATGATACCCCGGTATTGTGCTCAGCAGGGCCAAAGATAAACAATGTATCAACTGAATGTATCAATTTAGACCAGTTAGAGTCGGCAACCCCCTCCCCGAGCTGCTTTAGAAAGGTGAAAAATTTAAATTGATTGAAAAAGTCTTTATTTCTCGTGAACTGATCTAAAACCAACTTAACTGAAAAAAAGTATTTGAAGGTGAACATCCCTTTTAAAAAAAAATAATTTAAAATATTTTTTAAAATAAAAAGATATATTGTAAGTACTAAATCTGACTACCTCTCATCACATCAAGGTGGTGTTCAACTTCCCAAACATTGTTTTCAGTTCAGATTGTTCACCAGAAATGAAGACCTTTTTCCATTGCCTTCTTGTTTTATTTTTTTCCAAATTTGAAATTTAGTTTGTTGTTCCTGTGTCTGGTGTCCTGTCACAATCCTAAGTGTATAATGTAGCGTCACATGAGGATTCCGTATGAAATTAAAGTGGTAGTATATTTGATGTTATTTATGTCTTTGTTTAAAGATTCCACCTTCCTGTGGTAGTTAGTACTTATCATGCTGTCAGTCCCTACGCCATGGCTTCTTCCTTATCTTCTGAGTGGTTAACCTCAAAGCCAGTGTCTGTTATGCTTCGGATGTCTTGGAATATTTCTTGGCACCAGGGAATTGACAATTTCCTAAAAACAATCGCTACTGAACAAGAAGAAATTGAAAAGTAAGTGAGAATATACAGACTGTACACAAAATACATTTGTGTAATAAATTATTAATATGGGTCTGTTATTATTAATGTGAGTACAGTTCCTTATCCCCATTTTAAAAGAAATCTCTCTTTGGCAACTATTTGTTACTGTACCTTTGCAAACAAAGCGCCTTTTTTTACATATTGGGGCTTGAAAGCTTATAATTACAATTACATCCCTAGGATTCCTGGGAAGCAGGTCACAGTTTTAAAATATAGATAGAATTAGGTGCCAGCCATGTGACAAATACAAACTAGTTATGCTTTTATTTTCAGGGTTTCTTTTTAGCATAAACCATGGAAGTGCTATTCCATGAACATAAACTGTCACCAAAGCTTTCTTCATTGTCCTGCAAAAAAGTTAGGAATCTTGGGATGAAACATTTCAAAGTTTTTTTCAGTGTCCTGATGTTTTATATAATTATGAGATGGATCTTAATCATTGTTCTTTATGCTCTCCTCAGCTAATCTATAGGTTATACAAGAGCCATAAACTTATGAACATTAACAGTGTTTAAACCATGAACTTTAACATGTTATCCTTATATAAGGGTGATTAGTGATGTCACTTGGTCAAATAACTTCCTACATTTTTAATGTTATAAAACAATATACATTATTGGTCAGCTTGTCATTACATGACTTGTATAAAATCACTGTGTCCATGGGCTTGTGCCTTTTTTAATGGTTGTGGAATTTCCTGGTTATATCTTAAACATTGTACGGACAGTTGCCAGTGTGTAATTGCAAAACCAAGAGCATTCATTTAAAGTTGGTCACAAGAGCATGTGGTTGGGCACTGATGTTGGGTGATAATTTTTTAGTTTACATTCTCTGTTCCAACTTATCCCGAATATGTTAACTGGGTTTAGGTCAGGACTTTATGCAGGCCAGTCAAGTTCTACCATTCTCATCTCCGCAAACCAATTATTTATGGAACTGGTTTTGTTCATGACGATATTCCTGAAACAGGAAATAGCAGTCTTTAAACCATTGCCATAAAGTAGAAAGCACAGAATTGTCTGCTATCATGAACAGCCATACACGATTATGACTTTTCAACCAAGCCTTCTCGTGGCATCTGCCAAACCTTGATTCATCATTCAGACTGCTAGACAGTTCTTTTAGTACTAGACCGTATGTTAACCTTGTACATACAAATGCATATTGATATTTATTTATATATATATAAATATATATATACATATTTATACAATATATATTTTTCTAGCAAAAAGCTGCATTTGCCTACGCAAATGTGTTTATTCTTTAATGTGTGTAAAATGTTATGTCGAGTTCTTAACGCTGCGCACTGTATGAAATGTACACTTTTCTTTTCTTAATAAGTTCTTTAGAAACATTAAAGTTATCCCCAGAAGAAGTTCTGACATTGAAGATGACACACTCTGTTAGTGGCCTGCAAGATTGCCTGAGTTCTATCATTCAGGCTGTGTCTCATGGGGAAGTTCGTTCTGCTGTTGCAAGGATGAATTTTTATCTTCTAAATGACAGACTGGTAATAAACTGCCTGACTGCCTGTAACATGTCTTCCTTGAAGTGTCTGCCATGGCATACTGCATTGAGCAGGTGAGACAAAGTTCTAGGTTCCGAATCTCTGAACCTTTGCATAAAATTGATAAGTGCCAGTGCTGCATAACATTCACATTTAGATTCGAGCAGGGACCTGCATCCTCTTTGTATTTATTATTGTATTGACCCCCTGTTTGTTCTGTTAAGTTACTGTTCTGCTGTACAGTGCTGCAAACATATGTAGTTCTATATAAATAAAAATATACTTGCATACATATACAGTATACAAATTGCAGATGTGCAATATTTTTCTGTTTTGTAGTTTAGGTTTGGGCAGTTTTTAATATATGCAATTGAATACACGCCATTACAAAAATAAAGTATATAATGAATATGTATGTATTTTAGTGATGGCCATAACAACAGATGACATGATTTTTTTCTTGTTAGCAGGTTTCTACTGGTTCATCCAGCTTGTCAAGAGGATGAAAAGCTTCTGGCAGATGTGATACGTTTTTTAAACAAGATATTACAAGAACAGAAAGGAAATTCAGATCCACATGATCTCCAATGGATACTAGAGATGCTGCTTAAACAAGTATGAAAAGTGCCTTTGAGGTTTTCAGTTTCAACCCATGACAGATGAGGCTGCATTAAAATTAATTCCTAATAAAAATAATTTAGCTGTAAAATGTATACATTTATTTTGTTCACCTGCCAATGCAATTCTGGTGAGAGCAACAAAACTGTTCTTATATTTGAGGTCTTAATAAGAAAGCAGAAACTGCAACAGGAGGGACATTGCATAGTAATCAGAAACAATATTATTAGATTTCTGTCACACCAACATGTTAATCCTGTCCTTGCTTAGTGCACTCGTTCTATTGTTATCATACATTCCAATACAGATGCACAAAAGTTATGTGCAACAACATATTCATTCATTTCGAAATCCAATGAAAAGTATTGAAAAAATTTAAGTTTACACTTCTATACACCTTTGCTAAAAATGAACAGAATACATAGGACTTTTGTTGAAATTGCATCCTGCTTTTTTTTTTTTTTTAATCCATATTTTCCTTTTTTTTTTGCTATTCTACCACACTATTTTGACTTCTCACTGAACTTGCCCACCCCCTTCCCTTTTAAACAGGGACATTTATTTAGAGCTTCCTATCTACCTTTGAACAAACCCCTCTCATTTCTACCCAGCAGCCTTTGAGCAGCTCATTATCAGGGGCATCTCAGTGGACACTTTGATCTGGAAGTGCTAAAGTCAATCTGTCTTCCTATTTTTGTTTAGTGCAAGAAACAACATAACCCATAGACATTTTCAATTAAAACAATTGACAAAAAGTATGTTCAGTGCATGCCCTGTTTGTGGAGCTCATATTGAAAGGGGGTGTATGCTGTCCCTTTAAATCAGGACAGGTGTGTTGGAACCTCAAGTAGGCTCAGTAACTTGAGGGTTCCAGTGATGTGTTCCACAAAGCTTTTTCACTTACTGCTGTTCCAATCATCCAGACATTAGTATCAAATGAGGTGAACCTTGGAGAGAACTGTGTATGACTCTTTGTAAGTTATCTGTCACATTGGTTTTAACAAACAGAATGTCATCTTGTGTAAGGATAAATTTCCTCCTTTGTTTTTCAGTAGTCCATACAATTTGCTTTCTACAGTCTGTTCTTTATTTATATGTATTCCTGAATATTAGTCTTGGTAGAATGTTGTCATTTTTAGTATTCCTCTTATAGAACAGACTCAAGCTAATTTTTGTCACGGATGTGGAATGTTTCAGTTGTTGCCAGTGATTGATGAGTTTCAATAATTGTCCAGGCTTTGCTGTTGCCTATCCTAATAATTAGTAGCTACCATCATTAAAAACTTGCTCCTTATCATAAACAAATATATTCAATTTCAATATTACTTTTAGAGCCCGAGTCCACTGTTTGAGCTAATGGAGCAGAAAGAATATCTAGCCAAAAAGGATTTGGATGATACACGAGCAGCTGTGAGGCAGCATCTGCAAAAAGAGCTGATGATGTTTTTTAACACACTAATGCTCTGTTTAACTTCAGTTACTGATCGGTAAGTGCCAACTTGCATTTTAAGTGTTCTTGTTTAGTTACTGGGATTTGAACATGGTTTTTTTTTTTTCCTCTGTTCTCTCTCAACAATTTAAACTTGTGCAAATAATACTGCATATCAAACACTGTTTATTTTAACAGTGAATAAACATTATTTTCTTTATATTGCTCACATCCTGCCCACACTGAAAATAACCATTTTATTTGTTATGCTGAAATAACGCAGGCGACGGCGTACGTTAACCTACATTTATGAGTGAGACAGAGTCTTTTTATGTTTAGTCTTTGTGTCTTTACTGTTCCATTACTGTACACAAGGCCAGTTTGTAAGACATGGGGTACGCTATTCCTGAATAACAAAAGAGTTTCTTTCATTTTAGAAAGTGTTTGGTAATTGGTGGATCGTTTAGAACACAGCTGGCTTTGCATTTGCTTATCCGTTTAAAAGTATCGGATGCTCCTCATTTCTATGGGTTGCCATCGCTTGCACAAACTTTAAGAGGAATGAGTCATGTGACATCACTGCCAGGGTGGAGCTCCTACTGCCCATCCACAGAAGCATTTGCAGTTTGTGTGAAAACACTGAGTAGCCTTCTTGAGGTATACTATTTCTTTTTTGCCTATATGGAAGTCCTGATAACTGAAAACCATTTAATGAAACATATTTGTTGATGTGTGCCCAGTATACATGGATGGATATGTATGGATGGAATCTTTTATTCATGAGAATTCAATGTCCCATGTGATTAAAGTTTTTAGCTATAGAGTTGAAGGCTCCCAAAAACCTTAGACGAGAGGCCCACCAAAAATACCTTAGACCAGGGGCCCACTTCCAGTACTGTTATTCTTCCTCTCCTCACTCAATCTCCATTCTCCTAGTCTCTTTTCGTTATATGCTATAATACTATAATCTATTACTCCATCTATTTAGCCTCAGCCTTGTTCTCATAGAAATAGGGAATGGCCATGAAATAGGCCAAGTGAGGGTAGGCCCGGACTGTCAATCTGTGGGTTCTGGCAAATGCCAGAGGGGCTGCTGTCACTATTTAGTGGGCTGGTGGAGGACTCTTTTGGCCTTTTTGTACTTGGAATACCAGGGCCTATTTTGACTTCCAGTCCAGACCTGCATGAGGGCCCACTGACACTTGGGCCCAGTAGGAGTTGTCCTGGTGGGCCAGTCCAGCATTGCCTGCATGCTCTCCAGTGGATTTTACTTACACTTTCATGGTAAGGGGCCTAAGGAAATTTTAATTAAAAAAAATATATATATATACATTTTGTAATGTAATGGACTTAATAAACATTTTGTAATAAGAGTTCATTGTATGATGGCTCCCATGCATATTAATACATGTATACATATGCAGATAATGAAGGCCCATGGTGAGGAATATGCTATACTGAACAGTGAAAAAAAATAAACATAAACTCTGACTTTATGAATTGGGATTATTTTCTCTTTAAGACCTGACTAGAAAAAGGGCTGCATGTTGCTTACCAGCAGTCATTAAAGGGATCCTGTCATGAGTTTTGTGATGTATTTTTTATTTCTAAATCATACTGTTTACACTGCAAATAATTAACTCTACAATATAACATTAAATTCCTAAACCAGCAAGTGTATTTTTTTTAAGTTGTAATATTGGTGTGTAGGCAGCCATCTCAGGTCATTTTGGATGGTTATGTGCTTTCAGAATGAGCCAGCACTTTAGGATGGAACTGCTTTCTGGCAGACCATTGATTCTCCTACTCAATGTAACTGAATGTGACGCAGTTAGGGTTGCTACCTGGCCGGAATTTTACTGGCCTGGCCAGTAGAAATGTTGGTTGATCCCAATGTTATTAATAGGAAAAAAAGATAAATCTATAGGAAGGCCGGTATTTTTTTCAGGAAAAGGTGGCAACCCTAGACGCAGTGGGACCTGGCTTTTACTATTGAGTGCTGGTCTTGGATCTACCAGGCAGCTGTTATCTTGTGTTAGTAAGCTGCTATCTCATTACCTTCTCATTGTGCTGGGGGGGAGGTGATTTCACGCCAACTTGCAGTAAAGACTGACTGACTGACGTTCATCAGATCACAAGTCACATGACTTATGGCAGCTGGGAAATGGACTAGCCCCATGTCAGATTTCAAAATTAAATCTAAAAAAAGCTGTTTCCTCTTTTGAGTAATGGATTTCATTGAAGAATTCTGCTGGAGCAGCACTATTAACGGATATGTTTTGAAAAAAAAAAAAAAAATTATTTTACCATGACCTTTAATGTCCAGCATCACTTTTTAATGAAAAGTTTACAGGTGTGTTAAATTGTGCTGAAACTCTTGTTACAGAAAGTTTTATAAGAAAAATAAGTGAAATAATAAATTGTAAGAAACTTGTGTGACTTCAATACCCATTGGCATTATCATGGACTACTGCCCTGACTCGATTATATTTAAAAATATATACTCAAGTGAAATAAAGTCAAGCTACCATGAAATTGTTTTCCCTTTCTTATCAGATCATCTCATCATTTTATGTGGAATGGGGAGGAAATGCTCTTTCCTATATGGGTAAAGGTGTAACGAAGAGCACAGTATTGTGCTTGCTTCACTTGTCCCATGAGATGACAGCTCAAGCTAAAAACACGGTGAGAGATCCAAGCTGTGTCTTGTTGGCATAGGCTGTGTAGCAAGGTACATTAATGTTAAATCAGTAACTTAATGAATGTAGTAACTTGTATGAGATGATTCCTGTTATACATTTTTCTGATGCCGTATATTTTTTGTTTACCTTCTGTGGCCTTTGTTTTAATTCCTAAAACATTTTCATTCTTTTGAATTTCTCTTCTGCTTATTTGAAGATGTACAGATGGCTGTTTGAAAAAAGTGTCTCCTTTGAGGCACTGAAGCAAACAGGCAATTAATTCCTCCTTATGGCATACTTTGCATTTTTTTTTTGTATTTGTTTGGGAATTGTCCGGAAATTAGGGAGCGGTAATAAATTACCAGCACAAAGAAAGCCTGTTGCTTCTCAAGCTCATGCTTTTTAGGCTAGGTCTACACAAGGATATTTGGGGGGATTAGTTGCTCCATCGTCAAATCGCCTCTTCTTTTGGGCGACTAATCTCCCAGAACCGATTCCCCCTGTCTTGCGGCGTCTAAAATTAAAATTGCCTGCGGCAATTCACACGTGGCGCTTCGTTTTCCGAAATCGCAGTGATCTGCAATTTGCATCAGTTTTAATAAGGTACTTGCTGTACTGCATGTATGTACAGTCAAACTACAAAGCAAAATATTGATGCTCTTCTTTCTAGACTTCTGGGACAGGAGCAAACACTCTTTGCTTATCCTTCATTTGTTCAGTAAATGTCAGTGAGAGATATCCACAATAGGCAGCCAACAACAAAGTTAAAAGCGAAGTTCTTGTGGAATCCTCATAGTCCAGCAGATCATTCTGCTATTGCTCTAAATTATGTTTTTCCTGTAGGATTGGATAGATCTTTGGGCTTTACCATATGACCATGGCACTGAAGAACAGGTTTTATCTCGACTCGGTTTGGAATGGTTAATTCCTTTGTGGGTTGATAGAGACCCTGAGGTTAGTAAAATATTATTCGTTTTTTTAATCTTCTTCATACCTCATTGTTTCCACGATACTATCTTTTTTAATTTTTTTTTTTTGGAATTGAAAAAACTTGGAGCATTATAAAGCAGGCAGTTGTGAATGTGTGCTTTGCTTGAGGAGATTTTCGATCATTAGGTATTAACGGGCAGCAAATCTTTCCAAATGCATGGTTTAAATTAATTAATTTAATTAGTTCTATGAATTTCTCAGCATTTTAAGTTTTGGTGGATTTTTGATGGCCCATTAGTTGGTTCCATTAACCATTCGATCAAATTATTTTTATTCGAACAAAAAAACTTGCCAAAATTCTATGGGAGCTTCCCATAGGGATATATATAGCAACTCGGTAAGTTTAATCTGGAGGAGTAGGCAATCGAATAAAAATTTAAAGGGCAAGTACTTCGACCATCGAATGGTCGAATGATTGAATAGAGTTTTATTCGAATCATTCGATTCGATCGAATTTTTTAAATTCAATGGTCGAAATGGCCAAAAAAACTATTCGAAAATTCGAATTTGAACATTTTTTTACTCATTCACACAAATTTAGTAAATCTGCCCCTTAGATTTCAACTTCATCAACTGAAGTATGGTTTTCCCTTTGGTAGGCTTCCGTATGCTGACCATACATAGAGCAATGTCATAGTGTCAAAAGTGGAAACCCTTATTTATTCAGTATGCCTAGATTTCTATAGACAGATCAATATAAATATCTATCTATTAGGGTGTCTGTATTTACTTAATTTCAATACATTTACAACCCATACAAAATAAACAATTTTAAGTCTTTTTCCCCTGTAATTAAATCCAGGTAAGGTTTACGAGTCTTGGAATCGGATCAGCTTTAACATCTCTGCAAAAAGGTTGCCTTGCTTTGTCTGCCAGCTGTCAAAACATTTCAGGTGGACTATGGGGAACAGTGCTCAGTATCTTCCTAAACCAGAGTGAATGTAGCATGGTGCGCAGAGAGGTGAGTTTTATTTGTGTTTATTGGGATGATTTCAATTATGTTTATGTATTAGATTAAAAAAATTACTCCTTTTTTGAAATATGGCAAATTCTTAGCAACTTTTCAATTGGTCTTTTATATTATGTTTAATTATTCAATTTTCTTCTTCTTACTCTCTCCAGCTTTCAAATTGGGGTTATTGAGCCACAACATGGAGCTGGCCATTTCTTCTGTATAAATGATTTCAAACAAGAGAAAGGTGGTGCTGACCAATAATTTTTAAACCTTAAAAATTCATACAGACAACCCATTATCAACATGTTTAACACATTGAGATATACTGTGCCTTATGCTCAAAAATCAGAGGAAAAATGCCTTCCAATTTAAACAATTGTTTAAAGGGGATATATTGTCCGTATTTTTCAATATATTTAACCTGGCCAATTACATCATCCCTGGGATAGCCAGTCCTACACTCAACTTTCATCAGATTCATTTTGAATTCTGTTGCTTCATTATACATTTAACACAGGAACCAACTGCCACTCATTTGCAAACATGGTTGCCCTTTAATTGGCCACCACTGGGATCAATGTCTTATATTGATAATGGGTTGAGTTTAGAGGACAATTTTGTTGTCCCAGCTTAACGGGGGTGCTTAAATTATTATTTTATGGGTGACCACAAATTTCCCTTGCTTGTTATAGGTTTTGTCCGAACTGGAACACTGTAGTCTTTTTATTTGCAAATAGGATCCAGCTGTTTTTGTCCATCTCCTGTACTATTAATTGGTAAATATTGCTTGAAGTGCATCTGCCTTCCACCCTTCAACTGCTCAGTGGCATGCAGAACATCACTGTCACTATTAATTTCTGCTCTGTTGATGAGAGAGAGAGTGAGAAGTATTTTATAATATGTATTACAAAAAAAAAAGATTTATTTATATGGTGCTTATTTTTCATAGCTCTATATTCTCCATCCTGACTGTTCTCTAATGGATCACTGATCTATAAAAATAACAGAAGAACTTGTTTCGTAGGGTAAACCATTTTTTTTAAAATAGGTACTGCAAATTTAATTATCGTCTGCTGAAAAATAAATAATGTTGTACTTCTTGAAACCTTTGTGCAATGACATGCTTGGATTTACTTAATAGCAGCTTGAGAAAGATGGCAAATTTATAATTTCCTGTTTTGTCTTTTGTTTCAGGCTGCCTGTATTCTTCAAAATTTGCTTGTTCTACCAATGCCTGAAAGTCTTGAAGATTCCAAAGAGTACGAGTTTCAGGTCTGTAAGAAGCCATTTCCTTGTGCTTTGAATTTAAAGACTTTGATAGATGCAGCATGTAGACATGCATTCTTCTTCCAAAAAGTGAAACTTTTACTTTGGGATTTTTTTTTATTGTAAAGTGTTTTCTGTCACAGTTCAAATTTCTTTCAGCTAAATACATTGTAATAAAGCAATAAACAGACTCTTATACACCAACAATAATGCAAAATGAACTGCAAACAGTCTTGAAAGGGAGTGTGAGGTTGTTATTGAAATGTTAAATATTTATGTCCCATTCATAGAAATATTTCCATTCTCTTGAATATACCATATTATGTTTTTTTGGAATTTTGTTTTTGCACTTGTATAAGGTAATATGCAAGGTATCCCACAGTCACAACAGGAATATGAATATTTCCTACCTTGTTTATTCACTGGAAAGAACCCATAATTTTAGGGACTTTAGTAAGGCAGCAGAAAAACTTAGAGAGGCTAAGAAAAAGTGTAAATGGTTGATGTTCAGTCCATAAATTGCTGATCTGGAAGGGGAGGGTTTTTTAATGAATATTTGATGAAGAAAATGCCAGAAAATTTAGTTGGAATTTGTGGGATAATAGAAGGAGGGAATGTGGTTACTTGATTGTGTATGAGAAGGAACAGTTATCTGCCTTCACTATAACAAACCTATTTTTCCCCTTTCATTCAGCTTAGTAAGAAATAATCATCTGTTGCCCATATGTGTATTTGGTATATTTACATTTCATGGAGGACAGATTTCTCTCTCTTCGGACCTCTAGTCTATAGACTTTTTTGGATTCCACTTGACGATTGTGTGGCTAATGTGGCATTGTGCGTCTAAAGAATACTATCTTTTTTCTATCATATGGATTCTATGTTTATTTTTAGCAGATATGCAAAAAATGCTTATTTTGATCTTTCTCCTCATAATTATGCATAGCATTTCCTTCCGATAAAGACGGCTTATCTAGGAGTTGTTAGCATGCAGCGTTACAGTTTTTATATTATATTTTGCTAACTTCAGTATCCTCGAAGGCTTTTAGTGGGC
The DNA here is from genome assembly GCA_024363595.1 of Xenopus borealis. Taxonomy (NCBI): domain Eukaryota; kingdom Metazoa; phylum Chordata; class Amphibia; order Anura; family Pipidae; genus Xenopus; species Xenopus borealis. The sequence goes on from CM044442.1 coordinate 90,097,720, forward strand.
ATTAAAATCATATCTGATCAGTTGTCTCATATGGTAGTTAACTTCCTCTGCATTTTAAGCCTTTGCAAGATCTCTGGTAAAGTGCCTACATAGACACGTGATTAATGCCACTCCCAATACACCTGTATTTTTGGATTTAATTGCAGTATTATTAATAAAGGCATTGATCTCCAGTTTGACTAGCTACTTGATCCAGATATACTCTCTGGTCCTATTAATATATTTTAAGGCTATTCATAAAGTGTATGCCATGAGGCTTTTAGCATTTAGATCATTAGATGCCACCAGGTTACATGTATATTCTTGTAGACCTGCTGACAAGTACAATGGCATTGGTGAATCCAATTCTGAAAATCTGTAACTTCTCTCCTATATAGATTATTTCCTGTAAGAATAGTTGCTTCTTTTGTGATCAAAGGAGTGAGTAGTCTAAGAATATATGTTGTTTTCTCTTTATGAGAAGGCAATGGTGGTCCACATGAAGAAATGCAGGACCATAATATTCATAATATTCTACATGTGTGGAAAGGCCCTGCAGAGCTTTTTAGAGCAAGAGGCAGTAGGGCCCCATAGTTAGGAAGTCTAGTATGTTTTAGCATTACCTAAAATATAGGATGCTGATGCAGAATAAGACTTTTCTAGTTAACCTGATGAAAAGTCTGTTCTTCACACACAGTTCTGACTTCTGATTCTGATGCTAAATGTTGCATTGTGATGTGTTTACAGGGCCCTTGTATACATGATGAGGAGTCTGGATTAACATTGGTAGGCAGAGCTGCTCTTCAAGTTTTATTACATGACTACCACTTCTATGATCATGTCTGTCAGATGGTGAAAAACTGCTACTTTGGTCATTATACTTCCAACTATCCCAGCTTTCCATGTATAGCTGCAAAGGATATTAACGGCAAGTTCCTTTTTGTATTTTTTTTTTTTTTTTCAAATGTGTGAGTAAAGACCCTCTTCGCACAGGCTTTTTTAATTAACATGAGGTCATTAGGTTTATGTGTAACATCCCATGGCCAGTTTTCTGCTGCCCTCTAAGTCACAGACACATGTAAAACCCACTTACAAACTAAAGTTTTTTTAGGTGACTCCTCCTGATCTGCTAGGACATAGTAACAATAAATATAATGCTTCTATGGCATGACGGAATGTGGGGGTTGACTAATGATAATACAAGCCTATATATTTTAACCAAAGCCTTTTCTTTTTTTTAACCTTACACAGTGAGACTCTATTTAATTTTGTATATGTTCACTAAAAATGTGCACACTTTGTAACTAGACTTGCCTTTGTTGCTTCAAATGCTTGTAGTGGTAACATAACACTTCAGATTTATGGCTTCAGATTAGCGTTTACTTTCCTTCCACCCAATTTCAGCACACTAATCACTTGTGCAAATCAAGATGCACGAGCTCTGTTTGCACATAATATGCTGCCATATTTTATTTTTAAGTTAATTTTTGTAGCTCAGACCTAGGAGAGAGACAAATAAATGCGGTACGGTATTTTGTTACAGGCTCTGAAGACTCCCTTTATCTCTGGCAAAGTGTGCATAGCTTTTCAGGCTCCAAATCAACATTGACCACATTGGTAAGTGAACGTTTTCCCCACTATATTTACCACAAAATCTTTTACGGTGCTTCTTGACTGTAATTTATGAAGTAATGATTGTGGGTTTTTTTTGTTAATTCCTATTCTGAAGTATTATATTTGGACTCGGTTTCTTAGTTCATTTACGACTTTCTTACTTTGGAGCCATGCTGTTGTTATATGTGAAGAATGTGGTTTTGCTTGGTCTCTTTAGCCCAGAGAATCCATGGTTTCCAAAAAGAATTTCAAATTTCACTTACATCTCCTTGGGGGACACAGGAACAATGGGTATAGCTTTTACCATTAGGAGGCAGGAGATAAAGGAGCTCCTCCATCTTCACTATACCCCCAGCTCGGTTTTAACTTGCATTTGTGGATGCAGTGACAAACTTTGTTTAAAGACAGTGGTTTTTGGAAGTATTCTTGAAGCCCACTGCAGTGATTTCCACTACAGAATATTGTCTTTTTTTAATGAAGTGCCATCTGAAGGCCCAAGGATTAAGGCCATCCATTATTTGGCTTTAGGCCTTGCCCATTGCATGCAGAGAGTGAAATGAAATCCCCAAATACTTTATAATTTGTAGCTGTTTATAAACTGGATAAGTATGATATCAGCAAGAATTGTCTGAAGAACTGAAAGGAGTCTTTAATCCAGTGAATTTAAAAGCAAATACATTGCTGGCATAAAGTATCAGAAAGCTTTATGGGTTCACAATAACAAACTCACTCTATCCTGAAGAGCGGCTGTAAATATGTCAACATTGCTGGCACTACAAGTGCTGAGAGACAACTAATCATAGGACTAAATCCAATTATTGTGTGCTGACGTTTTGGACATTCCACTTCTTACCAGAGCATGTGAGAAAGTGAATTGAGTCATTTTGTTTTTTTAAATCTTGATTCTAACTAATGTCCACCTTATACCTAGAAGTGAATAGATGTGTGTTCCACAGTGTCTTAGTTAGATTTTTATTTTATATTGCATGCTTGCAGTTTGCTGCCCATGTTAATACAATTTGACACCAGCACTTAAAAAAAATAAAATGCAACAGCAGACACATTGGGAGATGGCATATAGGAGTAAGGTAGGATGATTGCAAATAAATAGTAGCAAGTACATAATGGAGCAACAGTATATGCGAGTATAGAGATATTTTAACTAAACTAGCAGACAGCTAAGTCCAACAGACTCTACCATACAGAAAAGTTAAACTGCTATAACCAGGTCTAGACATTGTGTACCTGAAATGCCATGGCCTAAACTGGCCACTGCCAGCCCAATAAATAGTGTGTGATGCTGCCAATTTACAGTAGCCCCTCTAGCATTTTCCAGAATCCTCAGATAACCAGTCTTGATCTGACCAGAAACAAGAGTTCTGGTTATTTTACCATGTCATCATTATATAAAGATGGTATTTATTATTTACTTATTTATATTAAATTATAATTACATAACTTATACTTGATTATATTACAACACCCAATTGAGTGAATGTGTTAGTCTTCCCCATTGCATAGAATATTATTGAAAGAACAATGTGGAGGTACTGTCTTTAGTAGAATAATCTCTGTTGTGCAATTGTTTACTCATAATTCATTTAAATATTAAAGCTTTTTTTTTTTTTTTTAACAGATTCATCCTGGGTCAATATCCACAATCAATACAGAACACTTGCTTTCAGTCTCTACACCATTATGCTCAGATAATGTTGCTGACCTACTCTCAGATCAAGGTGTTTAATGATGTTTCACTCAAGGGTTTGAAATTGTGCATTTTAGTTTGTTTCTCTTCAGTTGTCTTTTCATTTTGTCACAAAGGGTCTGCTATCATATTTCAGTATATAAAAAGAATGTGTTTAAAAGGGGGCTCTTTTTCTGCTTCTAACTGTGATTCCGATAATATATTGTCATTTTCTGTACACTTTTTCCTTGCAAAACTTGTGTGTGTTTGTAATTTATTTAGTACTCCAAATTGTTCTAGCTTCACTGAATTGTTTCACCCCTCAAATGTCAGTGGCAAGTACAAATGCTTTGCCAACAATAACATTATGCTTATTTATAAAGGTGGCCATAGACAGGCATATCTGCTCATTTGGCGATATTGCCAAATGAGCGGATCTCTCCCCTAGGGCCCAACGGACGGTCGGATCGCAGGAACGCATACACGCAGAGATTAACCTATCCGATCGAGATGTGGCTGACTTTCGGCCAGATATCGATTGGGGAAGCCCGTCGGATGACCCCACACACGGGCCAATAAGCTGCCAACTCGGTCTGTCGGCAGCTTTTGTCGGCCCATTTATGGGGGGTCTTAAGTCTTAAAAACAAATCTGCAAATAATGTATCACATAAGCATCAACTAGTCAGTCGGATATAAGATGTTTTTTTGAGACTGGCTGCCATTAAGGTTTGTTAAAATCTTGAATGCTCTGTTTTCTGAAACATTTATCCTGAAACTCACCTACAGTATATTTTTGTAAAAGGGGGAACTCCGGCTTTTAAACCAAACTTTGATAAAGAGGCCTACACAACACAGAAACCCCTAATATACCCTTCACAGTTACCTGAATATATATATTTTCTATGCTGAAATCCAGCTGTTTAAAAGGGGACCCGTCTCCCCAAAAAAATATTCAAAATCATATTTTATCACATTAGTCAAGCCAAATGAACTTTAATTACACTATATAAATTATTTGGATCTTGTTTCCTTCAGTCTGGCAATTCATAATTATAGCAAACCGGCAGGAGCCATTTTGTGGACACTGTTGTTAAGACAAGCCTTGCATCACTTTGAAATCTTGTTTGAGCACCAGAATTGTGGACCCAATGTCCATCCCCATGCCCTGGCTACACAATTAAATGGTTAAGAGAACTGGAGGAATGTGGAGAGAGCAGTGGCATCTAGGAAGTGCTTAATGGAAAGTGAAAGTAATTGTCTGCCCCACCTCTATGCCATAGAGGAGTGGCAGACAATATTTGATTGACAGCTGAGATTTTTTAATTGGCTTAAACCAGCTATGAATGCGTTAATAAAAAATTGAAATTGGATATCATGTTTAATTTGAAAAGGACTTTTATTATACAGATTTTTGTGTCTGGGTGACAGGTCAACTTTAACAGCTTTCTTTCTGCATCATTTGAAATCCAGGGACTAAACACTGATGTTACAAATTGTAACAACTTCTCCACGGCTCCACAGACAGTATGCAGGAACTGCATAACCCACACTGCATTGCACTGTGATGTTACTTATTGAAATCACGTGTGCAGGTTTGGAGGATGCAAGCAGAGGACAGCTGGCTGCTGATACAAAGTAACAGTAGTCAGCCAACTCAGCAAAGTAGTCAGAAAGATCAGCAGGGGGCTAGGCTTAGGGAACTGTCAGAAACCATTAAAAAAACATGAAAAGTCTGCATATTTTTAACTGATGTATATTGCAAAATTGCTTGAAATTATGTATAATTTTCAAAAAGCTTAAGTTGTGTTTTTTGTGGAGTTCCCCGTTAATATTTACATTAACTATATAATGTGACTCTTACAGTTCAAAGCAGCAAACTGAAAACACCATCTCTAAGCACCGAAAACAGTGAAGGGACAAATTTTGTTTCAGAGCAGTGTTCTGTAATTACACCATGTTTGCTTTCTGCAGTGTGCAGTTTACTGGAAAATCTGCTGGCTGTGAATCCAAAAGTCACAGTAACAGAATTATCTGAAAGAAGCATACTTAAATGTCTGGCAAGGTAAATAATTATATTGAAAACCTTTATTTATTAAAGTTCATTTAAACTTGGAAATGAATTGCAGTTTGAACATAAAATGAACATTGTGTTGTATAAATAAATTATATTAAACAGTATTAATAGTATTTAGCACACTATCTACTGGTATACTACTTATAAACAGTCTTGGTAAATGCTAAGGGCAAGCTTATTTGTTCTGTGCCAGCACCCCATATCCTCTTCTCTTTCCCTTTTAAAGTGTGATTGACCAGACCACCAATCATGGCCAGACACTCACAGTAATTCGTTTACTAAATCCAAATTCTTCCCTTTCAACGTGCTTCATAAAGGGGTAAATATTAGTTGAAACTCCGTGTTTTACTTGAGTTATGTATAGAAAGGTAATGTAGCTCAGTTTATTTAAAAGAAAATATGCAATTCATATGATAACCACTGTTATTGTGTTGGATGGCAAAAGAGGGCAAAATACGGCATGTGCCTTTACCTGTACTACTTGCTATGGCGGACATTTTTTCTGTTTAGGGGTATATTCTGTTCAATACAACTGGGTTACATTACTTATCCTTTACATACCTATTCGTACATATTGATATGCATATCAAGATATGTTCCATTACATAATATGGAAGGTGGTAGGTGGTCAGGGGGATTTTGCCAGTTGTCTGTGCCTTTTGCACCATTAATTTTAAGGGTTGCTGTAATCCTTTGAGTTGATAGCTGGCTTTCTTTAAAGAAAAACTATATCCACATGAATACTTAAACAGTAACACCAAAAAAAGTTTTTTAAAGTATTGTAAATATAATGTAGTCTTTCCCTGCACTGGTAAAACTGGTGTGTTTGCTTCAGAAACACTACTATACTTCATATAAACAAGCTGCCATGTAGCAATGGCAGAAACTGAAAAAAGGCTATATGGCACAGGTAGCAGTTAACACCATTGTGTTCTACAGAGCTTATCTGCTGTGTAACATGAGCCTTTTCTCCTTTGATTGGCTGCCCCTATTGCTACACAACAGCTTATTTATATAAATAATAGTCTTATTATGTTCTGAATCAAACATATCAGTTTTACCAGTGCACTTTAAAAAAATTTGTGTTACTGGTCCTTTAAGCAACAGTTTAAACCACATTGTGACATATTAAAGAATCTTACCAAACTGGAATATATATTCAAGTAAATATTTCCCTATTACATCTTTTCACTTGAGCCCCCATTATATGATATTCTCTGTGCTGGCTCAGAGATCACCTGACCAGAAGAAATGGACAGAATGTTGTCCGTTAATTAACTCATGTGACCTAACGTGTATGGTTTGTTTGTGTGCACTGTGAATTGTAGGATCCCTGTGGTGACCCTTAGTTCTTAAAGGGATACTGTCATGGGAAAAATTTTTAATAGTGCTGTTCCAGAAGAATTCTGCACTGAAATCCATTTCTCAAAAAAGCAAACAGATTTTTTTATTTTTCATTTTGAAACCTGACATGGGGCTAGACATTTTGTAAATTTCCCAGCTGCCCCATGTCATGTGACTTGTGCTCTGCCAGAAAGCAGTTCCCTCGTAAAGTGCTGTCAAGTGTCACATGACCAGGGGCAGCTGGGAAATTGACAAAATGTCTAGCCCCATGTCAGATTTCAAAATTGAATATAAAAAAATCTGTTTGCTCTTTTGAGAAATGGATTTCAGTGCAGAAGTCTACTGGAGCAGCACTATTAACTAAGTTTAAAAAAACATGTTTTCCCATGACAGTTTCCCTTTAAAACAGCAATTTTCTATTTAGGATTACACAAAAGCACATGCTACTAAAAAAAGTATAGTATTGCGAAAATAGTTTATTTATATGAAGCAGTGTTTTACATACAAGCTGTTTTATGCAATATATTTTTATATAGGCCTACATTGTTCAGGGATATCGTTTTCCTTTAACAAAGTCAAATTGTGCAGGATGCTAATAAATAGAGATTGGCAAAACAATTAATAGTTATAAAAGAAAACAATTGGGAAAGTGGTTAAAAGCAGAGCAGCCTGCAGTATTCATATTTCTTAAGTATTATATAAGAATGTCATATATAAATTAATGGGCTTTATATAATGATGATGATGTAACATTTCACATTTTTTCACAGTCTTCTAACACCTGAGCTGCTAGAAGGGTGCTTTTCTGATCTCAAGGTTCCACTTATTCATGGCCAAACAAAAATCACAAAGTTGGAGGTCAGTTTTTCTAACTGCAGCGTCTGTTTAGTTTTTGCTTCTTGTTCCTCTATAATCTGAAATGTTTTCCTTTTGCATTCTGACAACAGGGCACAAACTTACTTTAACTATAATACAGGAGCACTCTAAACTAGTGGTCCCAAACCTTTTTTACCCATGAGCCAGATTCAATTGTAAAGAGAGTTGTAGAGTTTCTGGGAGTGCTATATTAGAACTGTGGTTGGCTATTTGGTAGCACCTATGTCGGCTGGCAGCCTACAGGTGGCTCTGTTTTGCAGTACATCTGTTTTATGCAACTAAAACTTGCCTCTAAGCCAAATTAAAAAAATAAGCACTTGCTTTTGAGATACTGGGAAGCGTCAGCCATGGGCTTGGTGAGCAATGTGTTACTCACGAGCCACTATACCAGGGGTGTCTAAACTGCGGCCCAGGATGGATATGAATGCAGCCCAGCTTAAAATGCTCTTTAGTTTTAGATAAAATGCCAAATTAAAACTGTATTTGTCTGAACCTAGATTCCAGGGCTTCAAATATATTAATTTGTCTTCAGTATTGTTTTTCCTCATTAATTACGAATGAGGGCAACACACAAGGTGATAAGGGCAAATATATTGTACCCGCCATAGCCTCTCACAGCTGATCAATAGCAGCATGCCAATTAAATAATAATGGTTCAAAGAATGTCAGGCTAAGGGCTGAACTCCAGGAATGCATATGTTTTTGCTCAGCTCGTCGGATCGCGCGCAAATCGTTCGTGGAGTTCAGCCCTGAATGGTCGGCACCCCTGCACTATACTATCTTATTTATTCTATGGTAGAATAATACTTTAGCTTAAACTTTTGGATTAGCAAATAAGCTCTCCTCCAGCCAATAGTTCCCAGATAATCATTTAGTTCCAATAGGCTCCTTTTGTCTAGAAGATGTATTAGACATCACTTTATCTCTCTACTTGCATAATTTGTGCAAAAGGCAATTTAGTTAGATTTTGTTTGTACTGGAATCTATTATTTGAATGTGCTCAAATACATCTGCTAGGAAATGAAGCCCCCCTATAAGATATTTTGGAACAAACTGTCCATGAATATCTGATACCCAGCTGCTGCAAGAACACAGAATGAAGAGAAACGGATGCTGAGAGAGGGATAGTGAACAAATACTTGATTATTTCTAAAACGATTCAGAATATTTAATTGATTGTGTTTACAACATTTCTTATTTCAGTATGATGAAGCTCATATTACATTTTAATTTTTTCAAGATAGTTCCCCTTTAAGAAGTAGACTAACAACTTTGCAAAGCATTGTGGGATTTGGAATTTCAGATGGAGTACATATGATTTCTGACACATTGTTTCTGTAAATCCTGAATCTTTGGTTAGGTTTTAAACAGATAAGAGTTCAGTTATTTGATCCGTTATGAAAACCGCTCCGAATTACAGAAAGACTGTCTCCCATAGACTCCATTTTATTCAAACACTCCAAATTTTTAAAAAATGATTTCCTTTTTCTTTGTAATAATACAACAGTACCTTGTACTTGATCCAAACGAAGATATAATAATGAAACCTTATTAGAAGCCGAACCAGCCTATTGGATTTATTTAAAGTTCTAGTCGACTTAAGGTATGAAGATCCAAATTATGGAAAACACTAGGTCCTGAGCAAGATTGTTCAACTTTTGCAACAACAGATTTGTGTAAATTACAGGAAAGAAGTTTACAAAGACTTTATAAACCTGTTTTGGTCTTTCCTAGGTAATTGCCCTGTGCCAATATTTATCTTCCATGTCAGGACTTGCCCAAGCATTTCTGCTTGTAGATGCCTATCTTGTTGTGCAGGATGAAATTATAAATCCAATACTTGCTGTGATATTTTCTTCCCTGTCCATAAAGTATAACAAAGCTTGGGGTAAGTCACATTTTGTTATACTCTACCTTCTCCACCGTAAATAAAAATAAATAAATAAAATAATTCCCGAATTTGAACTTAATTTTGGCACAACCCCACTTAAAAGGGTGTAGGACATAGTTTGTCAAGTCTAAATGACATTGGTAAGTTTATTCTATTAAGGGAAAGCTTGTTGTATACCTACAATAAATACAAATTTATTTTTATAAGCCTGACCTCTGGGAGATTCCATTTTAGAGTACCTGCCTATGTATTTTTTGTACTGGTACTCTTATTTCAGAAAATGAAAACAAAGCAGGAACTTAATAAAAAAACTTTTTTTTTTTTAACAATATTGTTAAAAAAAAATTCAGGGCTATGTTCGTAGGAATCAAAGCCTATAGTGTTTTGTGCTCTCATACCCTTAAACATAGACAAAGTTTCTTTGCAGTAGATTAGGAACTGCTGCAGTATTTTTAAGTGTTATCATTTAGTAAAATACATATGATGCACTTTCAACTCTTACGGGGCAGCGTGAGAGGATAGTTAATATAGGTGTATTTTTGATAACTTTTGTAATGTCTGCAAAACACCCAGAGAAATAAAATAGATCTGGCTGTACAATTGTAGCATCATTTATTTTACATATTTATCATTTTGTTCCCCAGACAATGAACTGCTTTATGCCATTCATCAGGCATGGACAGACACGTTTACATTTTTAGCAGTATTGTTGAGAAAGAGTGGTCAGATTATCCTTGTTCACCTGGAAGCTGTGTTAGCAAAATACGGAAATGTTCTGCAGGGTAAGTGCACAATCTTAATGGAGACCTATTATGTGAAAAATATGAATGCACCAGTGCATTATACTCTCTTATATATAGTAGGAAAGTGCTTTAAAAAGTAGTGTTTCTGGTTGATATATTGAAACGTTCTTAAAAAAACCCTACATGGCACGTCCATCATTTTCAATTTATCCTGCCTCCCGGCTGTGCAGGGGTGCCAGACCAGTGCATTCTAAAAGGAACCAATCAGATGGGGCACTAAAGCCTGTTATTGGCTAGTCCCCTCCTGGTCTGCTTTTGGGACAGGCGACCCCTCATTTAAAACACCTACAGAGACCTTCGCAGATCTATAGGAAGCACCAAAAAAAAGGGATCATTTAAAGATAATGATCATTTTTAGCCCAGAGTGAAACCAACACAATATTGTATTCATTATTGCCTACAAGATTGGGGGATTTTCAGTTATGCTATATGTCTCTTTTAATTTAGATGATATAATCATAGTTTTATTCAACCAAACTATCCTTTATTGTTCTTTTGAGGCAAAAGGAAACCAGTGGCACATCCCTACATTTTATTTGAACCTAATAACACATTTATCTTCTTCTAGATACTGTGGATGAGTGTTTAAGCCTAGCAACAAGCCATACTAAGCTCTATACAGCCTGTCTGCAATTCCTTTCATTACTCTTCAGCGAACAAGAAAAACAACCAAAGCTATCTTCATCCACAACTACAGCTCTTTGTTCACTCTTAGATGGAAATGAAAACATGGGATATGTCCTTTGCAAGTCACTCCTTCAGGTTATTATTTAATAATTGTGAGATACATTCATATGAGATTGAACTCTATTATGAGGAGCAAAGATGCAGCACATTCCCATTGGCTAAAAATTCCAGTGTAAATATTAAGTAAAGATTGTATATGTTCTGTATCCAGGTAACTTTTTGTACTGTTACGTATGGAGAGTGGAACCAGATACACAGAATAAGTTGGGCTACATGGAGTTGGGGGAGGCTAAATTGTGTTTTTTTGTTTTGTTGTATTTGCATTTTATATTCCAATTGGATAAGATATCCTATTTACCCCTATATGTAATATAAAGCAATAAGTTTGCCCAGGGGCAGTAACACATGGCAACCAATAAGATGCTTGCATTTAAACAGGTGACTAGTGAATGCTACCTGCTGATTGGTTGCTATAGTCCCTTTTATTGCATAACCCCAATAGTGTGTGTATACTGACATTGTAATTATACATGCAAGGAATGGTAAATTGAAATATGTGCAACTAGTACACCCGACTGAATTTGCTGGGGAAATACAACGAGAAACCTGGAAACAGGTTATGACTTTCTGTGGTGTTTGTTTTTTTTTTGTTTTTTTACCATTGTCAGAACATTATAATGTAAGAGTCAAGCTCTGCCTACTGGTAACTTTGTTTACCTTAAAGGAATTGTTCAGTATAAAAGTAAAAACTGGATAAATAGGCTGTGCAAAATAAAAAATGTTGGTTAGGCAAAAATGTATAAAGGCTGGTGTGACCGTAAGTCTAACCTAAAAGAACAGGACACTACTTCTTGCTTTTCAGCTTTCTTGGTTCACACTGACCGGTTACCCTGGTTACCAGGCAATAGCCAATCAGTGACTTGAGGGAGGGCCACATGGGTCATTGCTGTTGCTTTTGAATCTGAGCTGAATGCTGAGGATCAATTGCAAAATCACTGAACAATTATGTTCCATGTGGCCCCCCTTCAAGTCGCTGACTAACTCAGATTTAGGGAGCTGAAAAGCAGGAAGTTGGATTCTGGCTATTATATTAGGCATCCAGTCACTCCAGCCTTTATAGTTTGCATTTGATAGTTGACTAACTATATTAGAAACATTTTTTATTTTGCACAGCCAGTCTATTTACCAGTCAGTTTATTTTGCCATGAACTGTTCCTTTAAGCTAAAAGCTATAATTTCAGTGTGTTTCTTGTGACATGTTTGGAATACAAGTGACACCATAAAAGGCATTTTAACAAAAACTGTTTTAGTTCTTAGTGGAAATATCCATAGAAGCTCTGTCTGCAGTTTACCTGGTATACTTTTAAAGGCTGCATTACACACGTCTAGTTTAATATCCCCCTCACCAACCCACCCACACACACCTTCCTTATTTTGTATCGGTATCCTACTATTATATTCCTTATATTATGCAGAGAGATTACAGTAAACGGGTACAAATATTTTTTATGTCACTACTCACTAAAGAAGTGATCAGTTTATCTATCCATAGCCCTTTTGTGATCAAGTATGATTAGTTCAATAGGCAATACACGTGGTGATACTGTTAAAGAGGTTGTTCACCTTTCAAAAACTTTTTTTAATTCAGTTGTTTTCAGATTGTTCCTCAGAAATTAAGACTTTTTTCAATTACTTTTCATTATTTATTTTTAACTGTTTTTGTGTCTCTGGTGTTTGAGTCTGACAGCTAAGTAATTCAGGTGCAGACGCTAAACTACATTTAGTTGATGCTTTTTTCATCAGCATCTCTGGAGTATTGGCAATAATTGTATCCGTTCTAACAGCTGTCTAATGAAACCCAGAGATTCTGCTCAGCAGGGACAAAAGTAAGAAATGTATGAACTAAATGTATCCATTTAGAACAGTTTACAGGGTTGACGACCCCCTCCCAGAACTACTTCAGAAGGTGAAAAATGACACTTTACACTTTAATAATAGAAAACCGGTCACAATGGAGATAGTCATTGGAAAAAGTCATAATTTCTGCTGATCTATCTGAACTAGTTGTTTGAAGTTGAAGAACCCCTTTAAGACATTTTTGCAAAGTATGGTATTGTTAATGGCGTATCTTAAACTGATCTGTTTTCCAGTTTGATACACTGTCTTAAAAGCATGTTATAGATGTGATAATGCTGATATTGTATTCCAATGTTAATCTCCATGTGGAAGATATCACAATGTCTTTCTTACAGAGCTGTGACAAAAAGGCTACAGATGACCCTCTCAGACAAATCTGTACACAAACTTTAATCCTGCTGTTGGCTGTTAGCAGAAGTGCAAGGAAGTACAGTGTAGAAGGTGATTAAGTGTGAAAGCTTTTAATGAATAGGTCATTGTGTTTACTTTAATCTTTAATTGATGAAGTAATAATGAACATGACAATTTGTACATTTCTTTTTGTCTGTAATTTTTCTGCCTTAGGAGTTGGCAATATAGCAGCAGTATTATATTTATGTTAATATCCTGTATATCGCTTCCCCAACTCATATTTCCAGTGACAGTTGTTAAAGGAAAACTATACCCCCAAAATGAATACTTGAGCAACAGATAGTTTATATCAAATTAAGGGTCATATTAAAGAATATTACCAAACTGGAATATATATTTAAGTAAATATTTCCCTTTTACATCTCTTGCCTTGACCTATCATTTGGTGATGGTCTGTGTGCTGCCTCAGAGATCACCTGACCAGAAATATTTCAACTCTAACTGTAAATTGAAGAAGTGTTGAAGCAAAAGACAGAATTCTGTCTGTTAATTGGCTCGTGACCTAACTTTATAGTTTGTTTGGTATGTTTGTGTGCACCGTTGGAGCCTAGGATCCCAGGAGGTCGTCCTTATTTTTTAAAATGGCTATTTTCTATTTATGATTACCCAATGGCACATGCTACTAAAAAAGTATATTATTGTGAAAATGGTTTATTTACATAAAGCAGGGTTTTACCTGTTTTATGCAATATCTTTTCATAGAGACCTACATTGTTCGGGGGTATAGTTTTCCTTTAATTACCTGTAGCAATCTTGTCCTTTCATTTTCACCGTAGCACAGAAACATGTATTTACTGGAAAATCAGTCATCATGCTAGCCTGCCACACTTGAGCATTCTTTGTCCACTGTAAGAAGTATTCAAGGCAATTCCTTGTATTATGGATTCAGCTGTGGCAAATGCAATTACGTTTTGTCAGTCCTGCTTAATATTTAAACTCTTGTCTGAGAAGTATATAACATTGTCCCAAGTACTTGTACCTGCAGTGGATTTTCATCTAGCCCATTGAATGTGTTACTTTTCATATCCTTTACCATTGTTGACATAAACCAGCATTTGGCTAACACTTTTTCCCCCAAAAGCATCGATCTTCAGTTAAAGCTCCACCTTTAGAAAAACTTCCTTTTTTTTTTTTTATTATTATTTGCACCTAAATTAATTACATATACAACAAGGCTAACATATTATTACAATTGTATATAAAAACTTGGCATATGTGTGACTGGGTCTAGTCGGCACACTCTCATTGACTATCCCCAATCTCATAATAATATACTTTTTTAGTAGCATGTGCCATTGGGTAATCCTAAATAGAACATTGCCATTTTAAAAAATAAGGACAGCCTCCTGGGATCCTAGGATTCAACGGTGCACACAAACATACCAAACAAACTATAAAGTTAGGTCACACCAGCCAATTAACAGCATCTGGCAGTAGTATACACATGCTGTAACTCCTATGTTTATTGCCTGAAGAAGCGGGTCTGAGCCCGTGAAACGCGTTGTACTGATTGGAGTTCGTTAATAAATTTTGACTGCCTGATTAGTCATTTTGTGTCTGCTCGGAGGAGGTAAGTCCATCACTGTCTCCTCTGATTACCAAGTTTTGGCTTTTAAATTCATTCATATCCTTTTTGCGCCTCTGTTCTTTCTATACAATGAAGGTTGAGTGAGGAGAGGAGGTATAATTGTTTGGAAAGTGGGCTCTCCGGCTAAGGCTTTCTGGTGGGCCCCTGGGATCCCAGTCCAACACTGCCTTTTAGCTAGCAAATACTTTATGGATGTTGTCAGCATCAAGTTGTGCATCTGCTGGCCTAACAGGAGATTAGAGTATAGCAATGGCTCAACTTTTTAACCCAGTGTATTGAATTCTAGTCTTTAACCAGATGTTATCAGATTTGGCAATGTTTACATTAAGCTAAATACAATGGGATTTGCAATCCAGAATACCTGGGCCTGGGGTTTTCCAGATAATAAATCTTTCCATAATTTGGATCTTTAATCTCCTTCAAAAATAATTTTAAAATTAAACCCAATAGGCCTGGTTTGCCTATAGCTAATTTTGAATCAGGTGCTGTTTAATTGTTAAAGCGAAAAATCAAATCATTTTTGAAAATCTTAATTGTTTGGAAAAAATTCTATTGGAGACTGCCTTTCTGTAATTCTGAGCTTTGTTGAACGGTCCAATAGTCTAGTCAATATATAGAGTGCAGTAATCAGGAAGACTACCTCCACAGTTGCTATAACCCCCATCTAACTTCACCTTCTTCACTATGCAGAGTTCTATCCACATACAACAAAATACTGTGCAAATTGTACCACTTTTCCATCCACTTTCTCTGATTGCAGTAATGCATTTTCGTTTTGCAGTGCATTTTAATATGCTTACTTTCTATGTAAAACAGAACAGAACAGAAAATAAGTTGTAAAGCTCAAATTGTTTTTTTTTTAATCCTATTTAGCTCACTTGGTAGATAGTTGTATTGAAGAAATGAAACATATTCACGCCCAACTAAACCTTGATTCCCTGAGGCCTGGGAAACCAACACACAGGAAAAAGGTATCTCTAAAATGTGCTTAACCTTTGCAGCATCCTATATCCTGTTTTGTACCCGACATAATATATTGTTTGCATAGAAAGCTTTGCAAATCAAAATGTGTTATATATTGAAAGAAAGAAGAACTGTAGATATCATTTTACTATATATATATATATATATATATATATATATATATATATATATATATATATATATATATATATATATTAATTATATATTTTTTTTAATAAAAAATTACTGGATGGCAAAATCCACAGTAAAACTAACAGTGGGTTTAACAGTGACATTTTTCACTTTAGTAAAGTAAACTGCAAAAATTGAATACCCTTTTTTCTGCTTGCCATAGCAAGCAAACATTCAAATATTCATACATCTCTGCTGGGGGTTATGGTTTATGAATTTGTTACGGACTATTCTAGGGACAAGTTGCAGTGGCAAATTTAGGTAATTTTTATGGATCTTAAAGGGCTTGTTCACCTTTAAATTAACCTTTAGAATGATGTGACATTCTGAGACTAATTGCAATTAGTTTGAATTTTTCAATGTTTGCTGTTCTTGAGTTATTTCGCTTTTTATTCAGCAACTCTCTAGTTCAGCAGTCTGATTACTAGGGTCCAAATTACCCTAGCAACCATGCATTGATTGGAGTAAGAGACTAGAATATTAATAGGAGAGGCCTTAATAGAAAAGCGAATAATAAAAAAAAGTAGCAATAACAATACCGTTGTAGCCTTACAGAGCATCTGTTTCATAATGGTTCAGTGCCCCCATTTGATAGCTGGAAAGGTTCAGAAGAAGAAGGTAAATAACGCAAAAAGAATTAGGCATTCTATAACATACTGAAACTTAATTCAAATGTGAACCACCCCTTTAATTAGATGGAAAACACCCAGGGCATGGCACATTCTCATAGAATCATGGGATTACTTTGGATTGGTGTTTCTGTCATTTGGATCTCCTTTCCTTTACGTTTAACATTCATTAAATCCAATATGACTATTGCATATAATAAGGATTAATTCTATGTTCGCTGAGAACAAGTACAGGGTACTGCAGTGGTCCTCAAACTTGGCCCTCCAGCTGTTAAGGAACTACAAGTCCCACAATGCATTTGCCTGACTGTGGCTGTCAGACTCCATCATTGCATTGTGGGACTTGTAGTTCCTTAACAGCTGGAGGGCCAAGTTTGAGGACCACTGGGGTACTGCCTTGTTACAGAAATTAAATAAAAAATTTAAAAATTAGAATGACTTTAGATTCAAATGAAGTCTATATGAGATGGCCTTCTTGTCATTAGGAGCTTTCTGGATAACGGGACCCATACTTGTGTGTGTATTCTGATATTCAGAATGTTTTCAGCTGTACAGCATTGCACACCGTGGTCTTTTGAAATGGAAAAAATATTTGTGAAATGGGTCCTCCCATTGTCAAAGGTGCATTTTTGCACCCTGGAAGAACTCTTCTATGTGAGTGTCGCTACCTGTGGACTATATATAATCTTAAATAATTTTATGAAACCTTGTGAAAAAAACAATATTTAAAGGGGTCCTCCAGCCCAAAAACTGTTTTGCATGTTTAAAATAGTTTTAAAATGATTTGTAAAAGTAATTGCTATTGTCAGCAGTATCTTGTCTAATTGAATTTTTGCACCCCTGGCTCTCACTGAAGGTTTAATTAATGCACTTTGAGAAGTTGAATTTATGCAAAAAAAAAAAAAATTAAATTTTAGGATGAAGGGCGCCATTTAACAGATTTTGAAACAAGGTTAATGAAAACAAACTGGATGAAAATTTATTTTTTGATTTCAAATGGTGTTGCTTGTCCATCTAGGGTTGTCCAAAGTTAGTGGACATTTATCAAAGGTTGAATTTCGAATTCATGCGAGCTTTTTACCATTCAAATATTCGACTGGGAGGTTATTTAAGAAAAAAATTGAATGGTTAATATTCAATCAAATTGGACCTACTCAAAAATTCAAATTGTATTCAATTCATATGAATCCAAAATTTCTCCCCAAAAAAACCTCAAATGTCGGGAAGATTATTAACATTTCCAAATGGCTCAACAGACCTCTGCCATTGATTTATACAAGAACTCAGCAATTTTTAGGTCGCAAATTTTCGAATTAGGACTGTTTGCATGGTCAAATTTGAATTCGACCAGGTGGATTAAAATTTGAATGTGTGAATTTTCAAACTTGAAAATTCAAATTGACTATTCAGCTCTTGATAATTCTGCCCCTTAGAGTGAGATTGAAGTTTGCTGTCCTAGATATTCTGGGGGGGTAGGGCTATTTTACTGTGTTACAAACCTTGTTATTAGCGAAGTTGTGTCCTGACACTGTGGCAGAAAGTAACCTTTTACACTAACGCTACTACACAAATGGTGCGCTCAAGTCCCGTAACTTTCAACACGATCAATTAACCGCAGGCAGGAAAAAGCCCTTATCCTACAGTGCTCACTCTTGCCTCGGGTGGGCCCCGGTGCCTGTGCCCCGGACCTATCGCTTCCAACACACTTCTTCCCAATTGGCAATAAATGGTAACAGGTTACTCACCGCTCCACTTCTCTGGCCCGGGTGCACCGCCCCGAACCCGCAGCTTGGGGAAACAATCACAGCCAATACACCACCTTTGGGCATGCACGCCACGACTCAGTAGGCAGCGGTAAAGTTAAAAAGCATTTTATTTCCCAAACAGTATACTTCCCAACGCGTTTCATGTGACCCCACACATACTCATGGGAATAATTTAACACTACACACATTTCCTTTAAAAAGCATTAGGAGTTTACGTCACAATTGACGCATTTCCTCCTACTTGTATCCCTTTTGAGAAAAATCGCTTTCCTGCCGTGTCCAATTAAATACAGCCTTCATTCAAGATATACAAAAGTTCATTCAAAAAACAATTCATATTAAACCTAATTCATTGTAATATATTAAGATGTGTTATATACTAAGCTTCTATTTCGTTCATCTTAAATCCCATTCTATTGAAGACAGAAAGCACAATTAATTAGTACCTTTTATTCTTAGGGTAATCCCTACCTTTTAAATTCCGAGCTACCCCACAGCAAAGTGTATCTAAAAGGCTTCCTTTATTTCCTTAGTTACTTTGTATCCGGTTACACTTATAATTTACACCTCTCCTTATCTCTAAAGGAAGAGGGAGGAGGACGAAGGATTTATTAAACAGAGAGCGCGTGTGCGCCTTTATCATGTTCCCCTTTGCTCTTTATTCCTTATTTAATCATTCCGCTAAGCAGTGTTGCGGGGAGAAAGGGGAAACAAGCTAGAAAGAATGCAGTTCTCACCGTAAAGAAAGTAACCTTTATCTGGTCACATAAGTATGCACAAATCTATGCCTCTTTTGTACAAAAAAAGGGAAAGTTTATACTGAAAAATATTCATTAGAGTATGAAAATTGATTTTGGTTTTAGCTGTTTTTCGGTTAGGTTAAAACAGTTTGTTTGTTGGATAACCTAATGGTAGGTGTACTTGGGTACTTTTTGTGATCATACTAATCCTCATATGACAACTTTCTAACACCCTGAATATCCATAGTAATACATCTATAATAGTTATCCCATTTATATCCATTTACTTGCATAAACAAAGAGCGTGTGACTTTTATGCACAATGAATACAGGCATCCTTCTTATTGTTTGCAGGTGTCTGTTATCCAATATTATGCATAACATCCTTACAGATAACATTATGCAAATCATATGTACAAATAAAATGGTAATACAGTTTGTGTGGCACCCAGTGTGCCTGCAGCTGTCTTACTTTCAGGTGCAATTTCCTATATTACACTGGAATTTTAATTTTGGGCTTCTCAATTGGTTTTTATGTGTCCCTTTTTAAATGCTGCAGTTCTAAATTGTTTGTGTTCTCAACTTTTTAGGAGGAAAATCATCTGAAACAGCTAAAAGTTCTCATGCAAACTCTAAGGAATTGTCTTTATCAAAATGAGGAAGGAAAAGTAAGTATTTAAAGACCCCCTGAAATATTAGTATTTTCTTGTCTTCTGCTTCAGCTGTACCAAAATTAGCAATGTTCTCTCATTTTGGTCCATAGTTCGCAATCACACTAAGCCAATTTACACTGAGGCTATGATCCCCACAGTCATCTCAGTGAAAACCAGTGGAATTCAAGCACCCATCCCAAGTACATTCTTCTATTCATTGTCCTACTACTGGTGATCCAGGCACAGTATCATGCCATGCTTAATCTCAGTACTGTGTGGTTCAATCCAACAGAATAAAAGGGAGCATTTAATGGTGATTGATGTTTTGATTCTCACTGGTTTCACTGAGAGGGCTGTGGTGATCTAAGCTCTCCATTGCCAAAGAAGTCCTGCAGAGCAACATTCATGGAATCACAGTATAGATTATACTGTAGTTATGGCGTTGCCTATTGATAAATAATTTTGGCTATGACCTTGGTATATTAATAACTCTTTGGTCCCATGTTTGAGCTAGGATCTTCTGTGAAAATTTCTGTGTTTGTGTTGCATTTTGATGAACATGCTAGTCATTGCTGCACTTTCTAGTCATTGCTACATTTGCTAGTCATTGCAGAAAAAACACTTCAGTCTAAGACCACATGTGATATTACTCTAAGTACATGTGAAAAATCAGTCACTTTCTTTTGCTGTACATCCTGTAGCTCTGCAGTTTAATGAGCAGACCGTGTAACCACGGATTGTCTTCTAAGAGTTTTTTATAGCACATGTATTTATATTACTGTATCTAAATATGTTCCGTATATTTAATAGGCTGCAGCTTTAAATTCCCAGTTTCCTTTTGTTCTACATTCTTTTTGGCCCTGGTTATTGATGGATGATGCTTTGATGCAAGGTGCTCTGCAATTACTTTGTGTCTACACAGCACACTACCCTGCAGGTAATTTATACTTTACCTTTTAATTGGATGATAAACATCATAATATAATCTTATACATATTAAGGCCTAGCTACAAGGAGTGTGTTAGTCTCGTGAAATAATATCTGAAATTGATGTAAAGGATTATCCATTACAACCAGAAGTTTTCAGTGGTTTTAAAGTTCTATTCTGTTACAATATTGTAGCAGAAGTAAAGTCATTCTGTGGCTGTGGTAATCAACTGGTTTATTTGACATTTTTATGGGGTCAAAACCAAGAGTGCACCAGTCTATGAATAGCAAGAATTTGGTTTGCAGTAGCCTTTACTTGTACAAATAATGTTGACATTTTGACACTGATCTCTGTCTAAGGGGGTTATTTACAAAAGTCTGGGTTTTTGTCTGGTCCAACTTTTAAAGGGGAAAACACCATTTTTTTGTAGAGGGGGGGGGGAAAAAACTCAATGGTGTAGTCCGCATAAAAAAGTACTCCAAGTCAGACCTGCCAAGTTCATGTCAAAGTCGATGGCAGATGTCCCCATTACAATTGCTCAATAATATGAAAATTTCATGGTTTTCAGGGGATAAACTGAAAAAGTTTCAGGCATCAAATTCGAAAAAAGTTGAAACTTTTGAAAAATTCATACGTATATATTCCCGCACAAGAAATTTTCGTGAAAATGTATTCAAAAATGGGGGGGGGGGG
>CM044442.1:90119161-90133024 GCA_024363595.1 Xenopus borealis
TCAGAAAATAGTGAGAAAATTTCGGATTTTGATAACCCTTAAGTGTTTTTTTAAGGTTGGGGGTTCCACTCAAGTTTTAATCTGTCACCATGGTTTCTTTGTTTAATCTTTTACATTCTAATTTTTCTAACTGTATTTTTTTTTCTTTCTTTGGAAAGCGTGTACTTCATTATGTTTGGCGAACACTGGAATTGCTGCGGCACAACCCTCCCCAAAAACTGCTGCGAGTAATTCCCTTATGCACAGCATATTGAAGCTAGCCTCTGATTCTGCTTCTAATAACGGCATTGTTCAACAAATGGCTTTTGGGCTTCTTTCAAATCTTGTTGTAATTCAGGACACCAAATGTATTATTCAAAAGGTATGTTTGCATGACAAATACATATTTATTTATTTTTTATAGTCATTTTTAGTAACAGCTAATTGTGCTCAAACAAATAGACTATACTGGTTTACTTCCTTCTGTTAAGAAAAAGATGACCCCTTGACTTGACTTTCTTCTCTGCAAAGTTTGCATGTATATGATTAAGTTTAGAGGGAATAGGTTTGTGCTTCAGTCATCACCTCACTCTTTAGATGTAGGATTTGAATGTTAAACAAAGAGTCTCTCTGTATGTGTGTAAATGATTATGCAAGTGTGTTGAATGCAGGTAAATCTAGTACAAATGAGACTGGTTGGATAAGAGATGTTTTAAGTCATTGAAGGTATGTGTTGGGATATTTGCGTTTTACAGTTAGTGGTATGCCTTCATATTTATTCATTTGCCACACCTACACAAATGTCGCCATCATATCCCAGTTGGGAAATCATTATCTCAATCACTTTTTACTGTATGTAAAGCTGCTATTTTTCCTTGGTCATGATGTTAATCTGTTTTGATTTGTTTGTTTTTTTTTTTGGCAGAGTAACTTTCTACAAAACTTTCTTTCCCTTTCACTGCCAAAAGTTGGAACCAAAAGCCTTTGTGTCTTGGCCAATAATTGGCTGAAATTTCTTTGGAACTTGTCAATGGGGAGTGATGGTCAACAAATGATCCTGAAACTGAAAGGAAGCTTAGACCTTCTTGTTGAGATGACAAAATATAAGCAGAAGATTAATTCCCCTATAGCCTTGCTTATTTTGCATAATTGCTGTTTCAGTACAGCAAATAAAGCCAAGATACTGTCAAACGGTAAATATTTTCTTCAAAACACTGATATGAAAATGCATTCCCGCTACAGTTTCGGATTCATTATGCCACATAATACAGATGCTCTGATGTGTTTGGTAGAAGAGAGCAACCAGTTTTGGCTTTGATGTATGTTGACTATGATTTTTAAAATTACACAAGACAAATGTTTACAAATGGTCAACGTCATGTTCTAAAAATATTTCATTTGTTTTTCTTCAGTCCTAAAAAAAATATTTTTTGTGCCTGTAGCATCTCTTCTGTGTATTTAAGGACAATCCTAAGTATTAAGCAGGGCCAGAACAAGCTGGCAGGTCGCCCTAGGCGCTCTGTCGGCTTCCCCCGCCCCTCTCCCCGGTGACAGCATGTTCGTGTGGACACACGCAGGCGACAGTGCACATGCACCATAGGGAAGGGGAAGGACAGGGTTGTGACGAGGGGAGTGACTAGAAGAGTGACAGGGGAGGCCCGGGAGGGAGTGACGAGAGGGTGGAGGGGTGTGAGGAAGGGAAGGGAGGGAAGGAGGAATGAGAGGGACAGGGGAGCGAAGGACTGGACTAGGGGTAAATAGAAAACTTTTGACCAGGCACCTGCCCAGTGCCTCCACAGCTTTGCGCCCTAGGCAGGTGCCTCTTCTGCCTACCCATAGTTCCAGCCCTGGTATTAAGTATTCACATAAGTTGGCTTTAAAGAGGACCTGTCACCTTGAGACATGAGTAAAATATTTATTTTCCCTCCTTAGTTAAACCCTTTAGTCAGCTGTTTTTGTCTATATGTGAAACTGATTAGAAAATATCCTTCATGTAAAAAGGGCTTCATAGGAGCTGCCATGTTTAAACACCCCTTTGTTTTCCGTGTGTGGGCTGTACCAAACTGCCAAATCTCATTCATGCTAAGTCAGAGTATACTCTATGATAGACAAGCTCTGTATAACTCATGTCACACCAGGACTTGATATTCTATGAGGATTATTTGAAACACCTTCTATTGTTCTATTCAGATTGTGTGGGCTACTCCAGCCACTAACAACTGCACAAACTGGTGATATTGTGAGAGGAGTCTGCAGTACTGATTCTACCCATGATGCTTTGCTCTCCTGACTTTCTGGAAAGTCAGGGCTTCAGTTAGTGTCTCATGGACATTTTGAAAAGTAGTTATAAATTGAGACTTAGTGAGATTTGAGTATAATAAATAGGGGTGTGTGGTTTGTTTTAAAAGTTTTATTTCCTTCCTAGTGTTAACTCAATCATGACAGGTTTCCTTTAAGTGTGGCCTTGAAGTATGTTGTTTGTAAAGAGATTACACATCCCTCTAGACTTAGGTACTTCAATTTCTGGTCTTGCTTTGACACAACATTCAATATAACTTCCATTCCTTCACAATATTAACACGTATTCCAGATATAAGTTAAAAGGCACAACTGGATACATTGACAGAAATTTCTCCTGCTTGCTAAAGATTGACTTCATTCATTTCAAATTCTCCCTCAACTTCTTAGAGGAGCCATAGTTCTGATAAGGCAGAAATTAAAAAAGTTTGTTTAAAGGAGAACGAAAGCTCAGATAGAGAAATAGGGCTGAAATACTGCACATTATGGGGTTTATCAAAGGTCGAATTTCGAATGTGTGAATTTTTTTTACTCTAATTCTAATATCACACCTCAAATGTCTAGGCCTGACCTGGAAAAATCCAATTCGAATCAGGTTTTCCTCAAAAAAAAAAACCTGCCAGGAAGGCAATTAGCATATTCAAATGGTTCAACAGATTTCTGCCATTGACTTGTAAATGAACTTGGCAGGTTTTAGGTCGCAAATATTTGAAATAGAACTATTTCCATGGTCGAGGTGTTATAAATCTCACATTCGAATTGGTGCTTTTAAATTCAAATTTTTTGACACAAAAAAAAATAGAATTTACCATTCAAACCTTAATAAATCTGCCCCTAAGTTTTGGGCTTCTGTACCAGCCCAAGGCACCACAGTCAGTCAAAATCTGTCTCTAAAGAGGCCCAAGTAGCTCCCAATCTTCATTTCCGCTTATTTGTTTTCTGCTGTCAGTTACTGAGCTTATAAACTGCCCCACTATATACTGGATATATATTATATAAATGTCACAATATTAGACTGCCTAGTAATTGATTCAAATTATTGAAACATGGCAATTCAGAAACCAGCACAAAATGCCACAGAATGAGTTTATTTGACAAGCAAAACTAATTTTCTGCTCAATGTTTTGCGACCATCCCTTAACTTTAGCTTCCCAACAGCTGCTCAAAGCAGACTGAGCATGTGCATGTCGCAGACACCCCTAACAAAATCCAAGATGGCAAACTCCTGTTAAAAATTTGACTCCCTAGATCCTTATTACTAATGAGGTTCTGAACATTTAGGCTGGTTTAGTATATAACATATATATTATGCGTAGCCATATTTATTTTTAGGGTTTATTTCCTCTTTGTTGAGTTGTTCTCACTTCATCATTTGTAAAATTAACATATGCAGTATAACTAGAATATATGAAATCTCACTTTGTGTCCATTGTGTTCAGGCAGAGGTTTATGGCTGCCCTTTGCTATACATGCCAAGGCAAAATGTAATGCTGGTGCAGCCATATTCATCAAATTCCCTAGCCATCTTTGCTCATGCTTGCTTTCAAACTCTTCTCTTGTTACATTAGACTGCTAAATAAAAAGTGTATAGAAACCCCATACATTATTTAAAACATACATAACTTCTGTAGTTAAACAGAAGTAAAGCAGTCCTTTCCAATGCGGATAATATTGTAAACAACTCTGGTTTATGTATTTTCACACACATATATACAGTATATAACAGGGGTGTCTAAACTTTTTGTAACAAGGGCTGGATTTGGTGAGGTGAAAATGTGTGGGGGCCGACCATTCAGGGCTGAACTCCATGGACAATTTGTGCGCGATCCGACACGCTGAGCAAACCTGTGGAGTTCAGTCCTTAGCCTGACATTCTTTGGACCATTATTATTTACTTGGAATGCTGCTGTTAATCAGCTGTGTGGGGCTATGGAGGGTACAATATATTTGCCTTTATCACCTCATGTGTTGCCCTCATTCATGATTAATCAGGAAAAACAATACTAAAGGCAAATTGATATATCTGAAGCCATGGAATCTAGGTTGAGACAAATACAGTTTTAATGTGGCATTTTATCTAAAACTAAAGAAAAAATCAGGCAAAAAGTTGTGTAAAATGTCTGCTTTAAATAGACTTATATTATTATTACTAACTGGGCAATGGACAGTGTCCCCCCCTCCTAATATATCCTTTGTGACATGACATTTTAAGTGAGGCCGCATTCATATCCATCCTGGGCCGCAGTGTGGACACCCCTGATTTATATAACAAAATTGTTGTTTTTTTGCACTGAATAGAACAACATCTGTCATTTAAAAGTTGTCACTACAAGCAAATCAAATTGCCAGTCCATCGAGAAGTCCTCTCTATAAACAAACCCCTCCATTTATTATGCTTTCAGATGAGGAGCAGCTCATATACAGTATATGGAGGACTTGTCTGTCGACTGGTGTTTTGTGTCTTAGACCTGTTAAAAAGAAATATAGAATAAAAAAAAGACAATAGCAATATTTTTAGCACAAGCATTATTCATTAAAAGAATGATAAAAAGTGGATATTTTACACCTTTTCAAATACAGATAAATTGAAATACTGCTGGGCTGATAAGTATATAGCTCCTAGTACAGGTATGGGCCCTATTATCCAGAATGCTCAGGACCTGGGAACAGATCTTTTCATAATTTAAATCTTCATACCTTAAAGGGCACCTATTGGTTAAAAATGCTATCCCCAACCAAAGGTGCGGGCTGGTATTCCGGTTGGGGATAACAGTAGGTTTTTTTTTGTAAATGTCCCCGCCAGCGCTATGCTACTCGCACCGGGAGGGAGCTCCAGGTGCAAGTAGCCATGTCCGTTCACTCGCATGTGCATTACGCATGTGAGGTCATACGCATAAGGAAAAGCTGCCTCGTTTGGGGACCGCTTTTCATTATGGGCATACGAGTGAGCAGACATGGCTGCTCGCACCAGGAGTACGTTTCATTATTACAGAAAAAAAGGAAATCATTTTTAAAATTTGGATAAAATGGTGTCTATGGGAGACAGCCTTTCTGTAATTCAGAGCTTTCTGGATAATGGGTTTCTGTATAACTGATCCCATACCTGCACTTAGGTGCTCTATTCAGCTTTAATGGCTGCCACCATGGCTTTATAGCAGTGTATTTATATAAAGCATAGCAGAGCTTTTAAAGCAAAATCTATTTTTACTAGTGCAATGTAATGGCTCATTATACTTAAAGGAGAGTTTCACCTTTTGGACAGGCGAGCCAATGTCTTAAAAAAACATTTTTGTAATTTGTCTTTATTACCTAAAATGTTTGCTTTCAGAGATACATACCACAGAAGCTATGGATCATCTCTGCAAACACTCCATTCTCTCCTCTGTTAGGCTTCAGTCAGACTGGGCGATTTCAGGAAGATTAGTCGGCTGGTGACTAATCGCCGCTTCAGGGAGATTAGTCGCCCCAAAGAAGCGGCGATTAGTCGCCTGCCAACTAATCTCCCTGAAATCGCCCAGTCTGTCCCAACCCAGAGATACTGACACCAGAAAATAACCTATTGTCTAATAACTATTGTCTTTGCATATTATTTCTAATTTTGCCATAAAAGTATTTGCCAGATGCTTTTACATTATCTTTCTTACCCTATGGTTCCTCTATGAGGGGGCTGCCATATTTTTGCAGCAGGAGTCTGTTAGTATTAGAAACTCTAACTGACAGGTTGAGAAGGGACAGACAGGTTGACAAAGCAGTCAGGTTTAGGAACTTCAAGTAACAATTACTTACAAAAACAAACCTATCTGCAAAAAACAATCAACATGACCTATAGGTAGCTTTTAATGTAGATTAATATTTTGAAAAGAACATTTTTAGTGTCTGTATCATTTTAATTGTTCATGGGACACACTCCCACGTGTATGCTATGCAGGCTGCCAAATAAGGAAGTTCAGGGCTGAATCTGCGCTGTGCATGCCCTCTCTCTCCTGCTTCATTTGCATATATTTGATCCTATTGGCTAAAACTTGCTAGCCAACAAGATATGCATATAAAGCAGATGAGCAGGCAGGCACAGTGCAGATTCAGTGCACTCAACATTTTGATCAGTGGCCCTAATAGCACACCCACTACCATGAGGTTACCTGGGCATACACCACGTTTTAGTTTCAACTGTTGATTTTTAGGATCATATTACCATATTTACATATCTTAGTGTTTGGCTGAAACTATTTATTGTCAAAAAACTGCTTACTCTTTTTAAATCATAATCACTACATAAACTACCCAAATGACCCTCAAAAATTTACATAACCCCATACTTGATACCATGTATTGCCCCCTTTAACATTAATGACAGCTTGAAGTCTTTTGTGGTAGTTGTGGATGAGGCTCTTATCTTCTCAGACAGTAAAGCTGCCCATTCTTCCTGACAAAAAGCCTTCAGTTCCCATAAACTCTTGGGCTGTCTTTCATGAACTGCACGTTTGAGGTCTCCCCAGAGTGGCTCAATGATATTGAGGTCAGGAGACTGAGATGGCCACTCCAGAACCTTCACTTTATTTTGCTGTAGCCAATGACAGGTTGACTTGGCCTTGTGTTTTGGATCGTTGTTGAGGTTGAACGTCCACGTATGTCCCATGCGCAGCTTCTGGGCTGATGAGTGAAAATTTTCCTCCATTATTTTTTGATAACTTACTGCATTCATTTTGCCATCAATTCTGACCAAATTTCCTGTGCCTTTGTAGCTCACACATCCCCAAAACATCAGTGATCCACCACCATTTTTCACAGTAGGAATGGTGTACCTTTCCTCATAGGCCTTGTTGACTCCTTTCCAAATGTAGTGTTTATAGTTGTGGCCAAAAAGTAAAATTTTAGTCTCATCACTCCAAATGACTTTGTGCCAGAAGGTTTGAGGCTTGTCTCTGTGCTGTTTGGCATATTGTAAGTGGGATACTTTGTGGCATTTGCTTAGAAATGGCTTTCTACTGGCAACTCGACCATGCAGCCCATCTTTCTTCAAGTGACTTTTTATTGTGCAACAGCCACCCAACATTTTTCCTGTATTTCACTTGAAGTTATTTGTGGGGATTTCTTGCATCCCAAGCAATTTTTCTGGCAGTTGTGGCTGAAGTTTTAGTTTTAATTGGTTTGGTTTCAACAGAACCCCTAATTTTCCACTTAATTAGAGTTTGAACACTGCTGATTGGCATTCTCAGTTCATTTGATATTTTCTTATATGCCTTTCCTGTTCAACTAACTTTTCCCACAGATCCTTTGACAATTCTTTTGCTTTCCCCATGACTTAGAATCCAAAAAACATCAGTGCAGCACTGGATGAAAGATGCAAGGGTTGGTCAGGAGTACAGAAAGTCATTGACCTTTTATATACACCCACTAAGACAAATCAGAGGTGAAGATGGTTACCTTTAATAGCCATTCTAACCCTTTTTGTGTCAAGTTATCAGGCCAAATCACGAGGGTATGTAAACTTTTGATCAGGGTCATTTGGGTAGTTTATGTAGTGATTATGATTTAAAAAGAGTAAACACCATTGTTTGACAATAAATGGCTTTAGCCAACCACTAACCATGAGTGAAAGAAAAGCTTTTGTGTTATCATTCATATTCTCTGAAAAATGGTTATGAGCACAACTGTAATTTAATAATATGTTGAGTATATAATATACCATATAATAAGTACTGTTTTTTAATTAGATAAAGCTGTGGCTGTGCTTTCTACATGTCTGGAAAGTGACAATCTTCTTGACCAGCAAATAGGATGTTCTGCGTTATGGGCGCTACTCCACAGTTATCAAAAGGTACGTTGAAAGGCAAAGCCAAACACATTTAAGGAAAGTCAGATTAAACTTGATTTACTTGATTTTTATTTGTGAGTATATAGCCTGGTAGAGCCCACGCTAATGCAAAGCAATTCCTTATACAGATATAGGATCCTTTATCCAGAAAGCCTGACATTTCCTATAGACTCCATTTTAATCAAATAATTCAAATTTGCAAAGCTATCCTACTGGGTGTATTTAATATTTAAATGTTTTTCATTAAATTTAAAGGAAAACTATACCCCCCGAACAAAGTAGGTCTCTATAAACAGATATTGTATAAAACAACTCATATGTAAAACCCTGCTTCATGTAAATAAACCATTTTCATAATAATACAATTTTTTAGTAGCATGTGCCATTGGGTAATCATAAATAGAAAATAGCCATTTTAAAAAATAAGGACAGCCTCCTGGGATCCTAGGATCCAACGGTGCACACAAACATACCAAACAAACTATAAAGTTAGGTCACACGAGCCAATGAACAGACAGAGGTGTGTCTTTTGCTTCAACACTTCCTGTTACAGTTAGAGTTGAAATATTTCTGGTCAGGTGATCTCTGAGGCAGCACACAGACCATCACTAAATGGTGGTTCAAGGCAAGAGATGTAAAAGGGCAATATTTACTTAAATATATATTCCAGGTAGGTAAGATCCGTTAATATGTCACTTGATTTGATATAATCTGTTGCTCAAAAATTCATTTTTGGGGTATAGTTTTCCTTTAAGGCACCATATTTATCTAAATTTACAGAAAGAAATGTACGTCTTAATTGGAAACCCTAGGTTTCTGAGCATTCTGGATAACAGGTCTTATATGTGTACACATACACCACACCTAAACTTTTGATATACTGTAGAATGGAGATTTCTAGTGCAGTGAATGTATATCTACAGAGTAAAAAGTAATGATTCCAGTTTGATAACAATGAACATAACAGCCTAGAATTGAGACCTGCAGATCCAATACTCTTTATTTATAATCTTTGTAAGATATTATTCATCTGGATTATCCAGGGTAATCTATTTGTATTTTTCTGTTGCACACATTAATAATGGAAATTTGCTAAATGCTTGCATGTCTCTGAATATTTTCAGTGCATATTATTCTTTTTAGTAGGGCCGAACAATATTCCTGCACTGGGCCCTTTCCTTTATGTTCATTTATCAATCCCAAAGAAGTCCAATATATACATATACCTGATATATTGTATTGTATTAATTTCTACTTCTGTCTCAGGCCAAAGCTACTCTCAAGAGTCCATTAATAAGGGGAAGAATAGAAGAAGCTTTGTCTCTGTTAAGGAAAAGTAAGTTTCTAATTATAAACTCGAGTTCCTAAAAAAAAATCATTGGCAGCTTTCTACCTAGAGTATTTATAAAATCTGCCTTTTCTCACAAAATCCCTCATTAATTAAAAAAAAGTAATTCATGTTTTATATGTGCAATTTAAGGGGTTGTTCACTATTGAGTTAACTTTTGGTATGATGTAGACAGGGATATTATGAGACAATTTGCAGTTGGATTAAATTTTTTCATATGTGGCTTTTGAGTTATTTATCCTTTCCGGCGGCTCTCCAGTTTGAAATTTCAGCAATCTAGTTGGTAAGGTCCAAATTACCATGCATTGATTTAAACAAGAGACTGGAGTAAGAATAGGAGAGGCCTGAATAGAAAGATTAGTAATAAAAGGTAGTAATAACAATACATTTATAGCCTTGCAGAGGATATATATATATATATATATATAAATCAAAAAGGAGAGAAAGAGTGGCCTATAGATTGCGCCAACCCCTGTTATTGCCCAAAAGTGCAATAGAAGTAGTTAAAACATAAATGTTATTTACTTAAGTCGTTATTAAACAAAATTGGATATTCAAATCAGGTAGGAAAACTCTATAGTGGGCACTGCTATAAGCTTTAGCGTAGGAACAAAAATTTGTATTGTATTACGGCTACTATGAATTTACAATTTACTACTAAATACAAAATGATTACTCACTGTTGTAAGAGTGTTTAGTGGTTCTAAAATAGATTATGCTGACACTTGAGATAGATGTATGTTTTTAAGCCCACAACCCTCCTTCCCAGGGATCCCTCCCCGTGGAGTTCCCACAGATCTAGGGTTAAATGTGGATTCCAGCATCTTGTCTGTTACAACCAGACCAGTTATGTTATAACTATTTATATGGCCTTTTTGGTCAATACCATGGGTTGGTGCAATCTATAGGCCACTCTTTCACTCTTTTATGTACATTATTTTGGCCTTGCACACCATTTCATGTTCCCTCTTTTTTTGATGGAAGGTGCTCCCATTTTTCTATTTTTGTAAATACATTTGTTTTTTTTTAGATGGGGGTCAGTGAAAGCTGGAAAGTGTTAATATGTAAAGGGAAACTGTCATGGGAAAACATGTTTTTTTTTTTTAATGCATCGGTTAATAGTGCTGCTCCAGTAAAACTCTGCATTGAAATCCATTTCTCAAAAGAGCAAACAGATTTTTTTGTATTCAGTTTTGAAATCTGACATGGGGCTAGCCATTTTGTCAATTTCCCAGCTGCCCCAGTCATGTGACTTGTGCCAGCACTTCAGGAGGGAACTGCTTTCTGGCAGGCTGTTGTTTTTCCTTCTCAATGTAACTGAATAGTACGCAGTGGGACATGGGTTTTACTATTCAGTGTTGTTCTTAGATCTACCCGTCAGCTGTTATCTTATGTTAAGGGGCTGTTATCTGGTTACCTTCCCATTGTTCTTTTATTAGGCTGCTGGGTGGGAGAAAGGGAGGGGGGTGATATCACTCCAACTTGCAGTACAGCAGTAAAGAGTGATTAAAGTTTATCAGAGCACAAGTCACATGACCAGGGGCAGCTGGGAAATTGACAATATGTCTAGCCCCATGTCAGATTTCAAAATGAAATATAAAAAAATCTGTTTGTTCTTTTGAGAAATGGATTTCAATGCAGAATTCTTCTGGAACAGCACTATTAACGGATGCATTTTGGAAAAAAAAAAATTTCCCATGACAGGATCCCTTTAAAAACAATAGAAAAAACCTAATAATAAAAAAAATGAGGCCCAACTGAAAAGTCCTCCCCTTTAGTGTAAAACATAGGAGGAAAACTTTACTGGTGTTGTTGCCCACAGAAACTAATCAGATCTTTGATTTTGTTTTCTAACTTGTAGGTGACCGTTGAAAATTCATTGCCAATAGCTATTTGCAACATCACTGGTGATTGTTTTTCTCCAATGCTTTACACTGCATGATAAATAGGCCCCTATGTGGGCATTTATAAATACAGATATGGGACCTGTTATGCAGAATGCTTGGGACCTGGCTTTTTCTGCATAAAAGGACCTTTGGTAATTTGTATCTCCATACCTTGTCTAGTAAATAATAATATATAATTTAACAAATCATTTAAACATTAGCTAAGCCCAATAGAATTATTGCTGCCTTCAATAAGGAATCATTCTATGTTAGTTTTCTTAGTTGGGATCAAGTACGAGGTACTGGGTTTTTTTTTTGCAAAGAAAAGGGAGCTAACTTTTAAAAATCTGAAATAATTTGATCAAAATGAAGTCTATGGGATGTATATCATTTACACGATTGTATTCATCATTTGGGCTTATACGTTTTTTTTTACAAATACATATTTTTATATTAACCTATTTTTGATTATTTCTCTACTTATTTACAGATTCCAATGCCTCAAAAGGGAAACTTGAACTGTATCATTTAAAGTGTTTGGAAAATCTGGATCTCCTTCTGAGCAACTAAGGGTTTTTTGTGTTTGTATGTGTTTTTCTTTTTCTGTTGAGTATTATACATTGTTTTTCTTTGAAAATGTCCTTAGAATGCTTCAAACATTTCATCTAAGGTAGTGATCAGTTCACAACGCTTGCTCGATCTGTTTCCTGCTTGAAACACAAGCCCCATTTAGATCAATTGATCTTCAGGGGGGTTGCTATAAACAGAGAAGCACCACTATCATGTGAAAAGAAGCAAAAAATAAGTAATTTATATTATTCAGTAAATGAATGTAAAATGTAGCATAGGTTGTTCTTTATTTGTAACCAGGCCTGAGATGTATAAAACAAAGCTTTATGTAATGTATATACTTCTAATGCACTTCCATTATTTTTAATATATTTTTTTTTTTTTATAAAATAAAAAACACTTAAATTATTAGTATTTTCTTTTAATGTTTTTGGTATTGTCTTTTATTTTGGAGTGAAATGTAACTTTTTATGGTTTAATTATATTAAAATTATATTGGTGGGGGCAGGTCACATAAAAACAGTCGCTTACCTGCCTTGTCACACGCAGAGTGAAGAAAATTTAATTTTGCAATAAGCATTAAATGGCCACACAACAAACATTTGGTAAAGAAAGCTTGTTTGGTGTTTAAAAAAAAAAAAAAACAGGCCTTCTGTTAGTTAGAAATATACTTTGCACAGTACTTTGGGGCAGATTTATCAAATTCATATGAATGATTCGAAATTCGATAGACTTTTCAAAAAGATTCAAATTCGAAATTTCGACTGTTTTTGAAGACCACTTCGACCATCGAATTTTGAAAATTCGATCAAATCGAATTATTCAAATAATTCGAATAAAAGTCTATTTTAAATATTCGACAGTCGAAGAACTTCCCCGAATTGGGTTTCATTATTTTAGATCGAATAAAAAAATTTGATCGAATGGTTAAAATTGTTTGATTTTAACAATTTTATCATTCAATCAAATTTTTGCTATTCGATCGTTCGACCAATCGAATAGCGGTAATATCGAATTTGAAGGATTTTTATTCCCACACAATTCCCATGGTCGAATTCGAGGGTTTTTTGACCTTGACCTTAGTAAATCTGCCCCTTAGTGTAAGTCAGTTATGCACCTAACGGTAAGATTTTGGCAGGGGAAAGAAACACCCAAATATCCCTGTAATGGGGATTCTCTCCTCATCGCCCCCCACTGTACGAAGTCAGTCACCAGACTGACATAGTTCAAGTAGTATCAATGGCACCTCCCAACATCAAGAGAATCTGAGTAGCTGGTCCAAGTCAGTGGACACATGCTTAAAGGAAAAGTAAACCTTTAAAATAAGCGAATGTAAAATTCATGAGGGTGCTTTTCTAAGCATTTTTGCAATGTACATTCATATTTTTTTTTTTATTATTCCAACATATTATGGGATATATGTTCTGTTCTAAGTCTAAATGAATTTTGTTACAACAGCACCACTTTCTGGTCATTTTCTGACAATTCTGACCAACAAGTAGGCAAGGAAGTTGTCAGGGGAAAGAGACCTTTCTCAAATCTTTTCTAATCAGAAGAACATCAAAGCAACCTCCTTCACTCTCCTGGCAACTTCCTTGACTACTTGGTGGTCAGAAACTGACCAGCAGCCGGCGCAGTTCATGTATCCCTTGGTATCTTTAAATCAGCCATACCGATGTTCTTTGTGCAAATTGCGCTG
The DNA here is from genome assembly GCA_024363595.1 of Xenopus borealis. Taxonomy (NCBI): domain Eukaryota; kingdom Metazoa; phylum Chordata; class Amphibia; order Anura; family Pipidae; genus Xenopus; species Xenopus borealis. The sequence goes on from CM044442.1 coordinate 90,132,757, forward strand.
AAATGTAGAACGATGTATAGATACACCATCTGCAGCAAGATGTTCTTGCAGATCTTTGGAAGTGATCTTTGGATTATCTGTAACCATTCTCACAATCCTCCGCATATGCCGCTCCTGTATTTTTCTTGGCCTGCCAGACATGGGTTTTACAGTAACTGTGCCTTTGGCCTTCCATTTCCTGATTGCATTCCTTACAGTTGAAACTTAGCCTTTGACTCTCCTCTGAAGAGTGACAGCATGATATCCTCAAAGCAACTCTCAAAAGATC
>CM044442.1:90167402-90180810 GCA_024363595.1 Xenopus borealis
ACTTTAGAACCTGAAAGGAAAAATAAGTAATAAAAAATTGAAGCCTCACACTTGGTTGGTGGGGTCAATGTGAAAAGTAACAGAATAGGAAGGGTAATATATTTTTTAATAATGAAGTGCAACTGAAAAGTGGCATAGAATAGGCCCATTTATAACATTTGTACCTGTTAAGCCATTTCAAATTTACTGTCACGTCTGGAATATGTTTCAAATATTGGGCTACAAAAAGTGTGAAGTGTATTTTTCTTAAGTATCTAGCTAAACCACTTAAATTATCACTTTATTAATGATGAGCTGATCTGTCCTTTCTTGGTTCACTGAAAAATTTGTAAAACTACAGGAGAATTTTTTGTGAAACAACGATTAAGCATTAAAGTCAATGGATATTTTTTGGGTTCAACTCTTTTTGCGTCAACTTTTTCCATGCAAAATATAAACTGTAGGAATCCATGGATGTTTTTCTGGATGTTTTTGTGCATAATATATTGGAGTTGCAAAAGAATTAATTGTGCAAAATACAATGGGGTTTATGGGTCTTTTTATTGCCGTGTTTTTTCAGGGTGAAATTTATTATACCAATTTTATGAAAATATTCACTGAAAGTGAAGTATAGAATTTCATTGCAATTCTATACAATTACTTAGGGGCAGAATTACTAAGGATCAAAGTGCGTTTTCGATCGAAAATGGACCGAATAGATCAATTTTAGGTCGAATAAAAATAATTAGAATTGTTCGATTCTAGCGATTCAAATGATTTTTGGCAAAATCCTTTGAATTTCTCAAACTTAGAAAAAAATCACTGTAAAGGTTCCAGGTGGTCCCCCATAGGCTAAAATCGAAGTGTCGAATTTTAATTTTTTTGACAGTAAGTCATTAAGACTCAAGCCGCTTAAATAAAATACAGTGTATAAACATGCTATCACTAACAAGTGCCCATTAATGTATACTAGCGGTCTAAAATGATAAATCTTTGCATGTGAACTGCTCACCCAAAAGTGATGGTGACCCGGGTGCATTTACACCGAGTCCTGCCCTTTAGTTCACAGTGCCTTAAACAGTATTAAAGGTAAATCGTCCAAAAGAACTCACCAGATACAACGGGTGCCTCGGGTGCATCGCCCCAAGCCCGTAGCAGTAGGTGAGTCACAATCAATCTTCAAAAAATAGACGAGCTCTCCAATTTCATCCGTTTCAGGTTAAATGGTAACTTTTATTCCAACTTTGTTAAAAACAAAGGGATCTGATGTTTTTAACAAAGTTTAAATTAAAGTTACCTTTTAACCTGAACGGATGAAATTGGAGAGCTCGTCTATTTTTTGAAGATTGACTTGTTCCTGTTGACATATACTTAAACCAGTGGCTTGTGAGCGACATTTTGCTCACCAACCCCTTGAATGTTGCTCCCAGTGGCCTCAAAGCAGATGCTAATTTTTGAATTCTAGATGTGGAGGCACCTTTTGGTTGTATAAAAACCAGGGGAAGTACTGTAGGCAGCCAATCCATAGAAGGGGCTACAATATGCCAGTTACTGCCCTTATTTGGAACTTTTTTCATGATTTTGTTGCTATCCAAATCTTTTTACATTTTAATGTAGCTCATGGTTAGAAAAGTGTTGGAGACTTCTGCTCTAGAACCATCACAATTTGCCTACATGTAAAGTTTCTTACCAAATGCAGAGTACATTGCATCAGTTCATTCCAATGCCCCTTTTATGCGCAATGGGCATATTTCTCAAAAATATAATTTGTGAGGTTTTAGAGTTTTCTTTGTGGCAAAAATTCAAATTCCAACATTGATAAATAAACCCCCTAAGTATTACACATATGGAATGTTGGCCACAGGTCTATATCTGCTAATGAACTGCAACTCCTAGAATCCCACTGACAGTTCCTCCTGTACTTTCAGGTTTCCTGCATTGCTGGAGTCCCTCAAGCCCTGCAATATAGCCCTGCATAAGGCATGTGATTTCACATATACATGTTCTGTGCTTGTTAGCATGGACACATCTATTTAAGCAAGTACAATCTGGTGCTTCAAGTTCTTTGATTCATCACATTCATGTGGTAGATGAATAATGTTTTGACAGCAGTCTAGTTATCATTTTGCAGCTAATTAGCATTCAGATTTTCAACACACTGAATTAACATTAGTCAAAATGAACATCTTTTGTCAGTGGTTTCTTAATTGTCTGTTTAAAAAGCTCATTCTCTCTGATGTCATTGTAATTCACCTTTCTTGAATAGACTGGATAAAAATGATTGTCGGACTCAGCATTTAAGTTCCAGTTTGCATTGTCTCTGCGCTCAATAGCCATGTGAATGTCATTAGAGGATGCACGGGCAGTAGATGGGTTCATACCCACAAAGCAACGGCAGGGACTGCTGGTACGCCTGGCACGACTTTGTGGTGCAGCTGGGAAACGCCGGTGCACCAGGCATCTTTGTTGTACTGAAACAGTTACCTATGAAAAAAGACAAGGATGCTTAATGATATCCATACTAGAACATTTTCTACTTACCAGTGTATTCCAGTGCTAGTTCAGAATAGAATATATATCTAAATACTGAGGGGTGAAATAATAATTTTATCAATTTGAATCAAATTTTGGGCTATTTGATAGTCGAAGTAGTTGAAAATTACTTTAAAATTCTAATTTTTTTATTCAAATTTTCACTTCAATCCTTAGTAAATGTGCCCCTTAGTCCCTACTTCTGGGATAGTACCCGGGATCTTTATCTCTTTGACTCTCCTATTTGGAGCCTTAGGCTGCTCAACTAAATAACCTGTCTATCACTCCTAGATTGACCTATTATTCATTACAGAGTATAGCTTATACTTTACTAGGCCTGATATACCTAGGTCCCAGTACCCATTCCCTTTCTGCCTGCTCAGGTAAGGGCTAGAGCAATGGGCCCTGAGCTCTTGGCTGCACAGGCATACATAGTGCCATCTACTGGACACTTAAGAACTTCAGGGGGTATAGTTTAAAGCAGAATAAGGAAATAGGCCCCCAGCTAACTGTATTAGGACCCATTTAGGCATCCATAACACTAGGGTATTGCCAGCCAGTATTAAAGGACAAGGAAAATCTAAAATAGAATAAGACTAGAAATGCTTTATTTTGTTTACTAAACATGAACTTACTGCACCACAAAGCCTAATCAAACTGATTTATGCTGGGCCACAGGGGTTGTCATCTTGTAACTTTGTTAAACATCTTTGCAAGACCAAGACTGTGTTTATGCTCAGTGCGGTCTAGGCTGCTTAGGGGTCATCATAAATTATCAAAACATCACAAGTCAAAATATATCTGCCAGAACCTGATACTGCAAGACCGATTAATAATCAGAATATACAGACTGCACTGGGTCCTGTGTTGTCATATAATCTAATGTGGATTTTATAGTTTTTGTATTATTTAATACAAACTTTCTCCAACTCTGCAGAATCAGTGGCTTCAGTAAAATAATCCTCCAAATAGAATCCCAGTTTATCTGGCTCCATGATCTTTGTCCCTGCAGCTGGAGTTGGAAACAGTAAAGGGGATGTAAAGGCAAAAATAAAATCCAATACAAATCTCTACACATTCGCTGACTGTTCTAGAGGGAAATAAAGCTGCTGGAGTTCTGAAAGGCTGGGAAGTAAGGCAGGGGCTCCCCTTGCTGTTCATAAGTATAATTGTTTCCCTACACAGCAGTCAGACAATTCCTATCCACAGCAGTAAATGAAGGGAGAATTTCACTGCATACAGTCAGGTTTCTTATCAAAACGGTACATATTTTTTTAATTAAAGTATATTGGAGATAGATTTCTCTTTCATTAAAGAAAGTAAAAATGGGATTTTATTTTTTTGCCTTTTTTGCCTTTACATGACCTCTGTATCTGGATCTCTGTATTTTAAGTCTACAAGAAAATAATTTAAACATGAAATAAACCCAATAGGATTCTTTTACCTCCAATAAGGATTAATGATATCTTAGCTAGGATCATGTAAAATATACTATTTTATTATAGAAAAGAAAAATGATTTAAAAAAAAAAAGCAGCAAATTCTTTGATTAAAATGGAGTCTATGGGAGATGGCCTTCCTGTAATTCGGAGCTTTCTGGATAACAGGTTTCCAGATAACAGATCCCATACCTGTGTAAATATGAATGAAGATAAAGAAAATATTTAGGTAGAAGGAATGTGATGCATTTATACAGTATATTTTCATTATAGATGTTTTATTTATATCCTCCATCTCATCATAGCTGTGGGACAGCACAAAATAAGTTTAACAATGATACCTGCCAAGAGGTTGAGGGTAGGTATATTTGGCATCTTCTTCTTTGATGCATACTATAAAGTGACACCTGGGGTTTCTCATGTGTTTAACTTTCAGCTAATGGGAATGTTGGAAGGAATAATCCTAGCTTGGTACTGCAGACAATCCCACTAAAACTTTTTACCGTAAATCTGCAACTTTATATGGTGTGGTATCCTTGTGTCTATACTGCAACCATTGCTACTTAAACTACAGTCTCCACCCTACCTGTCAGTGGCAAATATCAGCTCCCGAAACACCTGCAATATACTATACCCTTCTGCTTGGCTAGGGGATTGGACACCTAGACAAAGCACATTGCCTCCATTTATCTTACACTCCTTGTGTTTACGTATAAGTCCATAACCAAACAGTACAATGCTACATTTACATGGCCTAGATTCTCCACACTGATGTATTCTCTTTTTACATAAGCTTTTCATCATGTCAGAGGCTGCTGCGGTTGCTCTGCAGTTGGTAACTAATACATTCTGTTCCTAAACTGCACTGTATCCTGTCTTACTGTATCTGCCCATCGTGGTAAGTAATAGTGTCATTTAATACAGCAAAGTGCCAACTGCTTTAATCATACTAATTACTGTGCAAAACAAAACATTTTATAATCATTTGGCACAATTGCCTCAGGACACAGTGAGCATAATGCTTTCTTTTTTCAAGTGGAATTCTTGCTGTATACCACAGTGAAATGTTAACATCTAAAGAGAACTCTATTAAGATGGGGGAAAACAAGAGTAATTATCTTCCTTGGGATTTGGCAGACTCTGTATTTTCATCTAACAGATTGCTCACTTGATCATGAGGTTTTTTTTATCTGATAAAATCTGCTTCAGAAACATCTATAGGAAATGCAAATTGAACTCTACAGGTTAGCTGTGTTCCTTTCATTCCAAAATAGGGACACGCCGAGCACAATGCCTAGTAAAGCATTTAAAAGCTCCCCCAGATATTATTTCTAAAGTGTTCCTTTTTGTGTATTTCATGAAAAAGCTTTAATCTCATTTAATGATTCTTGCAATACTTTGTTTGCTTTAGAGACATAATAAGCATAACGCTGCAGTCTAAGGGAGATTTACAAGTTATTTCATAATTGTTTTTTGTGTACAGTGTATTTGTTGTGTGAAGTCAATTAGGGTGAGACAGATGGAGCTTATTAAAGTAGCAGAAACTTGTTCTGGCTACAAAATGCCAAAACAATACACCATGTTGTTGGGGCCTTATAGAAGTCAACGGCAAAGATCCCATTTAAAATTTAAAGTTATCAGGGTCTGCTCTGAGTTTTGGCCAAAAAGAAGAAAAATTTGGGGGGCCTCGAGCGATTTCACAAAAAAAATGTAACGTTTAGGGCATAAAACACAAAAAAACCCCACAAATTTTTCAGGTTTTCCCCCAGAGTTTTTTCATTGATAACTAAGGTCAAATAGTAGATTCTAGTTTGGTCAGACTTTTTTTACAAAAAAATCCCAAAAAATTTAAAGATTATGATAAATAACCCCCAAGTGTCTTAGTAAATCAACTTTATAACTATTGTCTATTTTGTAAAAGTGACAAGTAGCTGCTACTAATAGCTCTGTGTGTCTTCATCCTTCAACAGACAGAAACTTATAATACTACACAGAGACAAGGGTAGTTTCATTCCCTTCACTCAAGGGCTATGGCACACACCATGTTTTGCCTTTTAATGACGCCTTTACATGGTGAAATGCCGTTACCCTCAATGCCTTTTCATTTATAGTACTGGGAAAATGCATGGGAGATTGCATGGTTTCTACTAGCTAAGCAGTTACTATAGCTAGAGTTAGTGCTGTGTGACCTACTATGTGTCCCATTCAACTGAAGGGGAAATGAGTAGGGGCTCAGCAGCAGAGTTGCTCTTTGTGTTTCATTGCCCCAAAACATATATTAACATTTTTGTTTATATATAGTATATGCCCCTAAAGCTAAAAAACATCATCTCACTAGCAGCATTTGGGGTCATTTGCAAAGTAAAATGCAGTGTGCAAAGTGCAAAAAAGGCCACAATCAGCCATTTTTTTGCAATTTACACACTGTTTTCTGGCCTTGTAGGCATCCCCTAACCAGTCTTCTAACTTTCACATCATAACCACAGGGCTCCTGAGGCTGCACTGTGCTCTCTCAATAGTTTTTTTTTAATCTGGTGCAAGGAACAGAATGCAACTCTGCATTCTCTAGCACTTTGCTACATGGTCATTTTGCCTGTTGCATGAAATCATGCCATTCTGTAAAGGTGTTTGCATCTTAAATTGGGACATGCACTCATTCTGTTGCACCTCCACTTGTGAATCTTGCGTAGTGCACCTATCAGTGCAGTTATGGCAACATTCGATTGATATTTAAATTGTGTCAGATTTGTGTCAAAATGCAACCACATTTGAGCAAGTTTAAATGCATCAGTTGCAATTGCATCAGATACATCACCCAAAATTGCACTTTGCACACTGCACTAATGAAGGAGCCCTATATACTTTTATGTAGTGACATTTGTTTTATCTGCATAGGCCCAAATAAAATTTAAGAGCTCCTAGGTAAGAATACATGCTCCTATTGTTTATTGGTAGGATATTCTGCCTGTGCACACATACTTCATGAAGCCATCATCAAGCCATATTCCCTGCTTAGCAAGAACTATTTACCCTCACTGAATTGCAGAGTAAAATGTCCTGTATTTGTTCTTATAGATCTCAAAGAACTGTTTTATCTGAGAATAATGTGTTTATCTTGTGTATTTCATTTCCTTTCCATCAGTGTTCTACTGCAGCTGCAGCTAGAATGGTCATATCGCCCAAGGGTTTGTTCATTGTTTTCTCTAAATCTCAATTGCTGCTCTTATGAGTCACAACTATTGCACTTCAAGATAAAGCATGCATGTCGGAAAGTTTTCCATAGCATCTGAAGGCTTAAGCTTTGGACACTATGAGCTTATAGTTAATTTCCTTTGGGAAGTATGAAAGCAACTGTTGTAACAGTACAGGCGAGGTGAATAAATGCATTGTTTTTGTTGCTGTTCAATTGTTTGATGTTCTTCAGAGTAGGTTGGACATTTCTACTTTAAATTAGTTTTTGGATGACAAAAAGTACAAAATACTCACATAACTCAGTATTCAGATTATAATAAAAATGCTACATTTTTAAAATGGATAAAAAAATGGGACTACTTCTTGGTAAATCTGTGTTTCTTTAAATAGAAAGCCAAAGCATCTGCCAATTTATAATTTTTCACTTGATATAGTATAACATGGGCAGGACACTAAGGGGCAAATTTACAAAATTCACGTAAATGGATCGAAATTCGATCGAATTCGATCGAATTCCAATCATACGATTTTTTCGGAGGATCGAACATACAAATTTTGCCACTTCAATCATCGAATACTGAAAATTAGAATGATCGAATAGATCGTATGATCAATGATGACTTTAACTTTATTTATTTGACTGCTTACTTCACCAGATCCAAATACCAATATAAGCCTATGGGAAGCTTCTTTTACAAACACCTGCTTAGTGGATAGTCGATTCAAATTTTCTACTTTTTATTGGTCAAAACTCTAACATTTGAATTGTGAATCAACCAAACTCGATTTGAGTTTTCATTTCAAATTTTTTTCAGAATTCAAATTTTGAGATCTAGCACATTCTATCCGTTTGACAAATGGAAATTGACTATTCGCCACCTAAAATCTGCTGATTTCATGTATAAGTCAATGGGAAAGATCCAGGGATCAATTAGGACATGTTAGTTGTCTTCCTGACTAAACTCCATTTGAATTTTCGAGTCAGTAAAATTAGGGGCAAATTTACAAAATTCACGTGAAGGAATTGAATTTCGATCAAATTCTGATCGTACGATTTTTTCGGAGGATCGAATATGCAAATTTGGCCACATCGATCATCGAATACCAAAAATTTGAATGATCAAATAGATTGAATAGATATTCGATCATTCGACCATTCGATGATCGAAGGATTTTAACTTTAAAATTTTACCGAATACCAATAGAAGCCTATGGGAATCCCCCCATAGGCTTCTTTTGCAAACACCAGCTCGAATACCATTCGTACGATCGAATGCCTTGATCGTTCGAATCGTATGAATTTTTCGGAGGATCGAAGGAAAAAGTATGATTTTTTCGTGAAATTGAACCTTCAGTATTCGATCTTACGATTTCATCGAGAAATCGAATATCGAGGAAAAAGATAGCCTAAAACTATTCGATATTTCGAAGGAGTTCGAGGGATTTAAGGTGAATTCTAGTAAATTTGCCCCTTAGTGTGAGTTTTAGATATTCAATTTTTTTATAAATAACCCCCCAGTTGAATTTCGAGTATATTTGAATTTACTTGTGTTTTAATAAATTTGCCTCTGAAAGTCCTGCGGCTAAAAGTCCGAATAAAAAAGTACTCCACCTCAAACTGGCTGAGGTCATGTAAAAGTCAATGGCAGATGTTCAGATTTCAATTGGATCTGTGCTGGGGTTAGTACAATAATCCTAAGAATTCATGGTTTTTGGGCAATGATCTGAAAAAATTGTACGATTCATATTTTTTTTCACAATTTTATTGTGTCTTTTCCCACAACAGAATTTTTTGAGTTAATTGATACATACAGTAAAAAATGTGCACAGGAGTTTAGGAAAATAGTGATAAATGTTCTGATTTTAGTAACTAACCCCCTACAACTTGTTGTACAGCAGTTATTAAATCACTTGTTTCAGCAGGTGGTTGGTTGTCTATCCCCAAAATGCTTTTAATCCCAATTTGTCTGCTCCTGGTATCCCATTCAGGGTACCACAAGATGTCAATATATTGAAGGTGGTGGAGACAGACCAGCACATTTAATTTATTTGACACTGAATGTTTTGAGCATAATTGCCCTTTATCAAGTGTACCTTACACCATTAACACACAATATTAAATAGCAGTTCAGTGAGTGGGAAATCAATTGCCTGCACCTAGAAGAGGAGTGGCTCATTACACCAAGTCTGAGTGTAACAACCTCACCATTGCCCCCATACATATATGAGTAAGTGGGAAGAAGTGCTGGGTCACCTGATGGATTTAGAAACATGGCATAATATATAGGAGAACACAACTAAAAACCCGATTTGTGCCACTTTAAAAGAGTACATATATATGATTATGATGGTCTGGTATCATACCCCATCCCTGTTTCACAAGATGTTTCCACAAACAACCTCCCCAAATTGTTGGAGGGGCTGTAATATGGAGGGGACTTTAATACATGTATTTTGGACTTGTCCAGGCATTCAATCATACTGGACAATGCTGAGGCTATAAAATGGCTTTACTTCTTGAAGTGCAACCTGATCGTATGGCTTTCATACTAGGGAAAAAAATCTCCAGTCTCAAATATCCAATGCAGAAGCTGGTGAACGCCTTACTTACAGCGGCAAAGTGTGCAGTTGAGGGGAAATGGAAAAGTGCCCACCCCCCATCCGAATCAGACTTTTTGGAAAGAGTTTGCTTCATTAGGAGAATGGAATATTAAACAGCACTTCATAATGATACGGCTGATAGTTTTGACAGAATCTGGACAGATTGGGACACTACTCACGGTGTATAGGGGTTCCTATTGGGACTGACATGGTCAGGATCAATCATTTGGCCACTTTTCCAAGTCAGCATTTTTGATCAAATGGAATGGTATCCAGAATGGAAAGGGGATAACTAAGGGGGGAGCCATGGTCTTAGCCACAGTCACCAATATTTCAGTTTAAATACCACAGCAATACCTGGACATGGAACTTGCCCAAGGAAGAATTTTTTTGCACTTTTTGTTTGTTTAAATGTTCCCTTCTTAGTTCCATATAATTTGGTTGATTATGTTTTTGGTAATGACAAAATCCTCATAACCATATAATTTATGAGAACTAAATGAATGCCTTATTGTGAAAGAAAATGTGAAAAAAACCAATAAAAAGAAAGTAAAAAAAAAGGAAAAAAGGATTATATATGGACTCTTACAGATACAAATGATACTCACTGAATTGCTATTTAAGATTGTGTGTGAATGGTGTAAGGTAAACTTGATAAAGGGCAATTATGCTTGAAACATTTTGGGGCGAATTTATCAAGGGTTGAAATGAAAAAATCAAATTTCAAGATATTTTTGTGTACTTCGACTTGGGAGTAGTCCAAATTCGCAAAAAATGTCTTTTTAAAAAATCGACTTGACCATTCGCCATCTAAAACCTTCCAAATGGCTGTTGAGTCTATGTGGGACCTCCTAGAACCTATTTGGAGTCAATTGGTGGACTTTGAACAATCAAAGTTTTTTTTGGAAAAACTTTCAATCAAATTTGATCGAATCCACTATTACTTCCATTCGAATGACCCTTGATAAATATGCCCCAAAGTGTCAAATAAATGAAATTAGCAGCATAGCTACTGCGTGTCTTTGTCTGTCTCCACCACCTTCAATGTCTTGTAGTACAGCAGACGTACCATAGAATAATTGGTAGAGCTTATCAGTTACGTAGAATTTAAAACTGAATACTATATACAGTATTCAGGTGCAGGAATTGTAGTGTCCTACTCCTGTAGTGTTGTACCGGGATTGGACTGGATAGTGGGCCTTTGTGTGTCCTGCCGACCCAGACCTGCTACCTGCCTGCCTACTGACCTCGACCAACCCCCTGACCCCGCTTGCAGCCACAAGTGGAGAAGGTAGACAACACTCATTGGTGGCGGTGCAGTGCTGGAGTGGTGTTGAGCTGGGGTGGGGGCCCCCCTTGATGTGGAAGTCTGGTGGGCCATGGACCCCCCAATCCAAAGCTGGAGCCCTAAAGTTTATTTTGAACCTTTAAATGAGACAAAGCTGGACCTGCCTCTGTAAAACCCAGTGCAGTGTGAGTATAAATTGTACATAACAGAAACAGGGAGGAAATAAAGTGTGAATATATTTTAATAGCTCAACATAGAAAAAACGCTGCTCTGCAAACATATATTATATCCGCTTTACAGTGACAACAACCATTAACATTTATTACATTAAGTGAAAATCTACTGCTGGATGGATCAGTTTATGTATTGCTTGTGAAGGTGGCCTTTCATTTTATGATACCAAGAAAAGAGAACATTGTCACTTAATTTAATATAAACTTAAACTAATTATGGAATGAGACTGTGATGAAATTCAATTCTTGTCTCCACCAATCCCTCCACATTTTAATAAGCAGGTATTTATTTAGACAGTGTTCAATATAATGATGTCATTTAATATAAAACAAGCCATTTAAATATTTATTTAATGCAAGAACATTTATGTGAGACATGTTTTTAATAGCCAACACCACCCTAGGCACAAAAACAAATTTGTATGTGGTTAAAACCATACATTAAGTACCTACAGTTAGTTTGATTGCAACTGGCACTAGTGTACAACTGAACAAAAATGCTGCAAAGAAAGAAAGAAATATTCTGAGTATTGAGCCCAGCTGCCTGGTGAAGACCCCAGTCTGGGTAAAGCCACAAAGGATGTGAGTAGCGAATGCAGCCTGAAACAGAATACTGTGCCCTCCTTTGCTCTAGAAGCCCACAAGTACATGGTGGTGTGCGTACTTTGCACAGTCGCCTAATATTATATGAGTCCTGGTATCTTTAAACAGGGTTTGAGAATATTTTCACATTCATTAACTCTGCAGATCTATTATCTCCTTTTTACTATTTTTTTTAAAATTTAAACACCACTCTGGTTTCGACTTGTGTCTTCCATTTATTGAAATTGAATAGATTCTGTTGTATGTTTGTGCTCATACTATAGTTTTGTATAAACTGAAGCTGTATACTGGAACTTTTCCGGCTCCTGAAAGCATCACTCACATTATCCTACTTCATTTACAAGGCTGACCATTTATTCCCCCAATTTTTATTGAATCACAGTGAAAGTGACTTCTGCTCCTCAGTATTAAATTTGAAATCAAACAATTCAGACTCGGAAATGCACATTCCAAATCTTTTAATTTGCAGTTATTTAAAGTTATTTGCATACAAATCACTTTCACTCTGTAGAAATCACAACACATTTTATACATAGCCCCTCATTGAGCCTTTGTCCCACACATTATGGAGGGCATTGTAGCTGGTAATGTCTAAAGTGCAAATACAACAAACCATTGAATCAACTAAATATTGACAAACAGGAAGAGCTCATCTGAATGCTTGAACCACAGGCAGCCAGTCACCCCTGCAAATATAAAATGTGCTTAACCACAAGACTTTGTGGATTTCTCACTTTAGTGTAAAAATGTGAGTAATAAATGAACTACCGGCTTTCCAAAATGCAAGAGCATTTGTAAGAAATGTGTTCTGAACAGATTTATGTAGGGGGAGTCTGAAATAAATTTTTTAGCCAAGTGTAATACACTCTAAAACACTCCAATAGAATTCTTGCTTATTCTTGCTAAACCCAGAAGAATTGTTGTGTCTTCAAGAAGAATTCATTCTAGAATTGTTGATATTAAGTACCAGGTACTGTTTTATTATTGCAGAGAAATTGCAAATATTATTTAAAATTTGCACAAAGATGACCAATAATTTGGGGTGGGATAATGGATTTTCAGATAAAATGGATTTTCAGATAAAATGTATGCCCCTACCAACATCTAATGAAAAGTTTTCCAAGACAAGTAGAGGGTTAAGTCTGCTCTAGCAGCAAATGGAGAGCCAGTTTCATGTTAATATCCTTGGTTTTGGAACCAGGTGGTAGTCCACAAGCTTTTGACCATATAGCTTATATCCCCACCCAAAAAAAAAAAAAATCTTTGGAGCTCTAACAGTTTCCACATATGGTTTTGCTACTTTAAGTGCTAAACCAATGACTTCACATACATATAGAGCCAAATGTATTGTAATGTAAAAAATGTAGCTCATTCCTTCAACTCTTGATTTATTATGCACCTGAAAATGTAAATATAAAAGTTAAATATATTTTAAAAAAATGCAGCGCATGCTGTATCATGATTTGAAACTTATAAGAAGTATTTGGGGAAATTCATAATTAAATTAGATTAGTTTTTTTTCATCAAATTGAACCTGGCAGT
>CM044442.1:90193162-90209015 GCA_024363595.1 Xenopus borealis
ATTATTATGTCAACTAGAATTTTGTGTCTAAGATCTAGGGCAAATTATTTATTAATTGGGAAATCCTTATGCATTCTCACCAGTTAAATATCATCCCCACATTTTAACCCAATGTTTTTTAAATAAACTGCCACATTTATCATACTTACTTTATGTATTAGTTTTTTTTTGTAACAGAAAATATTCTTCTTGATTAATTTAAAGGATGTGGATTTTTGCCTACACCCACTTGTGAGTTCCTGTTCAGTGTTTCTATAGGCCATTCTATAATTCTCTCCTTTGACAGAATTCAGTATATCTGCCCAGTTACTGAATTGGCTCCTAATTCTAATGCAAATAGTCCTGTGGGGCATATTGTACTTGATTTTAATTGCCACTGCAAAAGCACAATTTATTTGCAACTGGACGCTAAAAATGAAAGCACAATAAACTTAAAATTTATGAGGCATAGTAAATTGAAATGGAAAAAAGTACAAAACAATCGATCCAAACTAAATAAAAGCAATTTGAATGAATTGCACAGAGCTAGAAGGAAGGGAGCAAGGATAATTCTTTAATAATCCACTTGCCTTGCAAGCTGTAGATCTCACCAACGCTGTTTTGTCTGGTGATGTGATGCCAGTATGCGCTCCGAGGAAGTGATATTGATTTAGACAATGTCATAGGTTCCGTCACAGTAGCCTGGAGCTGAAAGAAAATATACAGTTATTAATCTCTCTTTTATGGAAGATAATAAGGAGCTGCATTCTCCTTACTAAAAATGATCCAACTATTTAGATAATCAGACTTTGCTTTAAAATGTTTTCTGCTTATTAGTTTAACGTATAAAATGTAATATATAAGGAGATATTAAGTCACACCCCTATAGTAAAACCCTGTGACTAATTACTAGTCCCTGTACTGACACAGTAGAATTCTTAAAGGGATTCTGTCATGATTTTTATGCTATAGTTTTTAGTTCTAAATTACATGGTTTACACTACAAATAATTCACTCTACCATGTAAAATGTAATTCCTACCCCAACAACTGTATTTTTTTTAGTTGTAATATTGGTGTGTAGGCAGCCATCTCAGGTAATTTTGCCAGGTCATGTGCTTTCAGAAAGAACCAGCACTTCCTGCTTTCAGCCAGGCTATTGTTTCTCCTACTCACTGTAACTGGTGTCTCAGTGGGACATGGATTATTACTGTTGAGTGCTGTTCTTACATCTACCAGGGAGCTGTTATCTGGTTACCTTCCCATTGTTCTGCAAATGTGCTGCTGGGGGAGCAGGGAGGTGGTTATATTACCCCAACCTGCTGTGCAGCAGATTGTGACTAAAGAGCGACTGAAGTTTATCAGAGCACAAGTCACATGACTTGGGGAACTAACAATATGTCCAGCTCCACTAACTGGTTATAAAAAAGCAAAAATATGTTTTCCTGAGGGTTTTTTGTCCCCAGGGAAGGTTATATTATGGAACTGAAATGCCACAACAAATGTTTGGGGACAAGATTGGAAGGTTATATGTCCATGATCATATGTCCATGGGGCTTTAGCTGAACACCACTGTTCTAATTAATAGTATATATTTATATATACTATATAAACATGTATATATATATATATTTATATTTATGCCCACACACACATATAAGTCTCTGTTTAGCAGATCCTCTCTATGTTTTAGACAGAGAAACATATTTAGTTACACAGTGCCATGGTTGTTATAGAAACAGCAATCTGTTTATTTGAAATACCTCTGCATGCAATATATTAACACCTAATGCAGAACAACTTTATATTGGCAACACAATATTACCTTTTATTTTGAATAAAGTTTAAGAAAAATAAAAAAAAAGAGTCTTACTCTTGATTTTTTCTCCAGTTCTAGCATAAGCCTTTCATGTTGTTCAGCTATTGCCAGAGTAGCAGAATGAACCTTTTGGTAGATCTTCTCTCCTTCTCTTGTTTGAAATGTAAACAGTCCCTCACCAGTGTCACACATTCTGTAAAAACATCACTGGTGAGAATAAATGTGTTGACAATAGAATAAAAGACCCCAGGAGACATTGAAATTTGAATTGCCTTTTTATGCATTACCTAGTGATGGGCAAATTTGCTAAATGGTGAGAATTTACAAAAATAAATTGAAGTTGTTTGAAAAGATGTAAAAGGGAAATATTTACTTAAATATACATTCCAGTTTGGTAAGATTCTTAAATAATGCCACTTAATATAACATAATCTAACTGTTGATATAGTATACATAAGCATCAGGATCAGATTCAGGTCATCTTATTTACTCATCTTTATATGATGGCTCCTCAATCTGCATGTCATCATTACAATAGTTTCATTATGTAAAATCCATCTATTATTCAGGTTCTTCTAGACAAGAAGAATCAGACACACAGAAGAGCACTCTTTTGACCTAAGAAGATTAGAATAGGTTCACCCTACTTTTTCTGCACTGCTGTTACTATGGAAAGTTCTGCATGACATTTTATTTCTTTATTTCCAAAGAAAAACAGCGTTCTTCATTTAAACTGTTAAAATCAGTCATTACTATTTTATGACCTAACGTGGTCTCAGGGATGTGATATATATATATATATATATAGATATATCTCAACAGTATCTGCTGGAAAAAGAATAGATCTCATTAAAAGCAAAGTATTTTTTGTCTTTATTTCCACATAAAACAATACACAGTAGTTTTGTGGTAAAGAGGTTAGAAAGTTATGTAGCCATTAAATATGTGAGCAAAATGAACTCTGTATTGGATAATATCTCCATGAGTGTCCGCACTAGCTTGGAAACTGGACTGTATAGTGGCCAGCTGTTGAGATTTACAGAACCTTATTTGTCACAAAAGATGAAAACATGAGGCAGTTGGAAATTCTCTGTATATATATAGCAATTTTAAAAGTTATATGGGAAAATGAAAGTTAGTGGGGCAGTTGATATTATCTTGCACATACATATCCCTTATAGCCAAAGGTTACATGCAGGATTCTTAGACATTTGATTGTTGAGGGAATCAATTCAGATGGACTATCAATGGGTGAGATTGATTGTTATGATAAATAAGTATCAAAATTTATTCTCCAAACCTTCAGGAGGCTTTATCCCAGACCAGTCAAAAGAACAATTGGTCTGGGATCCGGAATTTCACAGAAGGCTACAAAACATGTAAAAGATGACATCCACATTGTGATTGTTCAATATTTGTATATATATATACATATACCCTAAAACAATTAGCAATATTAATTACATTGAAACTTGCCCTTTGATTTGGCAGTAATAGGTACAGGTATAGACTCAATTGTCTGGAATGCTTGAGACCAGGGGTTTCTGCATAATAGACCACTAATTTGAACCACTGTATCTCTGTAAGTCTGTTAACAATCATTTATACATGAAATAAACCCAGTAGTATTGTTTTGCCACCAATATGGATTTATGCAGCTTAGCTTCCATCAAGTACAAGTCAGTGTTTTATTATTACAGACAAAAGGAAAATCATTTTTAAAAACCAGAATTATTTACTTCACATGGAGTCTATGGGATATGGCCTTCCTATGATTCTGAGCTTTCTGGTGAACTCTATATAAAGTACAATTAAAAGATTCATTAAGATATTCTATGCATCTCCAATACTTTTAAAACCTGAAATTAACACAATGAGCCGATATCAATTGAAATATTTATATTATCAGTTCTCATATCCCAGTTAATTACTAGATTTACCTGTGGTTATTAAAAAGGAATTTGCAGTCTAAATCCCAAAGAAAGTATTTTCACAGGCAATAAATTGACCCAATAGCATGGGAAATAAAACATGATGAAAAATTTATACAATAGATTAAATGAACAAGTATGTTTAAAAGGACCGTTCCAATGACATTCATACAACCATCATTATAAGATACATCAGTTGAATGCATGGAAACAAGTAGTTTATTTTCACACAATGTAGGTTAATTGACTACGACACTACTCACCAATAACAAGAGAATGGCAGACAAATGAAAGATATTTGTTAGATGTACTGCCTGCAGCCATGACTATGCTTTCAGCTTCAAATAACCCTAGCATCTGTGTATTTTCTATTGAGAAAATGAATATATCAATCATGGGTCACAGGAAAGGAGACAAATTTCAAAGAACTTCCCTAGGTAATATTGTCTCATCCACAGACATGGATTTTAAGTAGAAGGAACATTTTACGCTGAGAAGTTTAATTGTAGTTTTTCTGCAGATGAAAAGAAAATGTAACAGCTAATCTCATATATGTTTGTTTTAATGACCCCGGTATCTTTGTTGAATGAATATATTTTGATATAATGTGAACATCTTTCAAAGATCAACATCTGTCACTGCTTGGTTTTGATATGAGTGGAGGAAATTGGGTACATGACAGGCCTGTTTAAATGCAGTTCCCATGGGAAGAAAATGGGTTTTCCTTCAGCTACATTTTCCTAAATCACTTTTGAAATCAGACATTTGGTAATTATCAGTCTAATACAAGCCATATATTCTTTTGTTGTCTCATATATGCTTTGCAGTTGCACTGGTATTTGGCAGCCATGCATTTCTCAAATCAGTGGACACACTAGGAACATTGCACATTTCTGTGGTGGGATTAATCACTGCATGGTGCAGAACCAAGTGAGTGAGTAACCTACACATTTTTTGGAACCAGTTGTACTCTGATAATGGGATTATTGGCTAAATTGTTTTTAGAAACTGTACTTTCTGTACTGTATTCAGTAAATCCCTCTCCTGTTACCTACAGTACTGCATCTGCAAACCCCTTCTGGGATGCTAGTCTATTCTTTCTTAAATTAACTTTAAAGGGAAGATTTATCACCACAGTAAAATTCTGTTGCTCTCTATTCATACCTATGGCATTTTTAGAGGTGTATTTAGCAAATATCAGACTCTAACTTAATATTCAGTGATTAATATGCCTCTAAAAATCCCATAGTAATGAATACAGAGTGGCAAAATGTGTCAGTGGTGAGTTCTAATATCACACAAAAATCAGTCCTGGAAGGCTTTTTTTTTTATCAAAATTGGAATTTTTTGCAATGATAAAGGTTTTATCTACTTCAAATAAATTCCAATTTTTTTCAAACTTGAATGTTTGCATTTTGATTAAAAATTCCAAATATAAAAAAATTATTGGAATAGAATTGTGAGAAAAATTGACAATGTTTATTGTTTTCAATGGGTTGAAAATTTAAAAAACCTGAATTGAAAAAACATTTTGTATTTGCCGTCAATGGATACCATTAATTTCTACATAAACTTGGCAGCTTTTAGATGTGTGTAAAAGTTTTACATTTAAAGTTTACGAAACTTTTACATGTGAGTTAATGAAAGCATGGTTCAATTTTAGGAGTTTAAGTGCAAACAAAATTCAATTTGGAGCCAAATTGTTAATTCAAATATTGGTAAATCACATCCTAATTCTGATCTATACAGCAATAGTTTGAGAGTTTGCATCTTGGATTCAATCTTTAGTTTTTGTTTGTAATAATTTTTTTTTGTTCTGGAAATTTCAGGTTTAAATGTAATCTGGCACTTAATTACCCTAGCAAATAGAAAGCATCTAAGAAGTCAATCCACCTAACATTTTTAGCGTAATATGTGGAGTTACATGATAGCATAGGACATATAACTGTTCAACTGCTTTGCAAACTAATATGAACCCCAATACAATTAATTGAAATCTAAGCAGCACTTACCTGCCAGATTCAAATGTAAACCATGTAGAATCCCTGCCGTATCTCCTTAAAGAGCTTAGAGGCCACATAACTAGCTTGACTTTTGCATTGTGAATGTCCCACAGATAGATATTCTCATGTGTGATCTGCATTGTGCATTCCCCGTAGATGTCTAAGTTTGGTGTTGGCATTAGATAGACATTGAACCGTTCTAAAAGAAGAAAGGAGAAGACAGGTTAAAGACACTTTTATGTTATATTATTAACAATATGTATATGTGTTCATATTCAGTAAGTTTTATACTATTATGAATTTTGATTTAGTTCAAAATAATGCAATCACCTGTGCAAATCAATATGGCTAATGGATAAAGCTCATGTAACTAAACCCTAAAAATTAATATGGCTAGAAATACCATATTTTATATTTTAAACTCATCCTTATTGCAGTAATATAGTATTAATATGGTAATATAGTATTTATATTCTATACATATTCAGTATATTGTGAGCTGGCTCCAGAGCTCAGAAAGTGACAGCAGCTCAGAGCATGTGCAGTGAATCAAAAGAAAAGAAGTTGGTGAGCTACTTGGGCATCTTTAGAGGCACAGGGTTGTGGTTGCCATGGGCCGGTAAAGAAGTTCAAAACATAATGTTCAACATTTCTGCCATTCTTCTTTAGTTAAGATATAGTTCTCCTTGAAGTAAGCTAGTATAAATCAATGCTAAACATTTTCAAAAATCAAAATCCATATTATGTAAGATTTACAAACAAAATGTTACAAGGGATATGTTTACTTTTTTAAAATTGGTATCTACTCTACTAGTTGAGTAGCGGAACCTCAGAGGAATTACCATATATTGTTGCATAATACTAACTAACATTGATGCTATACTTTAAGGGCATCTATAACTTTTACATTTTCATTAATATTGGTAAAGCAAAGTTGTATGGCATCATTCTGTACATGTTGCAAGAAAAACTCATGGAGTTTTCCTAGATTTGGAAAGCTCAATTTATCTGGCTAGCAACATCTTAACAATATCATATCATGTCCTCTTGACTGTCAGAATGCATATGTCAAACCTGCAGTAAATAAGTGAAAATGGACATGGGCACACAGGGAGATTCGGAGCATGGTTTCCTGCTTGGTGGGTAGCAAAACACTCCGAATCACTCAATTACTTGGATAGCCATTTCTTTGATGAACTCAAACACAAACAGAGGGACAAGTCAGAACATTTTGCTGTACACTGTACTGGAAGTAGAAGAGCAGCAAAACACTCTGGCATGCCAACACCTTTAAACTGAATTTGGAACCTAGAGTTTGGTTTGGATGTTTATATTCCAATAGTTTATCTTTGTCTTTAGGCACCTTCTACTCACTAACAACAATCAAAATACAGAATAAATCCACCCAGACATATGAAGATTTCCCTGAGTAATGAAGCAGAAGGATTCCAATGATAGTTGAAACTAATTGGGATGAGTATAAGGGAAAAAGAATGTGGATAATTGGTTCCAAGCAATGTTCCCTCTAATTTCTTCTTGTGTGCGTGCCAAATCTCTTATTTTGCACACTTTTTAGAACTTTCTGCACACAATTCTGCACATGTATTGACACTATTCATTAAAGATATTTGGGTACAAGATTCTCCTTACATTTTTGCATAGATTTATGGGTGTCAATGTACTCCCTCTTCTGGTGAAGACAGCAAGTGTGACTATTGATACTGGGGAACCATTAGCATATTTTTTAGCTTATTGTTCTAGATATTTGTATTTTTAGTGCATCATCCAGCATTTTTTTCATTCATATTTTTATATTCAGATCTTTTAATACATTTCATGCCATTCATGATTTTAGAGAAATAATTGTATTTGTTGTTTTAAAAACATTTAAAACCCTTATTATTGGGCCTTTAATAATTAGGCCTCTGTGTTTGTGGCCACCATGATGAAATTATAAGAAAAATATATGGTGATATAAGTCTCAAAATTATATGTAATCTACATCATAACACCAATTTGTCATGTCAGTTGATTCATTTAAAATGCACACAGTTCCCCCATAAAGTAGAAGGATTTCATAAGAAAACATTCAAAATGCTACTTATCAAAACCAGTTAATGGTAAAAACACAGTTAGCTGATAGGAAGATGTTTGTAACATATCAAGAATGCAAGATTTCATAAAGCATTTAATTTTCCATCAGTTGAAATGTGGTTGTGAAGACTGATGCTACAGGAGAATAAAAGAGTCCAATATTAGCTGGTCTTAAAAGTAATTACATTCCATATCTGCAAAATGATGATTATGAAGCAGACTCCAGGGAAACATTTTGCAATGGCAGACAGCATAATCAATACTAGCGGGGGATGAATATGAAAGTGAAATTGCTTTAGGGTTGCCACTGGTTATATCATTCACAGCAATGACAGGACTGCTGAATAAATGCAAATAAAAAAGAAACTTAGTATTAAAGTAAATGATTATGAGGTTGTTAAAGTGGGGAAGTAGAAAGTTATATCTGTAGTAGAGGAAACAACCTGAAAAAAACATTAGCAGAGCACCTGTAGAAGTTAATTTATACTAACATAAGGATAAGTGAATTAAAGGACAATTAAAACCATGTAAAATTGCTTAGTGCTTTGGTCAAGGCTGTGGCAGCTCCATAAAAACTGGGACTGAATGTGGAAGACTGTTCATGTTAAATGGAAAGTGTATAGCCCAGATTTTCAATATCATTCAGTTGGACTGAACATAATGAACTTCTCCCTATGTTCAGACTATTTATTAATTCTCAAATTTTTCTGGTTGAGTTTTTAAATGGGAAAAACACACATTTTTAGAGGGGGAAATTGCATTTTTGAATATAGAAGTCATGTGCCTTAAAAATGTGAAGATGTTTCTTGCCTGCATGATCTTCAAGTGTTTTGGGCTGGTTTTCATTTGATTATCAGAAAATCGAATTCAGTGACTCAAAGTCACAAGGTTTGTGCATCAAATTGAAAACATTTGCATGATTCCATTTGATTCAAAATTTTGTTGCAACTTTTTAGTAAATTAAGGGTATTTGGGTTTGGGAGTTTGGCCAAATTTCCTTTTTTTATAATGAGAAAAAGTAGAATTTTAGTAAATGCCCACTTAGTATGTTAAAGATGGATCGACTTTTCAAACACAGCTGATAATGTTTTCTGGATGTTAAAGTCACTAAGCAAAGAACAGATTGATTTGGTGACTTCACTTTTTTATTCTAATTTTAATTGATTTACATTTTTAGGGCCCTCTACTTCATTTTCTATGTGTAGCGCTTTTTGTTCTGTACTTGTAAGACCGCTGGGTAATGTAGTTCCCTGTGCCTTCCACTACAGTACAGAGGAACTAGTTATTGTTTCAACCTGCAGAAAGGAAGGGATTCAGCCAGGAAGTGGAAGGAGAATTAGACAGGAACAGGAACCAATCAGGAGAGGAATGATGTACTGTGAGATTTAGCGACTGACAGTTTGTGTTCTAGTTTGTTGAGTGACTGCCGTTAATCTGCAAGGAAGAAACATTGCAGTGTGCAGCCTGTTTGGAGTTGTTTCCTGAAGGAAGTTTTTTCAAGAGCCAGGCGTGCAGGAATACTGTCTGTCAGCCATCTTGATGAGGCAAAAACTACAATATGTGAGGAGATGAAGGGTTCTGTAAGTTATTAAGTCTTGTGTTGCCAGTTTAAGGGACTGCGACATCCATGGCCATCTTTGATTTTTATCATGAGGTAGGCAGAGACACAGAGATGAGAAGCATGGGAGCAGCAAGAGATAAAAACTTTGGTGTAGGTATTTTGCTTATGCAAGTGTAGGTAAGAGAATGCTTTCAATTCCTCCAATTCCGCATTCATTATACTTTTTATGTTCAAGGAGTACTCATTGGTCATTTATACAGTCATTATACTGGCTGGTCTGGTGTTAAAAAGCTTCTATTTATATTATGCAGTAAATATACCAGCATGTCTGGGGTATATTTTGGTGCAACATGCACAGTCAGCAATGTATTTAAGTCCTGTGCCACCCTAGGTGCTGGACCTAACACTCCCCCCCAACAAATATAAGCTGTAGCTGTGAGCGACATAATTTCTGGCATAAATCATATTCGTAACACACTACAGTAGTCTTTATACTCATCCCCCTGCTTTGCTACTGGATTTATGAAGAAATTCTCACACTGTGGTTGAGTTTTTTTTTTAAATGTTTCTCAAACAAATGTATTTATTAATATGGCACCCATGGGCTGACCTCCCTAGTAGGGCTGCCACCTGTTTTTCACCCGAATTATTTGGCCTGTTTGGGTCCCAACTTTCTGTTTGGTTTTCAGACTTGTGAAACCTGAAAAATTATCTGGCCAATAAATGACTAACATTTAAATATAAAATGCAGTTAATTTTTTATTATAGAAAGGCAAAAAATAAGAAATTGTTTTTTCTAAATAAGAATTGCAGACTTTCAGAGCTTTCTGGATAACTGATATCTGTATAATAGACCCCATAACTGTACATTTAAAATTTCCAAAGGGCTGACCATTCAAAACTTTATGTCTGGTTTAAAATATTGAAAAAAATGGGACAGAAATCCAGCCAGTTGCATCTACGTGAAGCAATAACTCCATTGACATAATTGTGCTTGCCTGCGATGTCATCATCCCCACCCCATCAAGGCCCCTCCCCCAATGCTATCTGTCCTGCCCCCTTTGCTTGGTTTTAGCCACTGACAAATGTTGTAACCCTACACACTAGGCACAGGCCCTCAGCTGCCAATCAATAAATACGGCCTTGGGTGTGTTTGCATGGTGCACAAATCAATTTTGCAGTGCCCCACAGATCCTCTACTTAAACAGTCCCCTTAGTTATACAATTATTTGTAGCAGTTGTGAGCAGCTTTAAGGGCTTTGCCAATCAATTAGTTTCCTACAAACTTGGAACCTAGTTATTATAGGATTCCCATAGTTATAGAATAGTTACAAGAGCTATAAATCCCTATTTTGAATTGATCCCAACACACATTATCGGATGGGGAAATCAGTCTACTTAAGAAGAGGTTAACTTTCATGCCTACAGCTCCTTTGAAACTATTTGACTGGGAGGTTGAATTTTTCAGATTCTGTAGACTCTTGTGTTTAAAGGATATTTATCGGGACAACTCCAGAGAGATGCAGACTACCAATTTGAAACTAAAAAGTATGTTTAATCCCCCTTTGACTAATGCAGCGATTAAACTTTTCAAAAATGTTGTTGAAAGTGAGGTGCTACCAATTATTGGTTCTCAGAAAACAAAAAGTAATTTGACTAAATCTGACATTACAGCTATTAAAACTTTTTCTGATGACAGTAGCATTGTGATTTGCTGATAAGGGAAGGGGGATTGTTTTGCTTGATTATGTGGATTACCGTAATCAAATTGTTAGGCAATTACTGTATCTCATGTCCATGTCTATAAAATGAGCATGACCCTTTTAATTCTTTTGAGAAACAGGTTGACCAGTGCATTAAGCTGGCCTTTGACAACTCATTACAGACAAATTAAAATCTTCTCTGACAAGGGATTTTCCAAAATGCCCGGTTTTATATGCGCTGCCTAAAGTGCATAAAAATCCATCATCACCCCCTGGACGACCTATAGTGTCCAGTAGGGACAGCCTATTAAACCCTATTGGTATTTTTATTGATGCAATATTACAACCCATTGTACAAGCTACATTGACATATTTGGGTGATACTCCACATTTGCTTAGTCTTATTAGGGAGTTTGTTGTGGAGGCAGATGACGAGGTTAAATTGGCCAGTATGGATGCTATTAAATTATACACTTGCATCCCACATGATTTAGGAGTTCAATCTGTTCATAATTGCAATTTGATAGATATTCTGATCCTGACATTGAATTTGTTTTGCAGCTATTATACATGTGTCTTATGATGAACTATTTTAGATTTGAAAATGACTTTTATATGCAGGTATCAGGCACAGCGATGGGAGTGCCCATGGCATCTGCATATACTAATCTTTTCATGCATCAATTTGAACAGAGTAATATTATGCCTGAAATTGGCATGCTGTGTTTTTCATTGCTACATAGATGATATACAGTTTGTGTGGTGTGGAAGTGAGGCTTCATTTATGGAAATGATGACCCATTTAAACAACTTGGGTGGTCCTGTAAAATTTACAGCTACTACTAGTGTCAGTGGTATTCAGTTCTTAGACATACAGATTACCCGTAATGAGAACAAGTTTGACTTTTCCCTTTATAGAAAAACTACAGATCGTAAAACATTGTTGCAATACAATAGCCAACATCCAAGGGCTTCCCGTTTCCCAATTCTGCAGAGTGTTGCAGAATAACTCCGCAGATGAAATAAGAGCTATACAATTAAAAGAGATGAAGAGTAGGTTTGTAGCGTGGGTTTATCCGAAATGGCTGCTTAAATATGCCCTACACAAGGCTAGAAGAAAAGTGGCTGAGAGTGATAAGAGAGAACAGTCTTCACAAAGACTTGCGTTCTCTTAACATTTTGCAGGAGTATTGGGACAGATTAAAAATGTGGTGTATAGAAAAGTAAACATTCTGCAGGCAGACCAAGTGGATTAAAACCAATGTACAAAATCCCCCTTCGATGGCCTATAGGAGGGTTGTCAGCTTATGTAATTTGCTAGTAAAGACTGACCCGATAAATGCAGCCAAAACTCCAATTTGCACTACTCTAAAAGAAAACATATATAAGATTCTGATGAGGTGGTATCATACTCCCTCCCTGTTACATAAGATGTTCCCATTGACGACCTCTCCAAAATGTTGGAGGGGCTGTAATATGGGGGGGACATTAATACATGTGTTCTGGACCTGCCCAGGCATTCAATCTTACTGGACAATGGTGAGACATTGGCTACAAAGAGTACTACTTTTAGAAATGCATCCAGACCCTGTAGTCTTTATACTTGGGAAAAGAGTCCCTGGCCTTAAAAACCCATTGCAGAGACTTATGAATGCGCTACTCACTGGGGCTAGATGCTCCATTGCAGGGAAATGGAAATGTACTCACCCACCGACTGAGACGGATTTCCTGGAAAGGGTCCGCTTCATCAGGAGAATGCAATACTTAATGGCATTCCGCAATGACTCAGTGGACAGTTTGACTGAATTTGGTCTATCTGGGACTCTACCCAGATCACATAGGGACCTCGGTGGAATGGACTCGCTCAGGATAAATCACTGTGCTACTGCCTTACTCCAACATTTATAACCAAATTAGCCAGGTGTTGGAAGGGATAGGGCTATCTAGGGGAGCCAAGGCCAAAAGCCATAGCAACAAACAAGTTCACATAGATACCACAATGACACTTAAACAAGGAACCTGCCCAAGGAAGATTTTTTGCCAGATTTTTGGTTGGTTTATATTTTCTTTTTTCTTCTCTTTTGACGTTGGTGGACTTGGTCACTAGCAAGGATAAACGCTTCATGATCGTATTACTCAGGTGAACAGATGTATGCTCATTGAATGTAATAAGAATGCTCTAAGGTGAAAGATAATACGAGAAACCAATGCTTTATTGTAAAAGATAACATGAAAAATCTAATGTTTTGTCGTGATGGAAAATACAAAATACCAATAAAGAGAAAGTTAAAAAAAAAAAGGACCAAGGGCTGGTTGGTTGTCTAATACTGTAGGTAAAAATGTTGTTTTAGATGTCCAATTTGTACATCATGCTGGTAACATACATACATACATACATAAATACACTATAAGAAACAAGAGAAAGTTGTGCTTACCACTAAATACACAAAATACATCTAGACAAATACAAGAGGTTTTCTGCACTCAACCCATTATCAATATATTTAAGACATTGTTCCACTCGAGGTTGGAGTGCTCTACCTCTTTCAATCCAATGTGGATCCAGGTGCTGTAGCAGTGCTCTGACCAAACCTGCCTATGGTCCAAACATCAATCCGAATATCCCATACACTGCAGCACACTGGAGACTGAAGTTTAGTGCAATTTGGATATTTATTAGCTCATAGTAGACAGAAAAAACAGGCAACGTTTCGGACCCCTCTGTGTCCTTTATCAAGCCTCATAAAATAAAAGGGAAACCAAGTTTGGGAGTTTTACTTTGAAAGCAGCAAGTAAGTTGCAGGTAAAACTTAGTCCCTTTGTAAAATGTGTAATGAAGTAATAGAATCCTTAATGAATCAGATGCAATTTCAGTGTAGGACTTGCCAGATATGGGAGGACTTTGACATACAGTAGTTTGCTAGCTTAAATATACTGCAATACAGAATATAGAAAAACAATCCATGTTTTGTAAGGTTTTAGTAGCTGTATGCACAAAATGTCTCAGTTTCTTAAATATATTGATAATGGGTTGAGTGCAGAGGACATCTTGTATTTGTCTATACATATATACACACTCATATATATAAACTATATATACCAATATCTAAACTAATTGTACATTTTAGTATTACAATAGCCTATGATGTTATGCTTGTCCAAGAAATCATCCAAGTCATGCTTCAAGGAATTAATAGAATCTACCATCACATCACTGGCCTCACTGTGGGGATCAAAAATTTAAAATAATTAAAATACTACAAAAAATTTAATTAGTGGCCATCTGTAATAAGTCTTAAGAATCTGCTATTTAAAATGTACCAAAAGTTAATTTTAAGCAACCCTTGTCAAAAACACCAAAGAAAAGATACAGATTTGAGTCTTAAATGTGCAAGGAGAACAAAAGGAAGTGTTCAGGACTTTCTTTTAAGTGCCAAAACTGAATTAGATACTGTTGTAGTGATTCCAAAACATAAATAATATGAACTCATAAGAAATTATTTTACAGATTACTGAAGTGCTCCTTGATGTAGAAATTAAAGCCTGGGAGAGGAAGAGGTACCTACATTTACAATGAGAAAGGTTATTTCATGATCCATATATTTTATTGTTTTGTATCTCACAATGAACACTCTTCCACTGCCTTTATTGTATCTAGCTGCTGCATCTGATTCTATTCCATATTTATTTCTATCTGGGTAGCACTTCTATCAAGATTGTGCTAAATCAGAATAGATGAAGAAGAAATTGAACAGCTCTCAGGGTATACTTAATTCATTGTTGTGTAACAGTTTGGAGACAATAATTAATACATTCCACCTTTCATTCTAAGCAAGATAAAGCAGACAAAACCTTACTATAAAAATCTATTATCGGTGTCCTCACATCTTTTGGCTTAATGTAACAATAAAATGTCAATTTAACTGCAGTAGAGTGCAGAATCCATATGTATAAAGCTGATCTGTTTTTCTCTGCTGTATGGTGTGACTTGAATTGCTCCCACAGTTAAACCATTTGTGACTAAGTCAGTGGTTTGAAAACTTTTAGCATTGAACCCTCTTTGCAGATGAGCATTTTGTGAGCCCTACTTATCTTGTTGTAAAAATAATACACCTAGATCAAAGCATCATTGTTACACTCACTCTGCTATTGATTCAGGTCTATTCAGGTCAGAAATAGGGGTAATTTATGACCACAAGTGGAGTTGGGAACCAGCAATGCCATTACTTCATTCACTGCTAGACAGCAGTGGGTGTGTTTTGTAATCTGAGCTGAGAACAACTGAGCATGTGTAGTAGCCAACAGCCAAAGTACAGGAGGGGGCCAAGTGGAAGTAATTAAGTGGATAGTGAAAATTTCCTATTAACCTTTCCACAGCTGGAGTGGCTGGTTTTTGAAAGATTTCAAATAGGCTGTCCTTTACGTTTCCTGGTATGGCTGCCTGTTGTTATGTTTTGATAGCCAAGTATGAGTAGAGTATAACAGTGCTTTATTAGCAAGGTTCATGCAGTCATTACGTTTCAACAGCTAATTCAACTCTAACACTTTAAGCTGTATAGAAAGTACTGTGTATGGACAGTATAACGCTTGTGCACAGTGACACCTACAGGCCATTTGTATAAACACCCTAGGAAAAGCGTCGGAAAGCATTAGGAAAAATCTTACAAACAGCAATAATGAAACAGTATGCATCCTAAAACAATATTATACATTATTCACGTCACATACAGTAGTACCTGGTCCATGCAGGTAGTTTTTTGATTC
>CM044442.1:90236021-90253153 GCA_024363595.1 Xenopus borealis
TAAATAACTCCAAATCCTGTGTTGTAGCCCTTGGTGTGTCCTGAAATACAGTAGCACTTGTACCTCACATGATCTTAAATAGGGTGAGGTCATACTATAACTGAATCGTCAGAAGAAGTCATTGCAGTGTATATTTGGGGTTTGAAAGCCAAACACAGTATGGTTCATCACTACTAGGTCATGCTATGAATGTTTCTAGTTGGATCAAAAAGTATGAAAAAGGTATCTTACTGTACCTATAAACCCATAGAGCTACAACAGCCAGATGTTGGACTAGATTTAATTACAGAAAAAAATACAATATAATAAACAGTCATTATATTTTACCTTTTCAAAAATTTTATTGTTTTAATGTATAATCTGGAAACAGTATTGTAAAACAAAAGATACACCTGACTAGACATTACTGTACCCTCAACCTCAAAATGACAAGTGGCATTATCTAGATTGCTACTACCCCCTTATTCCTAAAACTGGTTTCATACCAATCTGCCAAAAATGACTTGTTAATTGTAATCAGCATGGGGGTGTTTATGAAGTTGATTCAACAATGATCTACTACTCTATATATTTATATGAGGTATTTAATTTGTTGCCATACATTCTAATGTACCAGTAGTGGAATTCTCAACCTGGTATGGTACTGTACATTCCTTGAATATCCCATTTCTAAAAAAAGTATCACAGTACATTGCAGGTCTACATTTCCTGATATTATGTTTGATTTCCACAGTATGATATCTATCATTAAAAGGAGTTCAGGGCATGCTTCATAATGTAAATTAAACATAACAGCACAACAGTGACTGAGAATTATTTAAAGTAATTAAAATAATTTATCTTGTTATTCTGTTAATTATAGATTTTCTCTATTGGGACACAGCAATAACCTAGCTTTACTGTGCTATGTTTCACTTTTACGATTCGTTGGAAGATGCATCACTGAGGAATTGATGCATATTTTCACGATAATGATACCCGCTTCAGCAATATTTTAATTTCTAAAGAAATGTATCATTTAGTCATAATTTAATGCACTCCATTTCCTCTTCACTAATGTAAAAATCCTGCAAATCATGTTTTACTAAAGGTTTCAATGTATATTTAATTGAATAGTGAACTGCATAGTGCTGCATATTTAGCACCTGCATATGGTTCTAAATAATAAACAAGCTGTACATAGCCTCATCAGAAGGAACATCTCAGTCCTGTGACAGTACACTTCCCATGCCATAATCACATCCACATCTACTCCCACCAAATTATTGACAGACATTCGAGACCCTATCAAAAGTGAATTTTTATGAAAATAAAAGATCTGTGGATGCTTTTTGGAGACCATTCATAAATGCTATCTGGTCATTTGGTATGGGTTTCTAGACCTGAACCAAACAACCAGTTTTAGATAATGATACAGTATATCAGTTATAAAAAGACTGGTGGTGAGGAAGATGCCATGAAATTTTATAAAAATGGCACAACATCATATAGCTAGCAGAGTTAAGTCTAAAGCAACTGGAACGTCTGAGTTTTCATGAAAATACCCCTCATCTGAGAGCCATTTTCAGTCGCTTTGACGTAACTCTACTATATACTGGATAGCATGACCTGGATGATTGAGAAGCTCAATAGACAAAATAAAAGGTAATATAAGCAATACAGAGTTAATTCTAAGGCAACTGGAATGTCTGAGTTTTCTTGAAAATGTTTTTCCACTCATCTGAGAGCATTTTTAGTTGCTTTGACTTAACTCTACTATATACTGGATAGCATGGATAGCATGACCTGGATGACTGAGAAACTCAATAGACAAAATAAAATGTAATATAATTAATTATTTGGGCACACTGGAAGGGTGGGCATTTACTACAAAAATGTACTTAACTATCTACTATATTCAATAACCACATTATTTACAGCAACTAAATAACTAAATGTCATTAAAACTACAGAGATATTTTATGACCCCTCCAAGAGGAACATTGTTAAAGAATTTTACTACTCAAAAACATTGAAATGTCAAACAATTAGTCTGTTACTCCCAAGATCAAAACGTTAAATAACTGTTAGCTGCAAGATGGAAGAAAGGAGTCCACGACGGTCACATACAGTAACACCCACATTGTTACAAAGTTATTGAAATGTTACCACATACTGTACATTATGAACATGACAGATTGCAGAAAACCCTATAGAATTTATGGGAATTGCAAGGGCAAATTTATTGTCAGTTCTATTAACCACATCAATCAATAATTGATGCATACAAATGTTTATTGGTATGCTATTTGTTATTTGACCTTGAGCAAACCCTTTCCAGCTCCCCCTTCTGGTGAGGAGACTAGCAATTATAACTGGAAAGCCACAGCTCGAGGACAAACTATGCATTGTACAATGGTATACAGCTATATACAGTATTAAGCAAATTTAATAATATTCCTCATTTATTTGCTTATAAAATTATACTTATATAAATGTCCATTTTCTAATAGTATTATTTTTGACTAGTGAGGTGAAAGCTCTGAAAGATATTCATATAAATGCTAGCTACAGTATATTTTGCCCACAGCTTTGCCCCCAACCAGAATACAGCTAGATGGAAGGACAACAGCACCATGCATTGCTAAAGGGTACAAATAAAAAGCAACAAATGGTTCCTGGGACAGTGGATAAAAGAGTTGCTGCTGGTGGAAATGTAAATAGCAGATGGTTTTTACTAATGTGAACTATCAAAGATTGCTAGAAAAGGTGCTTACAGTATTTGCACAAGTACAGTCCCAAACAAGCTTTTGCTTTATTTGTCTTGTAGTTCAAAACCAATTGCTGATTGGTTACTATTGGCACTTGTATGATTTAGCACCTGTGTTCATAAATAAGCCACTCGTAGTTTGATCAAATGAGACAATTTGTTCAATTGATCAAATGGACCAGTCATATCAAAAGTCCATTTCATTTGATTTAAAACAGGTATTTATCACAGTCCAAGCCTTCAGGATTTGCTTTCAAAGACCAGTCAAATTAACTACTAGACTGGGATATCAATCCAATAGAAGTTTATGGGCTATAATACATAAAAAGTATATTTCTTTTATCAACTTTCTTTTATTTATTTTAAAGTGACACTGCATTAATGATGGACAGCAATAAGAATGGAGAGGAAAGGGGTTGAATACCCCCTGCAAACTCAAGGGAAGGTGGGATTTACAGTAAATTGCCCCCCTCCTAATTGTTTTCCTTATTCTGATGACAGCTAATTAGGCTCTGCAGCTATTGGTGGAATGGGTAGTACAGCAGTTGATAGCTTAGTAGTTAATTGGGAATAGGGGAGGGTCTCTGTAGGTGGGGATGAAAGGTGAGCTAGGTGAGTCACCTGCCTCATGTAAAACTGCTCCTGCAAAGGA
This sequence comes from Xenopus borealis, assembly GCA_024363595.1. NCBI lineage: Eukaryota > Metazoa > Chordata > Amphibia > Anura > Pipidae > Xenopus > Xenopus borealis. The sequence continues at coordinate 90,239,423 of CM044442.1, forward strand.
TCCCCAGCCTGCCTCCCTCTTATAGGAATTTATATTATGGAGTTTTTAAAAAAAAATAAAAACTGTTGCATCATGTAGAGTGTTGGAAGAATGGTAAATTAATGTTTTTTGTAAAAAGACCCTGGCAGTTGTAAGAAAAGATTAATTTAATGGTGACTTGCTGATAGAGTTAATCATAGGCTGGCTATTGATCTAAAAGAAAATTGTCTTTGTTTTTGTCATTAAATTAAGTTCATGTAAATGGTTAAAGGACTAATAAACAAGTTGCAGGCTTGCATCACCATTCAACCTGTGTGTGGTTATAGTTATTTTGAGTTTTGAATTTTTTGAAGTTTCCATTCGTCTGCTTGGGTTATTACTGATGAAAACTGAAATTATGTTTTGGTCAAATGTTCAGATGGAAAAGATGTAATTTATGCCTCTAGGGCCGATTATGTAGTTTAGTAAGAAAATGGTGTGCAAATGTGTGCCAGATGCACCATTTTTAATACTCCAAAAGGCTCTGCTAGAATAAGTCTGACAACATTAGCATTCTTCTGCTTTGCCCAAAAGTTCAGCTTCAATTGCCTAATACAGGAAATATCTTGTTTGTGCAATGTGATTTTCAGTTTGTAACAATTAACTGCACAATGCTCACTGGGATGCTCAGCCTTCCTTAATGTTTATATCAGTGTATTGATTTTTCTCTTGTCTAATATAGAATTGTCTTGAAAGCTTATTCAGACTTTTGTTACTATAAGCCAAATGTTTTCTGACTTCCTCTCATAAAATACCTGTGGTTTCTCTCACTTGATTTCACATCAATTGTCTGTTTAATTATCTAATAAATCAGAGTTATCAATTGTCTTTCTTTTTATGAGTGCAAACCATTCTCTTATCTATCTCAGTCTTTCCACATCACATTGACTTACTTTCTCTCCTGACAATGTTTGCTCATTTAATCAGGGATATACATGGTCTCTCTTTTTATCTGCACCTGGGCTCAGCTGCTTATAAAAGACATCTCTTTTATCATTTGAATCTCAAAGTATTTTAGCTACTTCTGACTTATTATTCATCTTAGCCCTGATGCAGGGGTCCTGGAACGTGTGTTGCCAGTTAAGGTATCAAAAATCACTTGAGATAAACTACAAAGTTTATATGTGGATTCTACACAAAGAGCCAGAACCTCAAACAAAAAGATCTCATGATTTCAACAGACAGTTGTTTAGGAACATACTGTAGAGATATCACTCCACAGCACAGAAAAACAAAACACTGCTCTTGCAGTCAAACAGGTGGCTCTGCCCTCATGATCAGGGTATTAGTGGCCAGGGCTAGCTTGAGAATAGATCCAAGTAAGGGGGATCACAAGAAAATCTGCAAACACATAATTTTGTTCTCTTTCAGTATCAATCAAAGGGGCCCCCAGAACTTTAAAAGTTACATTATCAGAGCAATGGTACAAAAATAAATTTGACTATTCTGTTTTGCTTATTCAGGCTCCACTGAGATTTCAACCATTATTGGTTATAGCTGAACTCACTGGTTATGTGAGCAAAGTCAGACTAAACTTGGAAATTGAGCTCTAAGTACCAATAAACATTTTTGTCTTAACTTTCTTAAAGTAATAAAAGTGGGTCTATGAAAATAAGTAATTTAGCTGGTCAGTCATGGACCTGCATGATATTAATCATTAATCTTAGACACAGAGTTCAATTTCATATTGTTATAGTATTTCTGAGTTGGGCAAAGATTCTTGTCCAGCTGTGTAAGTAAAGTAAAATTAGTAGAATGCAATGTTAAATATATTTTTCAACAACAATATATACTGTATTTGACCGATTCAATTATGTTTGTTCCATAAACTGTGCTAAGAGAAGAATAAAATAAAGTCAGTCACACACCTGAATTAAAAGTTGGATTCACTCACCCACTGGTTGGTCAAAAAAAAATTAAAAACTCAAATCTATATGAACTCAGCAGCTTTTAGATGGTGAATTTTTACATTTGAGATTTTAATAAATCCCTAAAATTCAAATACTAAAATTCAGGTTTGGCCGAAAAAAGAACACCCTTAGACTCCAATGAGTGAAAAAATTGCCAAATGTCAAAAAAATTTTACTTCCCATAGATTTCAACTCATTTGCCAATTTTTTCATAAAGTGAAACAGGTCAGATTCGGCCATCATTACCTACAGATTTTCAAGGTTTTTACACTTAATACATCTTGAATTTTTAGATCTTGTTATATACTACCATACATTTTTTGAGCTTTGTGCAAAAACACAAAACTCAATTGTTAATAAAATGGCCCTGTAATCTTTGCAGCATTCTGTTTTTCTTTTTCTCCATTTTATTTAAACTCAAAATCTATTTTGTGTCCCCACCTTTTTATTCCCCTTCTACGGGAAGTTTTTTTTAAACATTTAAACCCATTATGCTACATGATCAGATCTTCTGGGAGAATAGTAAGTCTAGGGGGCAAATTTACTAAGGGTCGAAGTGAATATTCAAACTAAATTTAAATTTTTAAAATTCGAATTTCAAAGTAATTTTGGGCTACTTCGACTACTGAATAGCCCAAAATTCTATTTGAATTGAAAAAATTCAAAAATTCTAATTTCGAAGTACTGACTCTTTAAAATCCTTTGAATTCAACATTTTGCCACCTTAAAGCTGCCATTTTAGCCTATGGGGACCTCCTAGAGCCTGTCCTGAAATATTTTAAAAGTCCTAGGAATTAGAAGGATTTTTTTGAAAATCATTCGAATCGAATGATGCATTAGAACAATTTCATTTCGATCGAAAATGGCCTTTAAAAAAAATTTGATGGTTGAATTTTGACATTTTTTAACTTTGAAATTCGACCATTAGTAAATCTACCAGAAGGTATGTCAGAACATCAGTGAACAAATGTGTGATCTCATTGATTTAATCTCATTAAGGATGAGCAAATCTGTCAAAAGAATTTCTGAAACACCAAAAAAATTGCGAAACTGAGAAAAATTCATGGTCATTGAAGTCAATGGACATAATTTTATGTGAAATTTGTTCTCACTACAAATGTATTAAAGTCATTAAGCATCTTTTTTATTTTGTCTTGCCAACTTTTTTGTCTCAGCAACATTTTTGTCCAAATGCAGTAAAGTCAATGGGAGTTTTTACCTTTGTCGACTTTTGCTGACAATTTTGTTTCTGTGAAATTTTCTGTAGTTTTTCTGCAGTTTAGTAAAAAAAATTGCAAGTGCCAAATGCGGAATGTCACCACCAATCCATTCCTGGCGAATAGATTCGCTCACTAGTTCTTATCAGTGGGGATGAGGCTATTGCAATTATATCAACTAGCAACAATGTTAACAACAACTGATCTGGTGTTGGGATAGTACTGTAAATAAGATCAGAAGTCTTCACAAAGGCCCAAGAAATAAAGTACATTAATAATAATGAACAAACAAAATTCAATTTTAATAGTTCAAATTCTTAAACTATATTACTATAGAGTTAAGCCTTTGATTAAACATTATTCAGTATTTGATGAGCTGTACCAATATCAGAACAAAACATAACACTATTTGAATTATGTCAGTGCAAGACATACTCTAAGCTTACCTGACTCACAGGCAAATGTCTTTGAAGTGTCATCATGAAAGATAATTGCTACCGCATGCTTCTTAGTCTCTCGAGGCAGTCTTGTTATAGTTTTGATGTTGTGCAATTCTGTCACCTTAAAAAAAAGAGAAAACTAGTGTCTGTTTGCTTAAGCAAAGAGTTCTTTTAAGTGTCTCTGTGGTTACAAGTATTTATTTGAGTGCAAAATAAACCATTGTATGTCTGCATACTAGCCATATACCTAGTCTAATTACATTTTACAGTGGTATGTAGTCATCCATAGGGCATGTGTTTGGATGTAGAACATGCAAAAATGTTTTTTATTGTTTCTGTAACAAACTGTAAATGTAAAAAAAAAAGACATTGATATACGTATGTGGACCTACACTTACACAGAATAGGAAAGAGGTACAGTATCCTAGCATATTAGACAGTTTTACTGTGTTACCAATCAAGACCTTTTACTTCTCCAGTTTATGATTCTATAACTGTTCTTTACAAGCATTCCATAGGGCGCATTAAAAGTCCATTACAAAGCACTTACACCATAACATAGTGGATTTTTATTAGATGGCCTGTTACACCAGCAACATAAAGTACATAGACATTATTTGTGTGTAGTACATGGGGAAAAAAAAGCTGTATGAAAACAAAATTGTATTTTTCAAATAGAAAAATATTCAAATGATATATTGAGTGTTTCAAAGGGCAGACTAAAGTGAACATTAACCATACAGTAAGGGGCAAATTTACTATTATTCCCCAAAAATCATATCGAATGCTTATCGATTCGAGCAGGACTTAGCCAAAGAAGCCTATGGGGGGGGGGTGTTCCAATAGGCTTCTATTGCAATTCGGTAGGTTCAATCTGGCGAAGTAGGCATTTGAAGAATTTTAAAATTTTGATTCCTTCGAACATCGAATGATCGAATGATTGAATATCGATCATTCGATCTATTTGATCTATTCGATAATTCGGTATTCGATGATTGAAGAGGCCAAATTAGAATATTCGAATATCCGATTAAATCGCACGATCGTAATTCGATCATATTCAATCAAACTACGATCTATTCACGTGAATTTTGTAAATCTGCCCCTAAGGGTGTTTTGGGCCCTATTAATAGATTGTGCATGGTCTTTGGTGGTTGGATGTTTTCAGTGAAATATAATTAATCTTTATTGAATGCAGAACCAGCCTTTTGGGTTTATTTAATGTTTACATGATTTTCTAGTAGACTAGGCATGAAGATCCAAATTATGGAAAGCTAAATTATCCATAAAGTCAGAAAGCATTCTGGATAACAGTTCCTATACCTGTACTGTAAATCTGATGAAAGTAATACTTTATATAATAATTGACTGTAATAAATATATAAAACCCTTTTCATTACTTAGAAATTCTTGGTGGACAATTTACATATATTCAATACCACCCGATGAGCAAACCAGAAAAGGGTTAAGTGTTAGACAATTTTATCATGTACTGTACAGAGAAAGAAGGTTGCTAGGCAACATAAGTAGAGTATTGACCCCATTATCTGCTTTCCACTCCACTGCTTGATTTTGTCTTGTCCACCTTTATTATTATTGTTACAGTGCTGCATTAGTGCAATTTCCTTAAATATTTCTCTGTGATCGTATGGTCCCCTAACAGAGAAACAACTCACGTGCATCATTATAAATATATGCTATGATATAATTTTCATGCACTGATGGGCGAATAAGGACATCTTTTTCAATGTGAAGCCTGTTGAAAAAATTCTCTCATCACTAAATATAAATATATACCCAGGAAACGGAGACCTGTAAGTAATGAGATTGTACTTAAATTCGAAATGCCTCAAACCTACCTCACTTGTGGGCACAGCAGTGCCTGTTCATCAGATGTGACAGCATACCATGAAAGTAACATTCCAAAGGAGTGGGTAATCATCATATTTAGATCATGTAGGGTCAGATTCAATACAGTGAGAAAAAGCTATCTAGTGGTTTATGATGTGAAAACTCATGGATGAGATTCAATTTGAGGAGGAAAAACACTTTTTTCCAAATTCAGTTCTAGTTTCCTCCCATAGAAAAGAAAGCCGGCAGCACACTGTTTGTAGTGAAGCAATATTCGTGGTTTATTTTAGCCCATATACATATAAAGAAACAGGGCAACGTTTCGGACCCTGCTGGGTCAAGCCTCCCATAGACTTCTACCGAGTGTTCATGGGATAAACAGTGAGATACAATTTTCTGAATTATAATTGCATCTCAAATTGAATTTTGTCCATGAGTTTTCATCAGATAAACATTTTTCTCACTGAATTTAATCTGATCCATAATATTGATATTTGCGTCCTATCAATCTGAAATAGGTACAGCCACCCAGGCCTCAAGCTGGGGAAGATGAATGTTTATGATAATTTATGTTATCTAGTTTAACAAGACAATGTCTGATGAAATATCAGACCTTAGATCCACCCTAACTACAAGGATGTAATGAATGCTCATTAAATTCATTAATGTGCAATACAGTTGACCAAGAGAGAAAATACTTTGAGTTACAGTAGGCACATCAACAGTCACCCTAAAACAAGCAGTATAAAGAAAGTTTTGGAAAGCTGCATCTCCATCACCAGGAAGAAAGGTTATGCATGCAGATTATCCTGTTTTGCTGCCTCCAGGTACATGCTCCAATCAAATGTTTATTATTTCTTTTACTAGGCAATATAATCAGTTTAAAGTGATTGTCAACAAATACTTACCAGTTCACTTTGGGGATGGAAGCTGAAGGAAATTATGTAGGATAGATGTTGGTTTTTGGCCTGTCAGGCTCCTACTTTAGCCAATGTCTTGTCACCAAGGGGCAGATTTATCATTGGTCAAATTTTGAATTGAAAAAATTTCGAAATTCGATCATGTGAATAGGAAGTGAAGTAAAATCCTTTGAATATTGAATTCGAATATCGAATTCGAAGGATTTCACCACAATTCGATTGGTCAAATGATCGCATAGGATCGCAATTGATAAATTGTTTGAAATGATCAATTCAAACAATTTTTTTGATCAATAGAATTTTTTTTTTCGATCAAAAATAAGGAAACCCAATTCGGTAGCTTTGATTTGGCGAACTACTGTAGGTGGTTGAATAAAAATTTAAAGAGGAAATACTTTGACAGTGGAATGATCAAATGAAATTTTATTTGAATCATTCAATTGAATTTATAAAATTCACTAGTCGGAGTGGTCTTCAAAAACTTTGAAAAATTGAAATTCAAATGTTTTTGAAAATTCGATCGAACTTTGAATCCTTCATGTGAATTTTGTAAACCTGCCCCCAAGTGTGTGAAGACCAAAGTTAAATCCCTGACTGGCAAATGGCTACAAACAAACGGTAGCTATAGACGTGGGACTATGAGTATGTAACTTTTAAGTACCATTACAAGAAAGACAAATAAAATGCAGAGCTATATTTACTGTAATACTAGCTATGTCATATATATACTCATGTTTAATCTGCGGCATGTTCCTGTAAATATTTAACCCAATAGGCTGGTATTGCTTCCAATAAGGACTAATATCTCAGTTTCGCTCAGGTACAAAGTACTGTTTTATTATTACAGAGAAAAACAAAATCATTTTTAAAAATTGTAATTATTTGGATAAAATGGAGTCTATGAACTTTCCGAATAATGGATCCCATACCTGTATCTAAAAATGAAAGCCTGCCCATATTACCCGCACAACCTGTAAAACAGTGTTTTTATTACTGATATCACGTGATTATTATTAACAATACCATTTCTCATGTATCAGTGAATCGTTTGTTGAGTACTTCTGAGATGTGGATGACCTCGAGCGTGAGTATTTTATCTTTTCAAAAGGAAAGCCAGGCACTTGTGAAATTAGTAATTCCTTTTTTTTATAAACAAATTAAAAAGAAAATGAAAAACAAAGTAAAAAAAGGACATCAGTTTCCTAAAATATTATGACTCTATATTGCTCTTGGTATGCCAGGCATTCTTTCTGTTTTCATTGATTGCTAAAATATTACCTGTATATACGCATATCTCCTCTAGAAGAACTATTTAAAGGACGTCAACCCCAAAAATAATGTTTTGCCTAGTAAAAGAAAACATGATTCTCAGCAACTTTGCAATATACTTTCATTAAACATTTTCTATGGTTTTTAAGTTATTTGTACATGTATTGCTATTGAAAGCAGTGTTTGTCTGTCCCTTTCTATCCTCTGTACTGGTGGCTCTGGCTTTTGAAACAATGTAACATAAGCCAACCGATTAACAGACCTGTCTTGCTGGAGGAGACTGGCTTTGCAACATTGCTTAAAATGTAACAACCAGGAATTATGCAAATGCTGCTTTCAATAGCAATTACATTTACACATTTCTTTTAAAGCACTAACAATTTTTAATACATTAATTTTGGAAAGTTGCTTATAATTGTGTTTTCTTCTATTAGGCAAAAAGTTATTTTTTGGGTTGACATTTCCTTTAAGTGGAAATATTTTGGCAACATCAGACTATGACAAATGAAATGCAGTGAAGGTAAGCACTGCACAGATAATGTTGTTTCTATCTGTGGATATGAATATTTGTAACTGTAACATACCCTGGTGGTCTAGGGGTCTGGTAGGGTACACCTACCATGTGCTTCATCTTCTCCCAGTGCCAGTGGTTTTGCACACTTCTGGGTGTTATGCACTGTGCCCATGATGTCAGTGGTGCAAAATTCAAACTATTGAATGAGGGGCTTTGGACTTGTGATTGTGGCCCATTGTTAGGTCTAAATCCTTAGTATCTGGGTGTGATTTTGTCTCGTCTGTAGTCCAGTTTTTGATCCCTGCCTGTCTGACTATTCTGAACTCTGCCAATTCTGACCTAAAGGCAGAAGATTGAGCCCAGGGAGCTTAGCACTAGTTCTAAATTTAGGGAGCCGTACGTGACAGAAACCTAACCACTTGAAACAATACAGAGGATGGAACTAATTACTAAAAATGTGTTATCCCTTTTACCTATAACCCATTTGATCGTATACAGTATAACAGGTTTCTTCTGAAAACACAATAATAATATATTTAAGCCTATTAATATTAACAAATTACTTATATTGCAGTACAATTTTCTCATCTAGGGTAAAGGATATCCTATAAAATTAAGAAAAATGAAACAGAAAGATTAATATATATTAATAGAATTATACATAACAAAACGTTGTCGTTGCCATTTTCCCCTCTCTACTCCATATTTATAAAGAAGATAAACTAAACTGTATGAGTTTAGAAAAGTAAGTAACACTTACCTTATGGAAGGTCCTAAAATATGCTGCTTTTTCATCAGGAAACTTCTCTAATCTCCTTGGACCTTTGCTAGACGCTTTCTTAAACACCAACCAACAGCGTCTAAAAATCTGAAAACAAAGCATTTTCTTCAGTAAGAACCTTGAATATTTGAACTTTACTAATATTAAATATAATCATATTGAAAGGATACTGAGTAGCTAAATAGTCATGTGTCCGTGAATGTCTAAGGCAGGGGTTCATAACCTTTTTACACGTGAACCACATTCAAATGTAATAGAATAGTTGGGGAGAAACATAAGCATGAGGGTAGGGATGGACTGGGCCTTCTGGCCTAGACCCGCTATTGCCACTGCCTCCGACCTCCCTCCTGGACAATGGTTCTGAATAGGAAAAAAGTGCATGTGGGGGGGTCAAGGGGGGTTACATCTGGGGTGGGGGCTTAAGGCATAATTTTGCTGGGGCTGGGGCCCTGATAGTGTGTGGGGGCCCTTGAAGCAGCAGCCTTGGAGGGGCAGTCTGACCCTACTTGAGAGTTCCAAATTAAGGCTGTGATTAGCTGTTTGCTAGTCCCTATATATAGTTGCATAGTTAAATTGGGTTGAAAAAAGACTAAGTCCATCAAGTTCAACACCAAGCATACACACACACACACCCCTCCACTCTTTCACACAAACCATACATGCCCATAGCTATACTAACTTTAGAGTTTAATATCAAAATAGCCTTTGATATTATATCTGTCCAAAAAAATCATCCTGGCCTCTTTTAAAAGCATCAACAGAATCAGCAATCACAACATCAACCAGCAGTGCATTCCACAACCTCACTGTCCTCACTGTGAAGAACCAAAGTTCATAACCTTGCATTTATCAACATTGAACCTCATTTTTCAGTTTGCTGCTCAGTTTCCCAACTTAGACAAATCACTCTGCAAAGTGGCAGCATCCTGCATGGAACCTATAGGTCTGCACAATTTAGTATCATCTGCAAAAATAGAAACTGTACTTTCAATGCCCACATCCAGGTCATTAATAAACACGTTGAAAAGCAAGGGACCCAGTACAGAGCCCTGCAGTACACCACTAACAACACTGGTCCAATTCGAAAATGTTCCATTTACCACCACTCTTTGTAGTCTATCTTTTAGCCAGTTCTCTATCCAGGTACAGATACTATGTTCCAGGCCAACATTCCTTAATTTAACCAGTAACCTCCTGTGTGGCACTGTATTGAATGCTTTAGCAAAGTCTAAGCAAATCACATCCACAGCCATCCCAGAATCGAGGTTCCTGCTTACCTTCTCATAAAAAGAAATTAAGTTAGTCTGGCAAGATCTATTCTGCATAAAACCACTCTGACACAAACTCACAGTATTGTTATTTGCTATGAAGTCCAGTATCCTATACTTTATTAATCCTTCAAAAAGCTTTCCTATCACCAACGTCAGACTAACTGGCCTATACTTTTGAGGCTGAGAATGGGATCCCTTTTTGAATAGCGGCACCACATCAGCAATTCACCAGAATGAGCCTACATGCGGCACTGTTTGGCAGTAGACCTCATTTTTATACAGCCAAGATTTCCCTCGAAGCCTGAATTAAAAATAAACACCTGCTGAGCAACATCCAAGGGGTTAGTGAGCAACATGTTGCTCGCAAACCACTGGTTGGGATCACTGCTCTAAGAGTAGCTGCACTGGAGTGAATTGTTCCAAAGTTTACCATTCACAAGTAATGTAGGAAAATGTCCAACAACAAATTGTTTATTTAAGTGAGTTTTCCTACCTTTTGTTTTTCTGTATGTTGGTTTAGTTTGCCCTTTAGCCCTTCAGTATTTATTTATGTATTTATTTCTAGGCAATATACCCAATATGAAATCTATGGAAAACTATGTCCCAAAATGAATACTTGAGCAACATATAGTTTATATCAAATTTAGTAGCATATTAAAGAATCTTACAAAACTGGTATATATATTTAAGTAATTATTGGCCTTTTACATCTCTTGCCTTGACCCACTATTCCATAATGGTCAGAAATCATCTAACCAGAAATACTACAACTCTAACTGTAACAGGAAGAAGCATGGAAGCAAAAGACACAACTCTGTCTGCTAATTGGCTCATGTGAAATGCAGAAAAAAACAAAATACTATTTATATGGTTTTAATCATATTTAATACTTTCTATTAGTTAGCTAATGCACATTTTTTGGGACGTTTTGGTTATATATACCCTCACAAACACACACATATATATAATTATATTTTTTAAAGTTGGATGGAAAGGTAGCAAAAGGTGCACTGTTTCCTTCCTGGGCAGCAGATTTATAAAACTTTATTTGTAGCAGTTCAAATGTTATCAAATTGGTGTCAAACCGATAAGTTGGCAAAAACATTGAAGTCACGCAACTATTTTTAAAACCGCACATTTTCTTTACCATCCATTATAGTCTATGAGCTTTTTTCTCAGCAAAAATTTGCCAAAATATGTCGCTTATTCCGACTTTGAAATTTTGTCAGAATTCATTTAATTTCAATGAAAGTTTATCGGGGACTTGCCAGAATGGTACAAATTATTAATTTGGTATAGTATCTACACTTCTATGGCTTTAAAAAAGGTAGGAGAGCTATGATTTCATAGACTAAGTGGGATATTTATCAGCATTCTTATTTTTTCTATCATTCAAATTTTTTGCTTTAAAAAAAGGAATGTGAATAAATGTTATAAAAAACACAGTTTTTGATCTCTATTAAGCAATAAAAAAAAACCACATTCGTACAATAAAAATAAAAGCTTGTACAGTCATGTAGAAGTGGGAAGTTTTACAAGCTTGTTTTATCTTGTAACTTCATTAAAATTATGATGAAGCTCAAATTTTAGGTGTTTATTATTGTATTATTATTATTAATTCCGGTCATTTATATTTGTATTTAGGAATAAAAAAATTTACATTTGTTTGCAGATTGTGAATTTATTTGAAGGAAAAAAAACTATGAAAAATTCACAAAAAATTAAACAAATTCAAATTCTGATAAATATGCATCTTTTAGTTCTGAGATATACCTCCACTGGGAGTTTTCCCTTATTCAATCTGTTCTTCATTAACTTAATTATTCACTTCCTAACAGTGTATGCCAGGTCTCTTGGCAAAGCAATAACAGGTCCACCTATTAGATCTTAGTACCCGAGAATAGCTTGTTGTTTTTTCTTTTAAACAATATGAAGCTTATATAAAAATGGGGGCAGATTTATACAGGGGCGATCCTGGGTCTTTTGCCTCCTGAGGCAGCATGCTGCTGTCGCCTCCCCCTTGCTCACCTTTTTTGCTGTGGGAGGAGCAACCAATGGAGCACAGCCGTCTAAGGAGAGTTTCTCAAATCACCTTATTAATGCAGTGCCCTTGGATTTATAAAAACATGAGATTAGAGCTCACCACAAAAAAACTCACCCACTATTCATTCTTATGGTATTTTTAAAAGTTTATTTATCAAATGGAAACTCTAATTTTCACCCATTGATAAATACACTTAGGGGCACATTTACTAAGGGTCGAAGCGAATTTTCAAATAAAATTTGAATTTCAAAGTAATTTTCGGCTACTTCGAATAGCCCAAAATTCAAATTGAAACATTTTGAAACTATTCGCTACCTTAAACCTGCCGAATTGCCATTTTAGTGTATGGGGGGCCTCCCATAGCCTTAACAAAGCTTTTTTTGAAGGGGCTGAATTTTCGAATTTCAACCCTCAAAGTTTTTTTTAAGGGCTTTGTCGATCGAAAATGGACCTATTCCAATCCATTTTCGATCAATTAAAAATCGTTGAATCAATCTATTCCACCGTCCTTCGAATTCCTAGGACTTCAGGACAGGTTCTATGAGGTCCCCCATAGGCTGAATATTCAATTTTTTTCTATTCAAATTGAATTTTGGCCTATTCGATAGGTGAAATAGCCAGAAATTACTTTGAAATTTAAATTTTTTTAATTTTATTTGAATATTCACTTCGACCCTTAGTAAATCTGCCCCTAAGTTTTGGAAAATTTAAAATTTTTTGAAAATTGTTTGAATCGTTCGATTCGAATGATGCGATCGAACAATTCTAATTCAAACAAAAATGAACCTATTCGATCATAAAAAATAGATTTGTCGAATTTCTAATTTTTTTCTATTTGAAATACGACCAATAGTAAATTCAAATTATTCATTTGTATTTTCCTTCAAAGAACATACACCAGTTCATATGGAAATTCAACTTTCAGACTTTAATACATCCAATATACGTTTCCTGATTGCCAAAAATATAAATACATTAAAAACAGCTTTTATTTTCTTACTCTGCTGTGTCATTGCCTTTCTAATGACCTTTTCTTCTTTGTGCCTGAAACCTTTTAGTGTGCTGGGACAGATAAAATCTGCAGCCAAGCAGAACACCTTGTACAGATATGGGAAATGCAATTGCCATCTGCCAACACCGATCAGTACAGCAACAAAACCTGTCAAAGCACCTGTATATGCAACTAAGTTCATGTTTCCATCTTGTTTGAAATTTGTAAAACTGATGCTTTTGTAAAACACTTTTATACTATCAATAATTATTCGCTTTACCTAAGAAAAACTTGATTTATCCAGTTTCTTTCTATTCTGTACATATGAAATAGTTTCATATACGGAAGTTTAGTGTGTGTGTTTATTTTTAGTGCAGTTTGTGTGGTATCTTCTCTGGCATGCTCAGCCATATTGTATGTACTGTGTAAACAAAGACATCAACATTATACTGTGTCCATTGGAGGCTTAGACAATACATATTCCTAAACTGCCTACAAAAGTCCT
>CM044442.1:90255297-90271706 GCA_024363595.1 Xenopus borealis
TAAGGATTAATTATATTTTATTTGGGATCAAGTACAAGCTACTGTTTTATTATTACAGAGTAAAAGGAAATCGTTTTTAAAAATTTGTATTATTTCATTATAATGGAGTCTATGGGAGATGGCAATTCCATAATTCGGAGCTTTCTGGATAAAGGGTTTCTGGATAAGGGATCCAATACCTGTAGTATTAGAGGCAGAGAATGTCAGCTTTCTTTAGGCCAGCATCTTGGCCACACCACTTGTAGAAGTGACACATCCAAGACATCAGATGCATAGAAAGCTTTAAATGCTTCTCTCCATATGAAACTAAGTACCTTTTCCACAGCAGAATAAATCCAATTCAGAAGGGGGCCCTAGGGCAATATAATAAACCTTTAGAAAATGATAATTGCTGAAATATACCAGAGGCATGTAAACATTGATCTAACTTCAGATTAGATACACATTCTAATACACTTGAAATTCATCAAATCCAATAGGACTATGGCTGAAAACAAAACATCACATAAAGAAAGGATATAAATAATTCACTCTGCAGAAGTATGTAGCCCTCTAAGACTTTTTTCCACATAATATCTGTGATAATGATACTCATTGCAATACAAATAAATGCCTACAGTATGTTGTAAAATGCACAAATGTTAGCATACATTTATACAGCACCTGCACAAGATGTTATTATGTTATTGCTTATTGAAAGAAAGAATGCTCACATTTCCTGATGTGCAGGGGATACAGGAAATTGTTTAAATTAATTGCTTATGATTACATTTTCCTGGAGGGTGTACTACTCAAACCTGTTGAAAGTAAAGGACCATATTAATGTACCTTTATAAGTAGAATGAAAAATTCATAAAACACACTTAACATGTACATTGTTCAGATATTTTTAGCCAAATAATGTTTTGGTAGTTAGAATTTTTATTACTAAAATAAGGAAAAAAATGTGAGGGTCTATACTGTCAAATTTCCTTTTTCCATAAAACGCTAAAAATCATAGTTTCATTGTATATCTTTAAAACTTATACACTTTAAGATTTATTACGAATAAAAAAACTAAAAACTGTAATATTAACTGTAATATTAATAGTCAGGTAAAGTCTATCGAGGTCCTGTAGAAGTCAATGGGAGCTGCGCTGATCCTATTGGAGCATTTTTTCTTTTTTAAAGGTTTTTATTTTTATTTTGTTTAAGGGAAGGGCTAAGGGAGTGACAAACAAATGAACAAAACACATCTTGGTTCACATTCACAGTTGAACAGTACATCATGCAGTATGATAATATCACATAGTATATTAAGGGGCAAATTTACTATTTTTCACTTAAAATCCCTCGAATCCCCTCGAGATTCGATAAGCATCCGACTAGCGAATGCTTATCGAATAGTTCTAGGCTATCTTCTTCCTCGATATTCGCTTTCTCAATGAAATCGTACGATCGAATACCGAAAAAATCGTACAAATGGTATTCGAGCAGGTCTTTGCAAAAGAGGCCTATGGCGGGGGTTCCCATAGGCTTCTATTGGTATTCGGTAGGTTCAATCTGACAAAGTAGGCATTCGAAGAAATTTGAAAGTTAAAATCCTTTGATCATCGAATGGTCGAATGTTTGAATATTCGATGATCAAAGTGGACAAATTTGCATATTTTAATAACCGAAAAAAGCGTACGATCGGTATTCGATCTAATTCGATCGAACTTCGATCTCTTCACACAAATTTTGTAAATTTGCCCCTAAGTGTCATACTAAACCATGCTATGGGCACAATCATTCTTATCTGTTGCCAGTCCTAAAGGCCAAGGATTATATCTGATAGAGGGGAAGGAGATTATGCCTTGTCAGCGCATTACCCCTACTCTGGAAGCTCCACCATATGTGCATCTAGCCTTGGGCCCCATATTTTATCAAATTTATCTGGACATGCCCGAGCTGTATACGTTAGCTTAATGGAGGGTAGAGCTTTATTTACAAGGTTAACCCAAACCTCCAGAAATGGGACATCTCTTCCCATCTATCCCATCACCACTACCTTTTTGGCGTAATATAACAGTGTTCTCAAAAGTGATCGAGTTCTGATCAGGGGAAGTAGGTCTTCCACCAGCCCAAGGAGGCACACCTCAGGGGAACAGATTTGAGGTAAGTTTAGGTTGTCTGCTAAGTATTTCATGACCTTTTCCCAAAACGTATGCACCAGTGAACAATTCCACGCCAAGTGCAGAAAAGATGCCCCAGGCCACAGCGAGGACATTCGCCACCAGTTTGCCCTCCAATCCTTTGGATTTTTGCCGGTGTGATATATAATTGATGGGTTAATTTAAATTGAATCAGTCTATCTCACAGTGAGATCAGGTGCCCATATAGCGAGTCAGTGGCATCTTCCCATTGTTCCTCACTTTGTGCAGGCAGTGAGTTTTGCCATCTTCTCTGAGCTTTGGCGCTATTGGAGCATTTTTAATCAATTCAGCTTTTCTGATTTTTTTTCATTAGAAAATGTCTGAAAACCTCTAATTTGTAGTGGTTGTAGAGGTTTTTGTATTCTTTAATGCATGTCCCACATGTTTTTCATTCATAATTTTGATAAATGGATCTTTCAATATCTTTTATGACATTCCTGATTTTAAAGAAATATAGTTTAATCTTGGTTTTCATATACCAAATGGATGGTTCAACAAGAGAAAACAGAAATGCTTCCTGTTATTCCCTCGATAACGATTGAATGCTTCGAAATTCCGATTTGTACAATTTTGGCGAATATTTGAGCGTTTTTTCTGTGACTTTTCGTAGAATCATTTGATCGTACGATTCTGGCGAATAGTAGAACATGTGCTCAAAACGGGTGAATATTTTATTCGATTTTGGCAAAAAACTTAGTTCTTCAGGCAGTTACTAGTTTAAAAAAATCTGAAAACCTCTAAAAGTCCAAATTGATTAAAAGGGGTCCAATAAGATCAGCGCAGCTCCTATTGACTTCTATAGAACCTTGACAGCTTTTACTTGGCACATTTTTGCATTAGAGGTTTTGGTGGTTTTTTACATTTAATAAATATCAAATTTTAAATCTTTTAAGAAATATAGAAAAAAACAAATTTTTAGAGATTTGTGGATAAAATATAAATTCAATTGTTAGTAAATGGGCCCCTATGTCTATAATTCATGTTTTCAGTATTTGCTTTTGTGTAGAGAAGAGTAGTTTGGGGAGTATTTTGGATTTTCTAACTTATTAAAAAGAGGGCCTATTTATCAAAATTTGTGAAGTTTTTTAAATTCAAATAAATAAATTTTTTTGTCAAACTCAAGTGTTCGCTTTTTTATCCAAAATACTGAGTTTAAAAAAAACTTGATAAAATGAAACTATGATAAAATGAACAATGAAAGAAACTCAAATGCATGAGATTTATATTCTGTTCATCATGGAAAATCACCTAACGTTTGCCTTGAACAGCTCCCATTGGTTTCTACATGAACTCACAAGATTATAGAATGTTTTACAATTAATCTAACATTCACGTTTTGGAAACTCTAATTTGAATTAATTTCAGAGAAAAAAAAATCATGAAATCGTTCATGAATTTGAACGTTAAATTTATAAAGCTCACATTTTTTTTGAGATTTAGAGAAATAGGAAAAAAACATGAATTAGTAGAAATTTGTGAAAAAAATAGACATTCAGTTGTTACTAAATAAGTCCCTTAGTCTCTGGTTTTATTTTTTTGACAAAAGAGCAAAAGCCCTGTTATTGTTGGGACTGAGATCTGGGGCAATGATTGGAATCAATATAATATTTAAAGTATTTAAACAGTCTGGAAGGTTTATATAATATTTATAGCATTGGTATATGGTAAAGCTGGCAACAGATATAACTAGGAGAATTCATAAATGGTGAGTTAAAAATAAAATTAAGGGGCACATTAACTAGGAGTCGAATTTCAAGGGTAAAAAAACCCTCAAATTCGACTCTCAAATTTTGGTTGAATCAAAACCCCTCAATTTCGAATTTCGAATCCAAGGGGTTTTAACGCAATTCATTTTATTGAACGATTGAAAAAAAAAATTTGATTGATCGATAAAGCATTCAATCAAATATTTTTTATTCGTTCAAAAAAACTTGGAAGAATTCTATGGGAGCTTCCCATAGGGTTCTATAGCAAGTTGGTAGGTTTAATCTGCCAAATTGCTATATCTAATTTTTTTTAAAGGACCACTACTTTGACAATCGAATCGAATTGGAATTTTCGAATATGACCAATTCAATTTGAATTTTGGGCTATTCTAATTTTCACTTCAAATCAGTTGTTGACTAAGGCCTAAGTAGCGCTTATTAGAAGTATAAAAAGCAAAATAAGCTAAATGAGTCTGGTAATTAATATAATTTCCTATTTATATTCAGAGGATTGTATTGACAAAAATCATGATCTACATAATTAACATTTATGCTGATTGCATAATATGTGATCCCAATGACCACAATTAAATACAAGAAAATACCAAAAGTGGAAATTGTTTACTTTTGAGTAGCAATATTATTTCCCACTTACAACATTTTACAGGCCACTGTATTCGATCTGCACATGGGTGTATAGCTTTCATACCCTGTAATATTTATGTGTTGTTCACATAATTGTTGTATTTAGAAGCTATGTGTTTGTACAGTTTCACAGGTTTTCAGACTATGTAAAGACTATGCAAATGCAAATTAGATGTCTACCCATCTGACGCAGGGAGCACTGTATGAAACAGAACATGACTTCCTCCAACTCTCAGAAAAAGAAAAAGCTGTATTGATGCAGCACTTCAGGGTAAATTGTGCATAGCTAGGAAAATTGGTAAGTGTAAAAGCTATCTTTGTATTGCACTAGCACATACCCAACATTCACACTGTTCTTTTACAATATTAAAACCTTCAAAATTGCCAGAAAATTGCAAATAGTACTGCCTGTAAGTTGGCTAAGCATGTTATATAATATTACCAATTATTTAATGTCAAAATTAGCTTTACTTTAGAGGTATATTAATATACAGTACCTATTAATATTTAAATGCTTGCCAAAACCATTACTTGTGTTCTTGGCTATTTAATATTATCTACAATTTATTTGACTAGTTATCTCATTTATAGCTACAGAGCATTTCTATCATGCCTGAGTTTTAGAATACCAAATATTATTATTTTATCTCATTAAGCTAATGTGACAACAGAAAAGTTGACTATTTTTTTCATTAAATATTCCCATAGAAATGGTTCACCTGCATGAATCTCTATAAATTACAGTATATGCAGGCACAATATTGCACTACACTGTAAGTAATTTCGTGCATAATAGTAACCAAAAGATAAATGTATATACGTATTTTGGCTCCAGTGCTACTCCAGGCAAAAATAGTGGCACAAAAACACTGCCAATTCTTGACTTCAGTATAACTCCTATATTTTGGAGATAATAAGCAGTTTCGGGACTCAGCAGGTCACAGACACACAGACAGACACCAAATGGGGGCATTATAAAATACATCCAGTATAAACAGCATTTCCTTTCTACACAACTACAAGTAGAAATGTCTAATCCATACCCTTTAGCTTAAATATAATATAACATTGTTTGAATGCAACAGTGAAATTTGTAACATCCAAATCCCTTTTTTTCTCATTCAAAATGGGAATCGGACTAGTCCCTGTATCATCTTGTCAAATACAAAAAGGGGGGTTGTGGATGCACTCCTAAGGCTAAGTAAAGTATACAAGTATAATGGAAGTGCTACTGACTTGACCATTTAATCAGTGCACATTCTCTGATTCCCTGTCTGAGTAATTCCGTCTAAATGCAAGTGCATATGTTTACAAAAACAAGGGTTTTTAGTTACAAAGTTATGATCATAAAGTTGATAAGCCACCATACCACGTCAAGGTAAACCCCACACGGTGGTCCCTAACTTGTTTACCTTGACGTGGTATGGTGGCTTATCAACTTTATGATCATAACTTTGTAACAAAAAACCCTTGTTTTTGTAAACATATGCACTTGCATTTAGACTGAATTACTCAGACAGGGAATCAGAGAATGTGCACTGATTAAATGGCCAAGTCAGTAGCACTTCCATTTTACTTGTATACTTTACTTAGCCTTAGGAGTGCATCCACAACCCCCCTTTTTGTACCTGTATCAACTTGTACCATGAGCTATTTTCCAGTAATACTTCACTTGCTAAAAAGCCATCCAAATCCTTCCTAAAGAAGAGAATTCCACATTTTCGCAGCTCTCACTGTTAAAAAAACCCCTTCTGAATATTTAGACAGAATTTCTTCTAATTTCTTTCTTCTAATTGGAATGGGTTACCTTGCATCAGCTGGAAAGACCTACTGGTAAATAAAGCATTAGAGTTATTATAATATGATACCTTTATATATGTATACACACACAGTAGTTATCATATAACCCCTTAAGCACCTCTTCCCCAGCATGAACAACCTCAACTTGGTCAGTCTATGCTCATAGTTATGATTTTACACACCTTTTACCAGCTCAGTTGCCCTTCTCTGTACCCTCTACAATTCAATAATGCCCTGTTTGAGCGCTGGAGACCAAAACTGTATGGCATATTCTAGATGGGGCCTTACTAGTGCTCTTTACAGTGGAAGAAAAACCCCCTCCTCCTGTGAATCTATGCCCATTTTAATAAAGCTCAAGACCTTATTTGCCCTTGATGCTGCAAACTCACATTGCTTGCTACAGCCAATTTTATTATTTAAAAGGACTCCAATGTCCTTTTCCAATATGGATTTGCCTAGTGCAGAGTATCAGTGTCTTGGATATTTTAACATACCAGGTGCATGACTTTATGTTAATCAATATTGAATCTCATTTGCCACTAAAGCTGGCCATGGACACAAAGATCCAATTGTTCAAATTAACGAACAATCGGATCCGACCTGCCACTAACCTTCAAATAAAGCAGTACAAGAACAGTTCAGCCGATGTTCAGCCCCTGACAGCAATTGTACCGAAGTAAAAGTTTCTGTCCGACAAAGCTGGTAATAGTCTCCCACTGAAAATCGTCAGGTCGGCAACACGCGCAGAGATATGATCGGCAGCTGTCAGAAATCTTCTAACCTGTCCGATCAACTGAACAACCGATCTGCATGGCACGAAAAATGTCGGGACACTCCACACACGGTCTGAAAATCGCACTAAATAAGGATTCGTACGTTTGGATCGTTGCATCTATGCCCAGGTTACCATTTTGTCAAGATCCTGTTTCTAGGATGCAGCATCCTGGATGGAGTTAATTGGGCTGCATAGTTTTGTGTCATCTGCAAACACTGATACACTAAATCCCGTAAATCAATAATGAACAAGTTAAATAAATGTGTACCCAATACCAAGCCCTGAAAGCCCTATAGCCAGTTTCTTATCCATGTGCAAACTCATTCATTAAATCCAACAGACCTTAGTATAAAAGCAATTGTTTGCGGGGCATAGTATCAAACACGTTTGCAAAATCCAAATAGATCATATATACTGCCCCCCTGCTGTCTTACTTATCTCATCCTAAAAAGCAATCAAATTTGTTTGACATAATCTATCCTTCAGCCATACTGATTGCTGCTCATAATGTCATTCATTAGGACAAAATTTTGAATGTGATCCCTTAACAAGCAGTCAAATAATTTGCCCACCTCAGATGTCAAGCTTACTGGCCTATAATTGCCAGGCTGAGATCATAATATATTGGAATGACAACAGCTTTCCTCTAATCTGTAGGTACCATACCAGATGAATCAGTGAAGCCAATCTGAGAAAATCAGAAATAGGGGCCAGTCTAAAACTGAACTAAGCTCTCTTAGAACCCAGGGGTGTATGCCATCTGGCCCTGGCGCCTTGTTTACATAAATTTTTGTTAAAGCTTTATGAACCATATCCTGAGCCAACCACTGACTAGACTGAGCTGAGCCAACAGTGCAGCTATGAAGTGAGCATGGGAACTCTGATGCCTCTATTGTATACACTGAAGAAAAGAACTGATTTAGCACATTTGCCTTTTTTGTTTCTGTTACAACTATACTGGTACTATTTTTTAGCAACACTCTTGTAACATATTAAAAAACAACTTTTACTATCTTTGCCATCCAGATTGCCATTTTACATTTATTATAGTGTTTATGTTCATTAAAAGCAGCTTCTGTCTCCACTGACTTGTAGTTTTTAAATGCCTTTCTCTTCTTCCTATGAACTTCTTTACGTCTATATTAAGTCACATGGGGTGCTTTTTGGTGCTTCTGCATTTACTCCTTAACGGAATACATCGAGAAAAGTAACAATTTTATATAATTTTCAGTGACAACCATTTCTGTTCTGTGTTTTAAGCTGAAAACATAATAATGTTTCCCAGAAATAATACAGATTTTTTTAAAAAGGTAGGCTAAGGAGCAGATTTATCATTGAGTGTTAATTGATTACGAGTCAGTAACAATAAATATGAGTTATTTCTGCAACTATCAAATCACAACAAATTGCACTGATCCTTTATCAATCAAATTGTGAGCAACAATTATTGACCTGTACTGAAAGTGCAATTGCTTCTAAGATCAATATTTTTAAATATAACAATACTGATGGAATTCCCTGGAAAAAACTTTTACAATTGCCTATAGTCAACTATGAGAGTCAATAACTCACACCCGTTGATCATTTGGGGATCTGAGGACTCTCAATGATCTTTGAAAGTATTAAAGACCTGTTTTGTGATTGAAACAATGTTTTCCATACAAGTAAATAATTTGATCAACTTAATCTCTATCCTAACAAACTTTGAATATCTGCAAATCCCAAGGGAACCTCATTAGATCATTTGTATATTTACCCCATTGCAGGTTATTAAACAATTATTTCACTTACCTATGTTAGGGTCAAAAACACAAATAGGTAAAATATTTTAAAAAATTGAGCATGATTGTGCTAGACTGTAATTTTAATAAAAAAAAATCCCCAAGTGTATTACTGAGCTGACATGTGTTTTAGTTATTCATAGCTATTATGATCCTAATTATCTTCCCCATCCCACAGCCTGTGCAGAGAGCTGCACCTGGCATCACTAAAGCACTAGCATCTTTTAAAACAGAAGAAAGGGTGGATACTGCACCACAGGCATATACAATGGATATGGTGCATACAGTAATAAGGATTAATTATATCTTAGGTCAGATCAAGTACAAGGTAATGTTTTATTATTACAGAGAAAAAGGATGTCATTTTAGCAATGCAGATTATTTGGATAAAATGTTGTCTATGGGAGATGGCCTTTCCATAATTTGGAGCTTTCTGGATAACGGGTTTCCGGATAACATATCCCATACCTGTGCCTTTTACTTGACCCCAACTAAGATAAAATGAATCCTTATTACAGGGGAAAATCCTATTGGGTTTATATAATGTTGAAATAATTTTTAGTAGACCTAACATATGGTGATCTAAATTATGTAAAGATCCCTTGTTTAAAAAATGCCAGGTTCCGAGTAATAATCATTAAGTGGAAAGCATATGAGCATAATATAAGCTGTGGAAAAGAGCTCTGTCTCAGTAGGCTGCCTGCATATGATGGGAGGGATATAGCACCTAGCCTGAGGTATTGGCTCCTTTAAATCTCCAGGGTAAGACAGGCTAGGACCCTGGAGCAAGGATGGTGAAGTATATGTTTATGTTTGTTTGGGTTGAACAATAAAACCCCAGCCAGTCTCCTCTGTAAGAACTGTTTTACCTGAGCCCTACCCGCTGCTTTGAGTTATTCCCCACAAATGGTGTTTCGGATGCGGGCAACAGAGAGACAGTGAGAACAAAAGGACAGCAGTTGCTAAAAGGGCAGTGCTGTTGCTGCAGACTGTGGGAGTTGCAGTTCAACAACATGGATGAACTGGTATTGCAGCCTGCCCAAGTTAATGCTAATCAGCAGGAGGTGAATGCTACCCAGCAAGAGACTAATCGTCTGCTAGCAGCGCAGCTGGCCAGCCTTACAGAGGTTGTACAGCATTTGGCTGCACAAGCCCCCCAGGTGTTGCCTGTGGCCCCTAGCACAACTCTATTAATATTTGCAAAAGATGACTCCACATGATGATGTCGAGGCCTATCTGCATATCTTTGAAAGAACTGCTGAGAGGGAGGCTTGGCCCAAGTCCCAGTGGGCAGGTCTAGTAGCACCTTTTCTAACTGGAGACTCCCAAAAGGCATACTTTGATATGGCCATAGCCGATGCCAAGGACTACAACAGGTTAAAAGCAGAGATACTCCGATGACTGGGTGTCACATCAGCTCAACGTGCACAAGTGGTCATACCAGCAGGAGAGGTCTGACCTAACCTAAACCCTGTCAGCTCTCAAATCGTAGAAAGGGTCACTGTGGATCATTTTCTGAGAGCTCATGCAGATCCGCAGTCAGCAGATCACCTAGTGAAATTGTGGAACGCTACAGTATATTGCCACTGAGGACAACTTGATGTTGGTTCCATCACAGCACAAACCTGCCAGAAAACATAATGCAGATTTTTTTAAAAAGGTAGGCTAAGGAGCAGATTTATCATTGAGTGTTAATGATTGGTTGATTACGAGTCAGTAACAATAAATATGAGTTATCTCTGCAACTATCAAATCACAACAAATTGCACTGATCCTTTATCAATCAAATTGTGAGAAACAATTATTGACCTGTACTGAAAGTGCAATTGCCCATTGATCATTTGGGGGTCTGAGGACTCAATCTCAATGATCTTTGAAAGTCTTGGGCAATATTAAAGACCTGTTTTGATTGAAACAATGTTTTTCATACAAGTAAATAATTTGATCAACTTAATCTCCATCCTAACAAACTTTGAATATCTGCGAATCCCAAGGGTGATCTAAGTGCAATGCTGGCCGTGTAATGAGTGGGGACATGTTGCTGCCTTGGGCCCACTACCTGTTGAGCCCATGAATTGTCATTTGGCGGCTCAGCATATGTCATTGTTTGCTCACCCTGTGTGCACCATAGACACTGACTTGCATATGGCGGTGGTAAAGGTGGGTGGAAAGTCTGTTCAAACTCTGCTGGATTCCAGGAGCTTAGTGACAATGGTGCATGCCAGTCTGGTGAGACCAGACCAAATTAATGACGGTAATCTTGGGGTGCTCTGTATTCATGGAGACTCTAAAAGTTATCCCACTGCTATAGTGACATTTGATACTGTTATTGGTACTGTTTGTCATGAAGTGGGTGTTTCCTCTGTTTTGATAAATAGTGTGATATCGGGACGGGACTTTCCTCTCTTTTGGAAGCTCTGGGGACAGGAAGGTTCTCCACAGGGGTCTGAGAAAGAGCTTCCTAAGGATGCACCTGGGGTTTGTTAACCTAACGCAAAGGTAGTTACTGAAGGGGTGACCATGCTTGAAGCAGATCATGTTCCCTTAGAGGTACTAGCAGGTGAAACAGAGTTGCCCTTGGAGTCCTCTGATATGCCAAATTTGGAGGTCTCTCAGGTTAACTTTGGAACGGCCCAAGTGAGGGATCCTACACTGAAAACAGCCTGGGAGAATGTTAAGGTAATTAATGATGAACTGCAGGAACCTGGTGCTGAGAGTATCTTCCCTCATTTTTCTGATTTACTATATGGGCTTGACAAAGTCCAAGGGGAGGTGGTAGAGCAGTTGTTAGTGCCCCAATCCTATCAGCCAATGTTCTTGGACCTGGCCCACACTCACCCCCTGGGTGGTGACCTACGGCAGGAGAAAACCCAACAGCGAATTTTACAAAGGTTTTATTGGCCAGGCATATTTGCTGATGTGAAGGGATATTGTGACTCTTGCCTGGAATGCCAGCTGTCTGCCACTGTACCTCACTTCCATAGCCCTCTAGTGCCATTACCTATCATTGAGGTCCCGTTTGAAAGAATTAAAATGAACTTGGTAGGGCCACTGGTAAAGTCAGCTATATTCTTGTAGTCATGGATTACACTACGTGGTACCCTGAGGTGGTCCCTTTAATAAACACAGCCTCCAAAAATATTGCTAGAGAGCTGTTCTATATGTTTACCCGTACTGGCATGCCTACAGAAATCCTCACAGACCAGGGTACAACAAATTATGTCTAGGGTTATGAAGGAATTGTGTAAGTGGTTGAAAATTAAACAGTTAAGAACTTCTGTGTATCACCCCCAGACTGATGGGTTGGTAGATCGCTTTAACAAAACCCTGAAAAATATTTTAAAGAAGGTGATGGATAAGGATGGAAGGGATTGGGACTGTCTCTTGCCATATCTTATGTTCGCCATTAGAGAGGTGCCCCAGTCGCCCACGGTTTTTTCGCCCTTTGACCTACTGTATGGTTGTCACCCCAGAGGTCTCTTGGATGTAGCAAAAGAGACCTGGGAGCAAGAGGTAAGACCCCATAAGAGTGTAGTGGAACATGTTACCCTCATGCAAGATATAATTGCTGCAGTAATACCCATAGTCAGGGAGCACATGCAGCAAGCACAAGAGGCCCAAAGTCAGGTGTACAACCGTTCAGCTAAGGTTTGAACTTTCAACCCCAGGGACCGATTGTTGGTTCTTGTCCGAATGGTTGAGAGAAAGTTCCTGGCTAAGTGGCAGGGCCCGTATGAAATAATCAAGAAAATAAGTGAGGTGAACTATAAAGTTTACCAACCAGATAAAATAAAACCCTGGAACGATAGAGAAGTACTCACAGCTATAGTTCAACCGCTACCTAATACCCAGGAGGGTATAGAAAAGATAAAAATAACTGAAACCTTGTCAGAGCCGCAAAAACAGGAAGTCAGGGAGTTTCTGCCAAGAAACAATGAGGTGTTTTCTGACATACCAGGTTGCACGAATTTGATAAAGCATGATGCCATTACTGCTCCTCAGGTTCGGGTCTGACTTAAGCCCTATCAGATCCTGGAAGCCCGTAGACAGGCAGTGGATGAGAAGTGCAAAGGATGCTGGATTTGGGGGTAATTGAGAAGTCTGTAAGTGAGTGGAATAGTCCCATTGTGCTTATTCCTAAGCCAGATGGGTCTGTACGATTTTGCACTGACTTCAGGAAGGTAAATTCTCAAAAGTTTGATGCTTACCCGATGCCAAGGGTTGACGAGTTGATTGAACGGCTAGGTCCTGCTAGGTACATAACAACTCTTGACCTAACTAGGGGGTATTGTCAGGTACCAATGTCAGAAACTGCTGGGGAGAAAACAGCCTTTTCTACCCCACAAGGGCTCTTCTAGTATGTGCGTATGCTCCTTGGGCTCCAGGGAGACCCAGCCACATTTCAAAGAATCATGGACCACATTCTTAGGCCTCATCAGCATTTTGCCTCTGCTTATTTGGATGATGTGGTAATTTTTAGCAGGGATTGGCAAAGTCATCTCCCCAGAGTACAGGCTGTTCTAAATTCCATCAGAGAGGCAGGCTTGATGGCAAATCCCAAGAAATGTGCAATAGGTCTGGAAGAAACCAGTTATCTTGGGTACACTATGGGGCAAGGTGTTATCAAGCCTCAAGTGAATAAGGTTTTCAATTAAGGATTGGCCCCAACCTCTCACTAAAAAGAAGGTCCATACTTTTATGGGTATCCCATAACCTGGATGTTACAGGCGAAAGAAAGAAATTAAAGGGTCATACGTTGGTTCCGTTCCTTGGAGAATTTCAATTTTACAGTGGAACACCGAACATGCAAACTGCAGGGTAATGCAGATGCCTTGTCAAGGGTCCACTGTATGGTGGCTACTGGTGTCCGAAACCCCGGGTTCGAACAGAGGGGGGAGGTATGTGACAAAGAGCTCTGTCCCAGTAGGCTGCCTGTATACGTATGATTGGAGGTATATAGCACCCAGCCTGAGGTATGAACAATAAAACCCCAGGCAGGAGCCTGTTTAATTTTTGTTGCCAAACCTAAGCCTCCTGTCTCCTCTGTAAGAACTGTTTTACCTGAGCCCTGCTTTGAGCTATTCTCCACAAAGCACAAACAGAGGCAAGAATGATTAACAAATTTACCAGCCTCTTGCTGGCTATAAATATCCTGACATTATTTATAAGGTTAAAGATGGCAATGTGTGGATTTCTTGCAAAATAATAGATACATAATAAATTACTTGTGAATGCTGTTTTATATTTGCAGATACTGTTTATGCAAAATAAGTTCTTTCTTTGCAAATAACAAATGGAATATGTTTAACTAGACAGTGAAATGAATAGAAATGTAAATAGATGTAAATAGCAAAGAAATCCCTCTGGGTGTCTTAAACATGTTGGTTGTATTCTTGTCAGTCAATGTTGCCTCTGAAACATGTTTTCTATTAATAAGAATTTCAAAGGAAACATATGTTTCACCAGGCTGTGGTGGTAGACACTGCTAATTGGTTTTATTGTGTAACCCCTGACAATAATACATATGTAAAGAATAGCTTTATAGTTATTCAGATAAAACAATACTGAAACACTTGGGAAACTAAGATGAGAAACAGTAAATAATTGCAGGGAGCAGCAAGGCCTAGCTTTGAGGTCTATATTTTTTTCCATAACTAGCAAGTTATTTTGCCTGAGAAAACAGAGGCTCTTAAGTACCAGAAAAAAAGTTGCTTTAAATTTGTAGAGGAAAAATATACCACTTCTGAACTTAGAGAATGCACAATGCAGCCACATTTATTTATATAGGGCTGACAAAGCATCAGCAGTGAATTAAAATCACATTTAATGAATTAAAATCACTTTTTTCTCTGGACTTGCCCTGGCCCAGGAAGTTTTCTAAGGGGTCGATTTATGAACATGTATAGAGCATTTTAGCATTTTAGTACAAACTATTACTTAATTACAAAATACTTTTTTGGTTATCAATCTAACAATACAAAAATATTGCAAGTAAAAACTGTCAAAGTCATGTAAAAGTCAATGGACGTTCCTTTTCTTTTCTTGAAAAGATTTGCCTTTCATTTGTGATTTTAGAGGTTTTCGAACATTAAAATGTTCATTGTGGTACTCATTCTTTGTTCATTTTGGATTTTTTTTTGGTGACAATTTTCATTCATAATTTTTTGGGATTATTTATCAAAGGTTGAATTTCGAAGTTATGTGATTTTTTTTAAACTCTTTTTTAACTTTTTTGAATGTCAGGAAGGCTATTAAGATCTTTAAATGGGTCAACAGACCTCTGCTATTGACTTGTACATGAACTCAACAGGTTCAACATGGCAAAGTATCGAATTCGAACTGTTACTAGGGTCGAGGTGAGATAAATTTCAATTCAAATTAAAATTTCAGTTGATGGTTTTACATTTGAAATTGTGAGTTTTGCCCAAAAATTCAAACCTTAGTAAATCTGTCCCCTAGTATTTGGTTCATTTAATGACTTTTATGGCATTCGTGGCATTTTTGAAAAATAGCATTTAATAGTAGTTTCAAAAGCCTCTAAAATTTGACCTTCAATAAACAGGTATCAATATGTTGTGCCACCAGGGATGCCTTCCACTTTATCCAAACTTTACATTTTTACTATACTGCCAGAAGTCTATCTAGATACAAAAGATCCCTTGGATGGTGGGATGGCACTTGTCCAGTTAAGTGCTGGACTGGGAAGAAAAGTTAGCAATTTAAAGCTATACTGGTATCTCCAAAGAAGAGGTACCAGTACATCCACAAAAGATTCAAATTATGGCAAGGACGTCTCCTACTCCATTTTAATCAAATAATTCTTTTTTTTTTATTTATAATATTTTCTTTGTAATAATTTAAATGGTACCTTGAACCTTTTTATCCAAAAAATAATTAAATACATCTCAGGTCCTGAACTTTCTGGATAACAGGTCCCAAGGTCCCATACCTGGTATTGGATCCCTTATCTGGAAAACCATTATCCAGAAAGCTTTGAATTACGGAATAGCTGTCTCCCATAGGCTCCATTATAATGAAATAATCCAGATTTTAAAAAATGATTTCCTTTTTCTCTGTAATAACAAAACAGTAGCTTGTACTTGATCTCAACTAAGATATAATTAATCCTTACTGGAAGCAAACTCATTCTATTGGGTTTATTTAATGTTTAATTTTGAGGGGTTGAACTTCATGTACTTTGGTATTTTTTAACCCAATTTAACAATGTAACAAAACCAGATGGGTAATATACTCCTTATAACACTTTCCTGTTAATTAAGAATCTGTCACATGATGGTCTGGGAAGTAGTACTGTTTGGAGAGCCCAAGGCAATGTTTTATACTTTGGCCCAATTTCTTCCCAATTTAGCATTTGCTTTCCATTTTACCAGTTTAAGTGTAGAGAGATTTAGAAGTGTTAATGCATTTACCTATGTATGATGGTCCATTACAGTATCTACTGCTTGGTGCTGTGATTCTATAGAGTTTTGACTGGTACAGATGCAGCCACTTGGATTTGTGAGTTAAA
>CM044442.1:90276569-90298774 GCA_024363595.1 Xenopus borealis
TCCCCTGAGGTGTGTAATTCTTAGATGGAGGCACCGCACTGTAAATCCCAGTTCCCAGTATTTTTCAGGCAAAGAGTCTCGTCACCTGATTGCCATAGTAACTGCACCAAAGTAAGAGTGCACCAACAAAGAGTTACACTCCATTGTACAGAATGTTTACAACTGGTAGTTCTCAAAGATGGTTTCAAAGGAGTTTGTAATGTGGAAGCATGTTGAAAGAGCCCAAAACATTTTTTTTTGATTGAAGGCTGGCCAGCAAGGAACATAGGGGTGGGAGTTATTGATGGACTTAAAAAAATCTCTGAATCCATACTGACATTTCAAATCCATACAGAATTTCCATGAAGAATGCACCCTTCAGTGTTACATTGAGAAACTCTACAGGTGCGTGGAGCTTTGTATCTATTAGTGAACCAAGAAACTCCAAGAAAGAAGAAGACATAATAATAAGCAATCTCTAATTAATAAAATTAACCAGAGCTCTAGTGGAAATTTGACTTTACTTATGTAGTGACCTATAGGTGTTACCAGCACCTATAGAGTTAAATCCCTACCTTCCTTAGTTGCCAGGCAAAATCCTGTGTTGCAATTTAAGTATTTTCATGTCTGTAGTTATTGGCCAGGTGGCGCTGTGACCACATCCTGCCTTACACTGTATAGTGCTGGGAAGGGAGTGGCAGTTTCCTCTTTGGCCTCTGGGTGGGGATCCAGCAGGGTGTGCCCAGGGAGGGACCTTGGCACAGAAAGGCCTTGGCTCTGAAAAGGTAACCTCAAAGGGACTGGACACCTTTGGTGGGTAAGTCGGGGACCAGGCAACCCCGTGAATGAGGGTTAGTGAGAACAGGGTAGCTCTGTATGAGTCTCTCTAGGAGAGAAAGGCAGAGAGAGCAAGTGTAGCATGAGCAGCTCAGCTCCAACTAGGAATTGCAGGAAGGAGTAGCATCCCACAGGTTTTGAAAGACCTGAGTGCAGGGACCTCAGTGAGGAGGGACTGCAGGGGTAGAGGCAGCTCCCTGGGATGGGTGTCATGATGTGCTGCAATGATCTATTGGATTCTGCTCCTCAGCTGACGCTGTTACCTGTTCTGAATATGATGTGATTGATTGTTAACCCTATTCAACATGTGAGTAAACCTGGGGACATTGTCTTCGGACTAATAATAAAAGTTTGTTTGAGTTTGCACCAAGAACCTCATGGCGCCCATCCTTTTTGTAAGTTGCACGCACAGTGTCTGGGTGTTGTAGCTGCACTACACCATAGAGGGAATGTTTCCACTTAGTGAAGGCCCGGGATCCTAAAGAGAGAGTCCAATGTAACCCATGCTCATACCAATAACATTTTAACTATCTGTGGTCTGGATAGCCCAGATTAGCGTTACACTTATTATTTATTGTACATTAGTCTGCTGATAAATGATGTCACAAACAGACTTTGATAGAGAGCTAGCAATCATGGCTGGACAGGATTAAGCTAACACAGTCCTATGTTTCTATGGAGCCTATTCATGTTAACATATTTGTACTGTTTAATGTTTGCATATTCTTTACATAAATCTACAGGCTGCTTCTTTCTTTCCCTGCATGAGACAGCAGTAACTAATAAATGAGGTAATTGGTGACACAAAGCCCTGCTCTTTTATCAGAATTAGTTTTACTGCAACAAGAACATTACAGGTTGCTGTTACAACTGAATGCAGATTGATTGTCTAAAGCCCCTAGATAATGAAATGTATTTATTTATACATTCATGATTCAAAGCAGCCTTGAGTTTCAGCCTTTTAATAGTAGTGGCTTTTTTGACGTGATGTCCCTGTTCAGCAAGATAAAGGATGCAACTGCAACTAGAATGCACATTTTAGATGACTGGGCAAAGGGGAGGTACATATACTGTAATTGTTCATCATGGATTAGCAGAAGTATTTTACACAAACAGCTCTGAAATTCTCCTGCACTTAGTCCTCTGCTTCCTCCACCAATAAGGGCAACGTCATACCAAAGATACATTATATAACACATAGGGGTTATTTCATAATTTTTCTGATTATTTAATTAAAAAAAGTCAGCCCAAACGAAAATCCACAATTTTACATTATTTATTATTAAAAAAGCTTGAAAACAATAAAATAAAAAAACAATAAAATCTAGTGATTTCCCCTGAATCACTTGGTTTTTTTCAGGCTTTCGTTTTTCCCAAAATAGTTGGATTTTCAAGCTAATTTCAGACCACAGAAACTTCCAAGTAGGATAGGGAGCTCTCCCATTTACTTATATACAACCTCAGAAGGTCTGAGATGGTGGATTTTGCAGTCTCAGGGTATAATACATCTCAAAATTATTTTGTCACAAAAAATTCAGATTTTATAGTAAAAAAGGACTGAAAGTTTTTACATTTTTAGCATGTAAAAATTTTTAGCATTAATAACTCCCATAAAGTACTTCATATGATTAAATATAAGAAAATTAGAAGTCATCTAACACATCTTACATTCTTTTGACTGCCATCATGGGGAGTTATGGGGGGGGAGATGTGTTTGGTGGTGTAACTATCAGGTTTGTGGGGTGGGTGAGAACACACCTGGGCCTGCCACTCCTCAGGCTCGTCAGAGCTGTGATAAGGCTGTGTTGTGGTGACCCGGCTTCTACCTGCACATGCATCTGGAGTACAAATCTGGAGGAAGAGGCCCGGCAGGAGGTCTGGGTGTACACCCTACAAGCCACTGCTTGGTAATCTATGTAGTAGGTGATCTTATAAAAGTAGCAAATCAAGCACTAGTTTTGAACTGGGCCGCAAGCCTAGTGCCAAATTAATGAGGTGCATAAAATTGGACACCTGCACACCGAACTGGATGCTGGAGCACCATAATTGGATGCTGACCCTTCCCGACCCCTCCCAACCTCCTCTCACCCCTTCCCTACACCCGGTCCTTGCAAAACAATTTGGCACTACACTGGTCCCGCTCCATAAAAGGTTGGGGACCCCAGGTGTAAAGGCTCAAACACTCTTTTGCTGTAACAAAATTTTAAAAACAGATATAGCAATCCTTGAGGAAAGCGCTGATCCAAGTTGTCAGTTTTGCAGCTGTGTTGGGCTGCATCTTTCCAGAATTCTTTTTAGCAACCCATTCCAATAATTATCATTTCAGCTTGTAACAGGTGCTGTGCATGCAAATAAATGAGCATTCTTTTACACTTTAGCTGCCATGTTTTGTTGAATGATGCCAAAGCAGAGATGGAGAAATGAAAATGACAGCGATCATGGAAACATGTCATCCCTCCCGCCTTTTCTTTCTCTGATATGAAATTTCAAAGCAGTACCTTACTGTGCGGAATAAAATGATAAGGCTTTGAGTGCTGGCTCACAAACATATTATTAGTGATGTCAAGGATGCACCCAGGCAACAAACCAAAATAAATCTGTAGCTGAAAATTTGATGCTGAATTAGAAAGTTTTGTCTGCATGACAATGACTCTTTGTTAGCTAAAACTGTTTGCTAATGATACTAATCTTGTAGCATGTGTCCTGTGCCCCTAAAGAAACATCAACAACAAGGATTCTTATTCTCAGCCACCATCAAATGTTTGAAGTTTACTAATTACTTGGTATGCAGTCATATATTCTTCTAAGCAAGTAACCAATGCCTGTGCTTTAAATGCAGACAACTCTCTACTTGGATTTAATGAAGAAAAAAAAACAAAAAAAAAAATGTGCTTTTAATCTGACAGGATTCTCAGTAATTATTTTCTGAATAAATCATGTAGCTTTGACAACCTCCTGACTAAAAGGCTTATTATGAAGAGGATAATTAATTTTGGGCTGAATCGACTTTAAATAAATCTTTAGAGCAGACTTGACTCTTGCCAGGGCTAACGTTGTATAATAAATGGAATTTTTCACCAAGTTCTACTCTTTAAAACTTATTGGCGGCTGAGACATCAAGGTAACTTAAATGTAATTTAAAGGTACAATTACATGTTTAAAATATACTTTACTGATAAAGTATCTCTCACTACATAAACCTCCTCCTGAGGTTGAATGCTAGTTCCAAGTGGGCAGTATCCAATTTATACTGCTAAAATAACATCAAACTGCAACATGGTTGCACGTAAAACTACTGTACTTTCATTAAAACTGCATGCAACAAAAAGTGTTCTTTGCACATCTGTATATTTGTACTTGGGGTTGCTCAGAAGGCTTCCTGCCATCTGTTCTAAATCAAGCCCTGCAGAGTCTATTCATGCATGTAAACCCAGGAGCTACAGCCACATTCTGACCAGAATAGAGCTCCAGAGTTCCATTTGCACCCAGTATCAATAGGCAGAGCAGATTTACACCCAAATAATTCATGCCATTATCACAACTGAAATTGTATGCAATTGCAGTAGATGCAGCACAAGTGCGCTAAGTGCTTTTCCCTCTTGCAACCACAATGATGCTGGAATTGAGGCAAAAAATACTGCATTGTGGGGAAAACATGGGGATTGTGCATGAACTGTACTTTGCTCATTGTACTTGCAAACAGACATGTGCCATACATATATGGGACCTGTTATTCAAAATGCGACCTGGGGGTTTTCCAGATAATTGATCTTTTTTATATTTTGGATCTTCATTTATTAAAAATGTGGAGTTTTTGGATAAAATGGATTCTATGGGAGACGGACAACTTTCCGCATAAAGAGTTTCCAAATAATGGATAGCCCATGATTAAGTACCCTAGAGGGTACGAAACACATAGGGCCGATGGAAATGGATGTACATTTTAAATTTTGACTAATAAAACTACATTTTTTACTAATATATTTTGGCCCTGTGAATCCTTTTGAGTGTCGGATAGCCCTGCCCTTTCATGTTTATCCTGGTTTACCTGCTCCCTAAAGCTGGGGGTATGGGACTGGAGCACCTGGACCACATCTACCATTTGGTGAGATATTCACATTTTATTCTGGAACACCACATTTCTCCTTTTATCGTTATCCAGATAATGGATCCCATACCTGTGCCAAAAATGTTTGCCATGCTAAGTTCAGATTCTTCACCTTTTCCTCTTAAGTGTCTTAAGAATTTTAAGAATTTTAAAAATATAATTTCTGAAAATTTAGGGGGTGAAATAGTTTTCACTGTTTTGTTAAAACCACTCCGGCCATTTCCCACTGGCTTTTTTTTTACCATACATTTTCACAAAATAAAATCTGGTGCTGGAAAAGACTTGAAAAAATCATAAAAAATATGAATCATATGATTTTTTACAAATTATCACCAGAAACCATTTGAGATGCAGCACCTTTTTATTCTGACTTTTCGCAGCATTGTTATTTAATGAATCACAAAAAAACGAAAAAAGTCCAACCAGAAAAAATTGGACTCCCTTAAAGGAAAACTATACCCCCCGAACAATGTAGGTCTCTATAAAAAGATATTGCATAAAACAACTCATATGTAAAACCTTACTTCATGTAAATAAACCATTTTCATAATAATATAATTTTTTTTGTAGCATGTGCCATTGGGTAATCATAAATAGAAAGTGTCCATTTTAAAAAATAAGGACAGCCTCCTGGGATCTTATGATTCAATGGTGCACACAAACATACCAAACAAACTATAAAACTCGGTTATATCAGCCAATTAACAGACAGAGTTGTGTCTTTTGCTTCCACACTTCTTCCTGTTACAGTTAAGAGGTGAAATATTTCTGGTCAGGTGATCTCTGAGGCAGCACACAGACCATCATGAAATGGTGGTTCAAGGCAAGAGATGTAAAATGTAAAAGGTCAATATTTACTTAAATATATATTCCAGTTTGATAAGATTCTTTAATATGCCACTAAATTTGATATATGTTGCTCAAGTATTCATTTTGGGGTTATAGTTTTCCTTTAAAGTCAGAAAGCATCTTTATTTTAGGTCAACACAGTGGATTTTGTTGAACATATGTGTATATTTCAGTACAGTTATTGTTGTGGGCACAAGAAAAAACCCTGACTGCAAAATCTGTTGGCAACTTGCTTTTAAAGAAATGTAATTTCAAGTGCAAATATTCTCTTTCCAATTGATTTGACTCTGCTATATACCACTTCTAAGATTATTATCTTATCTTTGATTTCCTTGTCAAAAAGCCTATTTCCTCATATATTTTGCTTTTAACAGGGTAAGAGATACATCCTCTGATTCATTCTGCACAACTCTTGCACTCTGACATTCTGCAACCATGGCAACATTTACAGATGATGTAAATAGTGACCCAGCAGTGAATCTAATTCAGAGATGTATCGGTGCAAACACTATATTTATAGCATATATTTAAATCATACAGCTTAAAACACAAGTCTTGCTTTACACATCCCACTATTCCTTAAAGTTTGTATTGTCCTGGGCAGACAGGATGTTGTTACAAGTTTATTTAAATGTAATATATTTCTGTCATTATAATCGAACAACATGGTCCTTTTTAGCTTGTATTGAAAGGATAATTCAAAGTCCCTTTTATGCTAAGATTGCATATATTTGCCAGACATCATTTTCAGCTCTACTGGATATAAAACTGGCAATTATTTCTGGACTGCGCCATGTCTTTCATTTGGAAAGTCCATCAGATTACTTGGAAAAGTTACAAACCAGAAAATGTATATTGCAGCAAAATGTGTGGTTTAAAGGTTTGTTAAATGAAAAATTGTCAACAAAATATTTACAAGTAAATAAATATGCAGTTAATATGTATTCAGCCACATAACAGAAAGACATATCCAGTATAGACTCGGCTGTAGTACATATTATTAAATACCCAAGAAGTGGCCTCATATACTGGGAAAATGTGTAAGCAGGGGGCGAAAATGATTTGGGCTACCATACAAAACAGGACATTTCTAAACAATGTGGCACAACATTGGCTACAAATATAAATATACATCATATAAATACATAGACTAGAGTTTGAATTCCAGAAAGTCCTGACGGTATTTTGGACATACAAATTAGATCCCCATCAGGATGGGGGGTCTATAGGGGGAGGGTTTTGGGCTTGGTTCTACTTTAAATATCAGTATCCAACATATTTTACTGTGTGATACATAATAGTGTGATACATAATTCTGCATTCCTGGGGCTTGAGGCAGGGCAAATATAGATAGAGATAGAAGGTAGGCCTCAGGTTGTTCTTGTTTAAGTAGTTGGTAAAAGTTAAGGTTGTGGTTTCAGTTTTCAGTATGCAAAATACTGTAGGCAAAATTTGCATAATTGCTTTGTTTTCTTCTTTTTCTTCACATACAATTTATGCACTTCAAAAGTGTTTTTAGATTCCCATTGTTGTTCTCTGAAATAAGTACTTTAAGGTGGCCATACACGGGCTGATTAAAGCTGCCAATATCGGTCATTTAGACTGATATCTGCTTAATCTGCTCATACCTGACCCTTCTATGTAGAGTTGCCACCTGTCTTGAACCCAGGCAGTCCGGTTCTTGAAAGAGCTCTCTGGGTGGAAACTGCCTTCACAGTTTTCCAAATTAGGATTCTGTGAGACTGACGAAATGATCAGCCAATCGCCATATCATAGCTCCGCCTCTTCCACCACTGACCTGCCTCCATGACATCAGCACCCTGCTTGGTGATATCCCAGTACCCTCCCAGACTTAGCCATGGGGAAAGGTAGCAACACTACTTTTATGCCTGGGAAATGTTCTGATTTGAACGCTTTCTGTTTTTCTGTGGATCTCTTCCAATGCATATTTTGTCACTCCACGTCAGGCCCCGACTGGCAATCTGTGGGTTCTGGCAAATGCTAGAGGGGCTGCTGTAAGATGCCATAGAAAATCCATATTTAGTGGGCTGGTGGGGGCTGTTTGGGCCTCTCTGTAATTGGAATACCAGGGCCTATTTTGACTCCCAGTCCAGACCAGCTCCCCATTGATATAATCTCTAATCTCTGAAACTGTAATTGTTCAGTATACTAGCAACTGTAAATGGTGTGCTACATTTTTTAACTTTTTCTTGAGTTAAGGGTTATTTTAGTTGGTTTTTCCTTAATTTACCATTCTCATTTTTTAGATCACCTAAAAGAATCTTTTTTGGATCCCATTTACTTAAATGCTTGGAAGTTTAAATGTTGGACTTTTGATATTAGGTTTTGAAAAGATCAGAATCAATTTTTGTATAAGGTCACAGTTGATAATCTTGTTTTCTTAGCACATTCACACATCAACAGGAAATACATCCATGTATTCAAAACACAATGCCAGCTTCTGATGGAATGTGTAACCTTTGCAAGCTCTGATATTATTACAATGGATTATGTGTGTTCTAAAAAGCGTTTCAATGGACCAAACACCAGTAACTTACACTGCAACTCCCGTATGGCACAGTAGTTTCCTTTTTCCATTGAAGAAGAGTTTTTCCAAAGCAAATGGTAAAGCAAAGGCTTTGTAGAATAGCATTATATTGATTAACTATCTCTCGCTGGAAGAATTTATCACTCGTTGCTTAGTACACATCCCTCTCAAATTAATAATTTAGAGAGCCTCAAGGAAGTAGGGAGATTGTAATCCATTTTAAACATCATGGGAGGAATTAATAATGGTAGTATAAAACAAATGCTGGATACTAATTGTGAAGCTTTTCCTTTCTTCTTTGCTACTAATTTATTATTGTTACTTCTTTGTTAAAATACTGCATAAAAATGTTTTATTGGTGTTTATTGTAAATAACTTTGCAGCTTTCTAAACAATATGTTGCATTTATGACTGCACAGTAATTTCCCTGCCTGCATATGTTGAGATCAGCAACCACAATGTTCACTTACTACAGCCATAAGTCTAGGGATCAACACCAGTAAATCAGCAGAACAGAATAAGGGCAAGGCAGGATCACACTCACTCTAAAACCTCAAGGCTAAAGAGGACTACTGCAGGAAGGAAACTCAGTAATGCATCAGTTTTGAGGAGGAACTAGAAGGCTTAAACAGCACCTTCACTGAAGAATCATGTGCAGCTAGACCCAAATTGTCTGCAAATGTCAGCAAATACAATAAAATAAAAACAGATAAAAGTATTCCTTAACATTAATTGCAGGCATTCGTTTACAGACTCCTGTGGCTCAACCAGGAGAAGAATTGGTCAGCAAATACAAGTCTCTTGGCTGTAATGTACATTACTATGTATTTAAAAGCTCACAATAGATTGATAATTTCCCCATAATAACAGCTTTCATGAAAACACATTATACCTCATATTAGTAAATAAAACTGTACACACGTGTTCACATATACATGTTGATATAGATAAACAATAAAGGATGCACTCTCAGCAACATATGACATGTGCATGTGAGCAAAACAGTCACAGCTGTATGTGGCAAAATAAAGAACATTACAAACGAGAATAAAAGTTAATTGCTTAGTGTGTATTAATGAGATAGAAGTATGTAAAGTTCTATTGTACCAAGGCATTTTAATAAATACATAGCCATACAAAAGATAAATTTCACTATCAAAGCTTTTTTTAAAAGGTAATACAGGAAATGCCATAACAAACTGTGTGAACTCCTGATTATGTGCTGGCTCCAAATATTTCTCATCCAATTACCTAGATACTGTACTCCTACAAAAAAGGGTCCACTAACAGCTAAGACACATATGATTTATAACTCTGATGTGGTATTAGGACACCCCAAGGTAAGTTACCCAGAAAACCAGAGAGAAATTCTTATCTGAAATATATCATCCAAGAACATGACTTGGAGCTGATCATGAATTTTTATTGAGGAAAGGAGGGTTGGGTTGTTAAGCCCCTATGGCACTTAACAGATACTATTACCTATACATTCTATCTATCTACAATGGTGATTTTTTTTTTAACCCTTTAAAATATTCTATATTTTTTATATGAATGTGACCTAAAACATCATCTCATTTTCAAAGAAGAGTAGATTATGAAAACCTAGTTAAACAAATAAAAAAAAGTATTATATTTGGTCATGTATTTATTGAAAAAAATGATCCAATGATATTTCTGTGTGTATAAGTAAGTGAATCATGCTCTCAGTATTTGGTGTAACCCCCTTGTGCAGCAATAACTGTAACTGTTGATCAGTCCTGCACATCGACTTGAAGGAATTTTAGACCATTTCTCATAGAGAACAGCTTCGCTCTTCGATGTTGCTGGGTTTCCTCATATGAAAAGTTTGCTTTAGGTCTTTTCACAACATTTAAATTGGATTAAGGTCAGGACTTTGACTTGGCCATTACAGAACATTTAATTTATTCTTCTTTAACCATTCTTTGGTAGAACCACTTGTGTGTTTAGATTGTTGTCTTGCTGCATGGCCCACTGTCTCTTGAGATTCATTTCCAGATTTATGGGCAACAACTCTTTTTTTTTTGAGGTCCTCAGAAACCTCCTTTTTCTCCAGCCATGATACATATCCACAAATGTGTTTTATGTGTGATCAGACTTTGATGGATCACCATTCTTTAAATAAAAACATCTCTCCCTCAAACCTGATTGTTATCCCATTGACTGAAAACACCAGATTGTGATCTTTAAATGATATGATAATCCTAAGGATTCACTACTTTTGTCACAAGCAGATTTGTTATTGGATCATGTTTTTTTCAGTAAATATATGACCAAATATTATAATTTTTGTTAAATTTTTTTAACTTTATTTTCTCAATCTATTTAAGGAAAGTATATAAAAATATATAAAATGTTAAAGGGTTTACAAACTTTCTATCTATCTATCTATCTATCTATCTATCTATCTATCTATCTATCTATAATTTTACTGTAATAGCAATATTTCAAGGTGTCTGCCTCTTTCTAAACAGAAATAGGAAATGATAAGTCAGCAACTATTTAATGAAACACATGCCAATAGATTGGCTGCCAATAGTGCAAGCTATAACACTATATTTAACCTGCAGAATGCTTTTCCATATAAACAGCTCTAGAAGCTTTCATTCTTTTTTAGGATACAGCTGCCGTTTTAGCTTAGGGTGACATCACTTCCCCCCTGCTCACTTCATGTCTCTCCCTGCTCTGTGCACGGATTACAGCAGGGAGGGGAGGAGAGGGAGAGAGGAGCAAATTGAGCATGCTCATGCCATGCCCTGGAGGTTTAAGCTGAAAGCAGGAAGTCTGATACAGGAGCCCATGTATACACAATAGGTGGGAAGAAATGGGGTGTTTCTTTTGACAGAGGACTCAGAGCAGCATTATTTTGAGGGTTTACTATGAGTTTATATAGACCTTTCTGGTAAAGCTTACTTAATTTTAGTCTTTCCTTCTCAGCAAAAAAAAAGAGTGAAAGGGGATATAAACCCAATTATGGAACGTTGCAGATATCTGACTTATTCAAATGAGAGATCTGATATTTCTGGTAGACATGTAATTCAAGTAACAGTAGTTAAAAGCAAGACTTGTTCCTAGTAGGTGACTTCCCACATGCCCCTAAAAGTGACCAGCACACTGAATATTCCCCACAGAAATTGCCCAGCTTATAAACACTATGTGGTGCCCAAAAAATAATACAATGCCCCTTAAAGTAACCAGCACACAGAATATTCCCCACAAATATTGTCCAGCATATAAACATTATGGGGTGCCCAGTAAATCAGTATGATGCCACTAAAAGTGACCAACACACAGAGAACATGCCAATGGCATGTATTTATCTAATATCCAGAATGCAGAATGACTTTTATTTAATGGTGATAAGCATATAAAATAATGCTGAATAAGAAGTGTGCAGATGTTAAACAGCTTATCTCCTACTGTCCTGCATACTTTGCCTGAAATAAATCACATAAATATTTTGCCTGCAATAAGCACTCATTTTAGACAATACATTGCATATAATTTACACTGTAATGGAGTTTAAAGCTGACACAACTCTGCTCCTGTACAGCTCTTTTTCTTTCAAACACAGTCTCAGCTCAGCAACTGGAGGCAGAGGGGCTGTGCAGGATTTTTATTAGTGTGTTGTCCTAGAAATAGCATTTTAGCCTTTCGATAGGACAATAGGATTAAGTGGGTGGGGTTAATGAGGTCAAGCATTTCTGCACATACAAGCTCAATTTGCCCAGGGAAATCTCTGTTTAGTGAGAAAAGGAAGCTGAACAAGCTTGGAACAGGTACTGCATTCAATGACAAAACATTTCATAGGCAAACTAAGCAAAAGGACACTGAGCTAGGGAAATA
This sequence comes from Xenopus borealis, assembly GCA_024363595.1. Taxonomy (NCBI): domain Eukaryota; kingdom Metazoa; phylum Chordata; class Amphibia; order Anura; family Pipidae; genus Xenopus; species Xenopus borealis. The sequence goes on from CM044442.1 coordinate 90,288,758, forward strand.
TGTTTCTGACTATATTAAGGCTGTGTTTTTGGGATAATGTTGTTTTGAAACTTTCCTATGCTTCAAAATTCAAAGTTAAGGTTCTTCAAATCCACAGTTACAAAGATATGTTAATCATATACAGTAAAAAGTGTGAAGTTAGTAACATCCAAGTCATTCAATAATCAGATGAATATTAACTACAATTCTAATCACACAAGGTCCTTGTCAAAAAGGTATTGCATAAATGACTAAAAATTATATTCCTTATTTAATCCCTTAGGGTACAGGGTTTGCAATGTATTTATCCACAACAACTCTATTTTCTGAACATATGAATATGAAGTACAATTCCTATTTCTGGATGAAAGGTAGGAATTCTAGTCTCAAAGGATAGATGTGAAATGTGGGAGATATTTCTTTCTGTTGGTGGGACTCTATGTTGTCACATTTTTTAGTCATCTCATCCAAACACATGGCTCATTTATATACTTTGAAACCATAGGTAGTACAAATATATACAATATTTCATCATGGTAGCAGCAGAGATCTAATTGAATTTTTTTTTTACAGAACAGCAGAGGGACCACTTGCAACACAGAACAGAATATGGAAACAAGGTCAAACTCATCCAACAAACTGGGCTAATACAGAAGTAAATGTTATCTTTACCAAACCTCAGATCTTTTCAGAGAGAGACCTTCACAGCTTCAATCACAGCACACAGCTTGAATATAAAGCATCAATCAAACCCCAGATGGTATTAAGTGTGAGACTGTATATTACAAAACAATGCTATCATTGATACATGCATCTGACAAAATGTAAAAAACAAAACTGGTTTATGTAGGTTCAAGATTCATCAGTTATTTATCAGAGGTAAAATTTTGAAGTTATGTGAATTATTTTTAACTCTAAAGCTGGCCATAGACGTAAAGATTTTTAAAAGATCCAATTATTATCGTGAGACCACAATTGTCTCAAAACGATTGTTTAAATGTACAATGTGTCCATCAACTAAAAAGACCATTTGAGGCGATATTGCCAGCAAAACTGAAGGGTAGCTGCCTGCTTGGCCCTAAAAACATAGTTAGAGTGCATGGGGGCCAATAAAGATTTTTTAACCTGACCAATCAATTTTCAGACCGATGTCGGACAAAAAATCGTAAGATTTAGCAACGTTCGAATCACACTAACCGCACAATAACTTGACAGATTGGTCGGATCGGTCGTTTGGCAGAGAAAGATCTTTGTCTCTATGGGGAGCTTAATAAATTGAAATGTACTCACAACTCGAGTGGGAGGTTACTTAAGAAAAAACTTGAATGTTTAACATTAGATCGATTAGGTATGACCGCAAAATCCAAAACAAATTCAAATCGTATTCAAAACGAGTTTTCTTCTAAAAAAAAACTTGAATGTCAGGAAGGTAATTAACAAATTCATATTGTTCAACGGACCTCTGCAACTGACTTCTACATAAACTCAGCAGGTTTTAGGTGGCTAAGTATCGGATTATAACTGTTTCCAGCTTCGCTGTATAATAAATCTCACATTCAAATTTGAGTTGGTGGGTTTAAATTCAAAATTGTGAGTTTTAACCAAAAAACCGCTAATTTACCATTCGAACCTTAGTAAATATACCCCTCAATGTCCTCAATATGCATACCATAGCAATCTAGTAAAACTGCATTTAAAAGTATTCTATAGTTTTTGTCTAACTACACTTAAATTCTTGGTCCATGCATTATTCTTATCTTAAGTTTACTTCCTTTTTTTGGTGAACATGCAGAATAATTTTCCTGTAGTGCCCATGTATAGCTAGAAACAATTATGTTTATGTAGCCAGGCACATTTCCTTTGTCCAGGAACTATTTTACCATATAGACATTGTACCAGTATTAACTTACAACTGTTTAGAAAGTATGCTTGATTCAGGAAGGATTTATTAGTTCTTGTTTATAAAATCCAGGCACCCAACAAGTTTGAATGTTATGGAAAGCTTTTACTGAAATACATCATTATTTTAAAAGGACATCATTCAAACATATTTTGACAAAAAAGTTTAATTGAGGTTGACAGCTTCCAATCCTATCCTATACTATCAGCAGAATAAAGGCAACATTGGTTACATTCCAACACTAACAATGGGGCTAAAGAAAAATGTGGATGTACAATGAAATATTGTGGTGCTCTTTCAGGGTCATTCATAAATATATAACAGAATATAAAAAGTTGCCATCAATTTTAATACAAAAATTCTATGGAATATATCACCTGGCCTTTGAAGTATTGGGTAGAATACAAAAATCACTACAAATGGCACTTCATATTTATTATACAAAAATTTGAGTCTGTTTGGCATTTATTACCAGGAAATTTTAACTTATATAATATAAACGGAAATAGCAACCAGCTAATACAAGTGTGGGAACTGTTATCTAGAATGCTTAGGACCTGGGTTTACAAATCTTTCCATAATTTGGATCTTCATTCCTTAAGGGGCAGATGTACAAAATTTATTTGAATGTTTGCGCGAATAGTCTCGAATAGTCTCAGTTCGATCATGCGAATATTCGAAAATGCAAATGAAGTATATTCGACCATCGAATATAGAATATTCGGGCGCATCAAATAGATTGAATAGATCAAATAAATATTTATTCGAGTGCTCGACTATTCAGTCGAAGAACTTGCCCTTTAAATTTTTATTCGACTGCCTACTTCTAATTGCAATAGAAACCTATGGGAATCCCCCATAGGCTTTTTTTCTAAGTCTTTTGCCGAATTCCAATCGTATGATCGAATGCTTCGAATTAGTACGATTTTGGCGAATATTCAAGTGTTTTTTCTGCGACTTTTCGTAGAATCGTTCAATCGAACAATTCTGGTGAATAGTCAAAAAATGCGCTCAAAACCAGCAAATATTTAATTTGATTTTGGTGAATATTTATTCACCAAATATTCGCCGGGCTAAAAACGCTTGACAATTTGATCCTTAGTAAATCTGCCCCTGAGCCCACTAGAAATTTATTTAAACATTATTTAAGCCCAATATGCTTATTTTTCCCCCAATAAGGATTAATTATATCTTCGTTTGTCTCAAGTACAATGTACTGTTTTATTATTATAGAAAAGTTATTTGGATAAAATGGAGTCTATAGGCGGTAGCCTTTACATAATTTAGAACTTTCTAGATAAGGGATCTTATACCTGTACTCTGTTGCCTTCCTTAGGAGTGGAGGTCCAGTAGATGTGTATAAAAAAAGAATAGAGAGAAGTCCCCTGTCTGACTTTACTAGAAATGATCCTACAAATCTATTCTCTCTGTCAACCCCTCAGTCCTAGAGTTAGTTTTGGAAAATAAAGACCTAATTAGAAAGGAGATTGTAGTTGATAAATCAGAGAGGTGCCTACTCTGCCTACCCCTTGGCCCAGCCATGGATACCAGTTCATAAAACACAGCCTGACTGTAGTAGAATGCACGTCTTCATGTCAACGTTTCTTATTAAACTCTTTGCTTTAATGGAACACTGTTCTTGTGTTAATTAATTTTCTTTTTAAAAAACTCAGGAGCAAATGCAACTTTCATAATCTTAGGATCTTGACTTATATGGTGAGTATTTGTGAATTACAAATGAAACAAACAGGCTATACAGCACTCAGAATCCACAGGGACAATAAAATAAAGTAAAAATAATATTAATTTGTAGAATTTAAATAGAAAAAAATATAAAAGGTTCTTAAAGATACAGGTGCAAATTCACTAAAACGTGAAGCGTGTAACGCTAGCGCTAATTCGCCAGCGTGACGTCAATTCGCAACTTTGACGATTCACTAACAGTGTCCCTGGCGAAAATTTGCTAGTGAAGTACATGCGCATTGACCTTGGGACGTATCTACGCTAATTCACTAAGTTGAAAATTTTTGTGAACGTTACCTCTTACGCTAGACCTTTCTTAGCCAGGTCAGACCTGGCGAAGTTCAATACAATAGATAGGAATTTGAAAAAAAAAGTCCCAAAAAACACTGGCGTCTTTTACCTTTTGTTGGGTGATAGTCTAAAAAATGTGAAAATTTTTTTTGGGTTACCCTCATTACCCCCCTACATTTCCTAACATATGGCAACTCAGCTATACAGTGGGCACATAGGCAATAGGGCAACTTTATTTTATTTTATTTATTAAAGGTTTCCTGGACTTGTGTAGTGTAATGTAGTGGCACCGTATGCAAATTAGGCATCACTAGCATAAATCGCTTTGCCTGGCGAAGTAACGGTAGCGCTACTTTGCTAACGTTTGCTGCCTTGAGTGCAAATTTGCATCTTAGTGAATTTGCGTAGTGCTGGCAAAAATTCAGCTGGCAAACTTCAGTGGAACCCCACAGTTGAACCTATGTGTCGTAAAGGAACCAAAAATTGAATGCATACATATACTGTAGAATCCAATGTACAAAAAGTTAAAAACAAAAATCACACCTAACCAATGGTAATGAAAACATCCACAAAAATGATAAAGAATTTACAAATTTACATTTTCAGAATTAATCAATAATAACATGAGACATCCAAAACTAATTTCATTCCCAGGGGTATCCTTGTGTTTAAGTTTATAATCCAGAAAACCTCTTGTTTTAATACAATTTTATACAGATCCCCCTCATGAGCGTTGGCGGCATCATGCGTGAAGTGACGCCGGTGTGCATGCGTGAGGTGATGCCAGCTACGCAACTCACTGTATTGGAAAAAGTGTGCTTCTGATACTATATTACAGTCTACTCCTTCTCAAAAGCTTATAAAAATAATATACCAAAAGGTGAGTTTTTAAGTCTTAGACATTTAAATTCTGACTTTCAAGACTTTTTGACCAAAGCTTGCCATTTGAGATATGCTGTTCCAAGGGATTCTCTCTTTTAGAAGTATACCTCCAGTAGACTACTAGTCTACTAGACTAGACTACAAGACTGCCACCAGCTGAAAGTCCTAGAAAATTGAAGGATTTTTTTTTAAATCGTTCAAATCGGACCATGCATTCGAACGATTCAAACGATTTTTATTTGATTGAAAACTGACCTATTCGGTCCATTTTCAATTGAAAATGGCTTTTTAAAAACTTAAATGGTCAAATTTTTTAATTTTTTAACTTTGAAATTTGACCTTTAGTAAATCTGCCCATACTGTCTCTTTAAAAATTCTAATTCGACCATTCACCATCTAAAAATTGCTATTTTAGCCTATGGGGGACCTCCTAAAACCTATATGGAGTCAATTGGTGGACTTTGAAAATTTAAGTTTTTTGGGGGGAAAACTATGAATCAAATGCGCTAAAAATTTGAATCGATCGATTCACATTCTATCGAATATGGACCTATTCTTTCGAAAACTGACCTATTCCATCAAAAAACATTTTTTAATTAATTTCGGTTGGTCTTTTTGAATTTCATAGTTTTTGCACTTCGACCCTTGATAAAGCTGCCCCTAAACTATGAATTCTTAAGTTTGCAACACATGAGCCAGTTCCAATCATACTATTCAGACTAGAAAATTCATTGCACAATTCAGTATCCAAAAGACATTATCCATATGCATATATGTAACAAGATGCAAAATCATAAGTAAGGCTAACAAAACTGCAGTAACTTCTGGAAAATCCAGCTAAAAGAGCCGCACTGATGGCATTAATTGAACTACAGTGTTTGAAATCAGCACAATCTAGCAACATGCATTTACTAAACAAGTTCCTGATTTTTCCATTGATCTAGTAACCTTAATCTAAAGACACTTAATAATGTACTCAGTGAATACCCTTCTAACAGATTTCTAACCTTTAATTAACACACTGACATATTAATTAAGAAATTACTGAGTGTTTAAGCTTTGTGTTACAATTAGTTATGAATTTCAAAGGGCATTAGACTATAAAACAGCTTTTGTTTGCAATACCAATAAACTGAACAAGATTTATTGCTTTGGAATTGTTGCCTATATTTAACACATGTTCAAAAAATAACCAGCATAAAATAAATTTTAGGTTTTTTTTAGGTTGTATTGTCCACTATACTTTGCACAGTACCACTGCTCATTTGTCTATATTCTGTAGACTTCCTCTTCATTATTTTCATTTAATTTATACATTAGGGGAACACAAAAACAAGACCATTTGGATAGAAAGAACCTCTCAAAATCTGAACAGATTAGTTTGAACAAATCTATAAATATGGGATTCTTCCAGGGTGGCTAAAATCAATTTCAGTAGCCATGCAAATATGTTCCTCTTGCACATCTTGAATCTTTTAAACCCATAAATCAGAAACTATGAATACACTGCCACAGCTTCTTTTCAGGCTGACAGCTTCAACCCAGTTAACCATCTGCTGCAATGTAGTTTATTTTCACTGATAACAGCAATTTAACAACACAAAAATAGCCAAGGGAGCAAGACGTTATGTTGGTAGAAAAAGCAATGCTTTTTCACATTTTATCCAAAAATGCTTTATTAAAGTACTGCTTACCCACAAATGTCATGTAGAAAACATGTAGATATATTGTTTTTAATCCAGTCTACAACATTTTAACTAGCACCAATCTATAAATAATAGAATGGCACTGAATGGTACACTCTCATTGACATAAAAATACTTTATTTCTCAAATAAAACAAAATGTAATTTTTTTTAAAATAGAAGATTGTTGTAGCTTCCTGGCAGGATTGCCCAGAGAAAGCTTTAGTAATAAAACAAACATTTTCTGAAGAACAAAATGCTCAACTCAAAAAATCCAGGGAATAGCAGAAAACAATATGTATAAATTTTAAAAAAAGAGGTTTTCTTTACGTCACTGCTCACCCTTCCCTACACACACTTTTGGGATTGACTGGGTTTATTACAGTCATGTAGTCTGCAAAATACCATTTTCATTGTTGTTTATGTTTATTTTGGTGAATGGGTAACCATGTAGTCTCTAAGATCAGTACTGAACCCCTAAAAATATAAAGGCACATTATATCTAACTGAAGATGCTAATCTTCTTTGGTAGATAGAAAGGTCTTTGCCTTCTCTTCCATTAAGCTGTATCATTAGGTATTTTGGAAAAATAAAAGAACAATTTTCTTTTTTAATGGAATGCTTTTTTTTATCTTAAATTACGGTATTGTGCATATATGTTCCAAAACCCACATGCCAGCTCCTGTATTTCATTGCTAAGGCCCATACTTTTTTGTACTCTTTTGTGGAGTTTAAGATATATTATAAATTAATATGAAACAAAAGAAATGCTCTGTAAGGCTACAAATGTAAAAATGAAAAACGATTGCAAATTGTTTCAGAATATCCCTCTCTATATCATACTAAAAGTAAACTCAAAGGTGAACAACCCCTTTAACAAAGTATTTGTATATGTAATTTAATGGGCCTTTTAACTTTCATGTTGCAATCTAATGCTGCTAATGCCCTACCCACACATAAAATCATGGCACTAGTTGCTCATACTTCTAGTTCTTGCAGGTTCAATGTGAATGTAAAAGTGGCACTAGAAGTAACAATCACAATGACAATTGTTCATTTCAAAACTATGTGGCAAATTTACTAAAAATCACCAAAAATCCTACGAATTTATTCGAAATTCGATAAGCATTCGACAGATAGTTTTAGGCTATCATTTTGCTCGATATTTGATTTCTCGATTAATTCGTACAATCGGATACCGATTTTTTTCCTTCGAGCCTCTGAAAAATTTGTACTATTCGAACGATCGAAGCGTTCGATCGCACGAATGGTATCCAAGCAGGACTTAGCAAAAGAAGCCTATGGGGGGGTTCCCATAGGCTTCTATTGGTATTTGGTAGGTTCAATCTGGCGAAGTAGGTATTCGAAGGATTCTAAAATTTTAATTCCTTCGATCATCGAATGGTGAATTATCGAATATCTGATCATTCGATCTATTTGATAATTCAGTATTCGATGATTGAAGAGGCCAAATTTGTATTTCCGAATATCCAAAAAAAATCGTACGATCGTAATTCGATCGTAATTCGATCATATTCGATCGAACTACGATCCATTCACGTGAGTTTTGTAAATTTGCCCCTAACTGTTAATGCTGAATTGGCAGATATACAGGTAGAAACAATAGTATACTATCTATATCTGACAATTTAGCAATAACAGTGGCTGTTCGGGTGCCTTCAATGGGGCCCAATAAAAAATTTTCGCCCAGCCCATTCAACGGCAATATCTAAGTCTGTATGTACAAAATATTATTGGTATGTCTATGGCCTCCTTAAGAAGATTAGGAGAAGATGAATTTCAGAGAGTAAATTGGACAAATTACATCACTTTCCATTTATTTCGTGATAATAATGATATGTCCCCTTTAAAATAAAAAACTGTATTTCCACTCTCACGGGTGCTTATAGCTGCAGAAATTAATCAATATCTGTAGTTCTGAGAGATCAATGTGAATCAGTTTACAAATTAAAAGTAATCACAATTACCATTTTTTAGATTGATTCTCAGAACCAAAGTAGCTGTGGGAAATGCAGTGTAGATGGAATATATTGATGAGCTTCATACTGCACATACGGCCATGAAACGTTATTCCTTATTTAAAGGTAATATAAATATACATTTTAAATGGAAGACTTACAGTGAAACTAAATATTAAGAGAAAGGAGGTCATGGATAAAAGGTAGTAACTTCCTTCATTGCCATTTTCTAAACTTGTCATACATAGTGATGGGCGAATTTATTCGCCTAGGTCGAATTCACGGCGAATTCCCGCGATTCGCCGCTGGCGAATAAATTCGAATCACCAGCGAAATTTCGCCGAAAAACGAGTCGCGTGTCAGTCGCGCGTCGTTTTTGACGCGATGCGACGAAAACGACGTGACGCGCGCCAAAAACGTCGCAACGTGCGCCGAAAACAACGTGACGCGTCAAAGTTGACGCGACGCGTGACAAAGTTGACGCGCGACAAAATCGTCCCGCGACTCGTTTCGCTAATTTTTCGCCGATTCGCGAATTTCTCTAGAAATTCGCGAATCTCTAGGCGAAGCGAATCGTGGGAGATTCGCCCATCACTAGTCATATACATATACTCTGGCAGAGTAAAGCAATACATACAAGTTAGTAGCCCTGGGAGGTCTCCGTTTCCCCTTCCAAACTGCACCGTTGCCTACCCCAGTATTATGATACAAACAGCCACTCTCAGATCTTAGTTATAAATACTCCTGAACTGCTAGAAGACAGGTGCATGCTTCCCAGTGTCGGAAACACTGTGCTTTATAAAAAAATACATCTGTTTATTTAGTAATCCAGCCCTACACATTTCAGGCATTTTCGCCCTTAATCATAGGCTTCTTCCCCCTATACTGCCCCATTCTTGTTACCTGTTAAGAAAAAAGCACAGTAGCACTGCAGGTTTAGTGGACAGCCAGTGATTGCCGACACTTAGGGGCACATTTACTAAATTCAGGTGAAGAATTCGAAACTCGATCGAATTTGCAAAATTCGATTGGTCAAACTGTAGAGTATGCAAATTAGGCAAATTTGACCATGGAATTTGCAAATTCAATCAAATCGAATAGATCGAATAAAAATCTATTCGACTATTCGATTGGTTGAATTTCGAATAACTTCCCCTTTAAAATTTTCCACAAATGCCTACTGCACCAGGTTCAACCTGGAGAAGTGTTTTATGGGAATTTTGATCGAATAGCAAACATTTGGTCGAATGGTTAAAATCGTTCGATTCGAACGATTTTAGCAATTGATCGAATATTTGCTATTCGATCATTTGACCATCATTCGATCATCGAATAGTGGTTAAATCCTTCTAATTCGAATATCGAATTCCCTTTTATTCGAAATTTAACCAATGATAAATCTGCCCCTTACAATGCTCAGTTAAGGCAGATACACACAGCAGCAAAAGCCATTGTCTATAAACCCAAATACCTCTATCACCTATGAACTGACAGAAATGCAGAAAGGTACAGTAAAAAAAATCATGAATTACAAGTCAGACTTATAATGAAAGAGAAGC
>CM044442.1:90298874-90309664 GCA_024363595.1 Xenopus borealis
GACTTCTGTAATCCTGACCCTGCCTGGTAACTGACTCTTCTGTATCCGTATCCCTTCTGACTGATCTCCTGGTTTGACCCTCGCCTGTCTGATTCCACTTGTAATCTGCCTGCACCAACCTGGCCTGATTTGACTACACCTTTTATCTACACTATGTACTGTGACCTTCTGCCCAAAAACACTTTGCTTTTCGTTCGTGCCCCTTTGCTTGACCAGAACCTTCCATTTTGCACCTCTCTTATTAAGACCTCCTCCCGAGGTGAAAGGCGGCTGTTATAGGCAGAAAGAAGAACCCAGAACAGGGTGCTTAGCATTGGTTCTGGATTTAGGGTGGCGACTGTGACAACAACACAATTTTTTCTGTAACCAGTTTCCCCCATACATTTTTTAACATATAGAACATTATTTTACAGTGGGCTCATGTGCAGGGCATTAAAACAACTCTATTGACTTTATTAAAGGAAAAGAAGTTAAAGGGCCAAATAATTGTAGTACTCTCTCCCCTAAAATTTTTGAAAAAAGGTGCTCTGTTCAATAAAAAATGGATTCAGGACCCACTAGATCTGCAACATCAGGTTTCACCCTGTTGCAGTAGTGAGGTTCACTCGATAACACAACCCCCTCTACCCACCACAGTTACCTTGTATCCTCCCATGCAGCCGTGATTGTGGGGAAGATCAAGGGGGAGCACTTAGGTGTTCTGTCAGGAGTCTTCTTTGGTCCCTTAACAGATGTACGTAGGCTGATCTTTCCCTACTGATACTTGCCTGATTTCAACTTAGGGTTGGTTATTTGTATGTGTCATATTATTACAAATGCATGGAATAGAATAGAAAAAAAAAAAGTGGCAGCTGCCTGCAAAGTGAGTAAATAAAGTCGACAAACTGAATAATCACTAGAGGCTGCCAAAATGTATTTACTTGTTTTATTAAAAAGTGCATTAGACAGGCCAATATTGCCTTTTATAATTATGATTCTTTTCACCTTATCTCTTCAATTTCTGCCAGTTTTTTTTGCTAAGCTGCCTCTGCAGTTGTTTGGTTTAAAGAGTATAATTTGATCTGTAATGCAATCTGTCTGTTATGTATTTGATTTGCTCATTGGCAGAAATCTTCATGCTTTTAAATTGAATTACGTTTTTCACTTCCAGTAAAACCATTAAAGTCTATCTAATTTATTGGTTAAACAAGAAGCATGCAATGGTACACTTTGAAGTGCCTACTAATCTAATTACCTGAAATAAGAGTAAAGTTTTTTTTAACACACATATATACACCGGGAACTAATACATATATAAATGTTTAAATTTCAATAAATAATCTAATACAGAAATACACTGGACTTTAGAGTATAAATAAGTGATAATGCTAATCTTTCTTTTTGATTCAGTAATGTTATAAAGTAGAGCTTCTCTCCCTGCAAGCAATTCCTAGCTTAGAGGTAGCTTAGAGGTAATTCATTTAAAAATGGCAGCCAATGGCACCTGAAGGAAAAGGGAATAATGATAGGATAACCCAGAAGGACAACCATTTGTGTTGCTATTGTTGTAATCTACCCTCTCTGATTTTATTTCCAGTATAATTGCTCTTTACTCTACTAATTAAATCATCAAGTTTACTTAAAAAGTCTACAATTAGCACATAGATTAGCATATAGAGTATGACTTTCCATCTCTCTATATTCTCTCACTATTTAAAGGGGTAAATTTATCAAAGAGTGAAGTTCCGCCACTAGAGGGAAATTCCGCCGCTCTCCATTCATTTCTATGGGATTTTGAAAGGCCTATTTATGAATGGGTGAAGTGAAAGATCACCCTTTGATAAATATGCCTTTAAAAATCCCATAGAAATGAATGGAGAGCGGCGGAATTTCTCTCTAGTGGCAGAAGTTCACTCTCAACTTCACTCTTTGATAAATATACCCCAAAGGGTGATATCACCGTTGATGTTTCCATCAACACAATGGCTGTTGCAATTGTTTCTCAATTGTCAGAATTAAGGAGATCAACATCAAAGTACTTTTCTTTTTTTTACTTTTCTTGGTTTTTTTGACTGTAGACAACAGGCCAACAAGCAGGTGGTGTTGTATGAAATGCATTTTGTTAGCAGTTTAATATTGTCTAAAAATTGTTATAAAGGTGTAAAATGAATAATTTAATCCAAAGATAAAATTTAAAAAGTCTATTTTATACTCTGGAGCTACTGTCACCTCTTGCCTAGGCAGTATCTCCAGGGTTCCTTCAGTGACACAGCACATTTGCACCCATAAAATTGGTGAGCAGGTATCATTCATACACTAAACACCAGAACTGATGGCAAGTAGACTGTGAACATATTCAACACAACTTTGTATGAGGTACAGAGAAGCATAATGCATAGTTTTGTCTATTGTGACTAAATCAGACATAGCTGTTCAACAACATATAGATGCAGCTCAATTGCATCCTATTCACCCATGTTGCTACAATTCTGGGGGGGAAAACATGGCCATCAAATTGTACATCACTCTCTGTGAATGCTCCCAGATAATTTTACTCCTGGTGTTTGAGTGCCAATAACATCAAAATAATGAAAGGGTTTTATTTGCATTTAAAAGCAACTTTTACCTTGCACTAGTAAAAGCTGTGTTTGCTTCAGTATCTTTACATTTGTTTATATGATGTAAATAAGATGCAATCATGGGATTTATTGTCTTGAAACCTGCTATCCAGAAAGCTGGGAATTACAGAAAGCCCATCTCCTGTAGTCTGATTGAAAGAGATCCAATAATACCAGTTCAGCTCCCATTGCCTTCTATAGGACCTCAGGTTTTCTGGGTTTTTAATAAATCTTTACATTTTTAATAAGTAGTGATGGGCGAAACTCCCGCGTTTCGCTTCGCCGAAAAATTCGCGAATTTCCAGAGAAATTCGCGAATTGGCGAAAAATTCGCGAAAGGAGACGCGCGTCGGAAACAACGCGCGTCGCGTCGTTTCCGTCGCGTCGTTTCCATCGCGTCGTTTCCATCGCGCTTCGCGTCAAAAACGCTGCGCGACTCGTTTTTGTTGGCGAATTTTTCGCCGGCGAATTTTTACTACCGTTTCGCGAATTTATTCGCCAGCGGCGAATCGCTGGAATTCGCCACGAATTCGCCCCTGGCGAATAAATTCGCCCATCACTACTAATAAGAAATATGTGAAAACCATTATTTTTTTTTTAGTTGGTAAGTAGGGCCCATAGACTCCATTTTATCCAAATAATCAAAATGTTAATGTAATTATTTGCTTATTTCTCTGTAATAATAAAACAATACCTTGTATATGATCCAAACTAAGATATAGTTATGCTAAACCAGCTTATTGGGTTTCTTTAATATGATTTTCTAGTAGACTTAATGTATGACGATCCAAATTACAGATCAGTTATCCAGAAAACCCCTGGTCTCACTCATTCTGCATAAAAGGTACCACCCTGCCATCTAAGATCAAGTAGGGTTGCAGGGCCCACATTTGCACAGAATTTAATAACTAAGCTATTTAGAATTCAGTGGTTGTAGTATCTTTAAGTGGCATAAATAGGACTGTTGCTGCCAAGAAAAATTTTAATTATTCTGAAACATGTTTGACCAACTTCCACGAATATAGTTTGCGTGTAACTTGTCCTTTAAATGTTAAAGCTAAAAGCAGAAAATTCTGACATTTGTTACTAAAGAAGGTTTACAGAATGCCACACTATTTGTAACTGCGAAATGGCATTTCTTATGATCGATACTGGAAAACCTGTCTCTTCCATTCATCTGGGAGATTCATCTAATATTCAAAATGCAAAGCAGACACAAATGTAATATTTTCAGATTTCTGCTGCAGAAGGTTTATTGCAAATTTCCATATGTTGGGTATGGGCAATAAAGAGGCATTCAGCATTTTAATATATTCAAAGAAAATACATTTCTTTTTCTAGAGATTATGTTCTGCAGCTGAAGTCAATGGAACAACATTACAGGCTTAACGAGATTTATCCTCATCTTGCATAAAATAAAGATCAAACATCTACTAATGTTCTCCCCATAGTTAATGCACGGTGATCTATGGCTTTACTTAAGGAGCTAGAGGTAATGATGTAGAGCAGACGTTTCCCTTTGTTGTTGTATGTACTGTTCATAGAACAATAAAACATTTCCTGTAAATCAAGATTTTACAGAAGGTGGGACTGTCACTGTGATTGGTTAATTTAAGTTTGATTTTTGATTTTTGTTTATTTTATTTATATATTTGTATATTCAACTTTGTATATAAAAACATGGTGATAATCAGCTTGCTGTATGGGATATTTGAAAGTGCATTATAGTGTTAAAAATTGGGGAAATCTGGAATTACAGCAACCTATTGACCAGGTGGTGACTCTAAGTTAAAGGAACAGAAACACCAAAAAATTAAAGTGTTTTAAAGTAAACAAAATATCATTTAGTGTTGCCCTGTGCAGTTAAAACTGACATGTTTGCTTCAGAAACACTACTATAGTTCATATAAACAAGGTTCTAAGTAGAAATGGTGGAAATTGAAAAACGGCTATATAGCACAGGATACGTAATAGATAACAGATAACATTATGTTCTACAAAGCTTATCTGCTGTGTAACTTGAGCCTTTTCTCCTTTGACTAGTTGCCCCCATGGCTACACAACAGCTTATTTATATAAACAATAGTAGTGTTTCTGAAGCAAACACAGCAGTTTTACCAGTGCAAGGGAACACTGCATTATATTTGTATTACTTTAAAACTATTTCATTTTTTGATGTTACTGGCCCTTTAATTGGTGCAGTTCAGTTAGTATAGGACACACACGTCACTCAAACTGATTGAAGTGATGTGCAGTTGCATTAAAGCTGACCTGTTACTTACATATATAAAGCTGTATAATGATAGTACTTTGCAAACTAAACAGGGGTAGTGACTAGGGATGCACCGAATCCAGGATTCGGTTCGGGATTCGGCCAGGATTCGGCCTTTATCAGCAGGATTCGGATTCGGCCGAATCCTTCTGCCTGGCCGAACCGAAACTGAATCCTAATTTGCATATGCAAATTAGGGCCAGGGAGCTAAATCACGTGACTTTTTGGCACAAAACAAGGAAGTAAAAAATGTTTTCCCCTTCCCACCCATAATTTGCATATGCAAATTAGGGTTCGGATTCGATTCGGTATTCGGCCAAATCTTTCGGGAAGGATTCGGGGGTTCGGCGAATCCAAAATAGTGGATTCGGTGCATCCCTAGTAGTGACACACGGGTAGATTCGGGGAGATTTATATGACTGGCGACTAATCGCTTCTTCTTCTAGGCAACAATCTCCCCAAACTGCCTTCCCATGCCATACCACCTCATGACAAAACTTCGGGCGACTTCGGAAAACAAAGTGCTGCTAGTGCCATAACGCTAGTGATTTAAACTCAAGCCAGCAGTATGGCACGAGAAGGCAGTTCAGGGAGATTACTGACCAGACGAAGAGATGATTAGTTGCCAGGCGACTATCTCCCCAAATCTGCCTGTGTGTCGCTACCCTTAAATTAAAAGATCCATACCTGTTATAAAGTGTGGTAGAATGACCACAGAGTAGTGTAAAAATGTGTTTTGCCATTAATTTCACCCCCTGTTGGAGTTAAAAGCTGCAAGGGAGATGTGTCTAAACAGAGAATGGTTCCTCTATTTAAAGGGTTTTGCTAGCTGGCCCTGGAAGCTATAGTGTTCCGGAGGTACAGTGGTCCAGTTTGCATGTTGGAGCTCATTTTACGCAGGAAAGGTATTTAATCATAGTTAAGTGTTAGGAAGGTCTCTCAGTGTGTGTGTTAGGAACTCCCAGAGGGGCTGCGGGTGTTGCCTGCCACTGCAAGGAGCAGAAGGAGACCTGACCAGATGATTGGGCTTGAGTAGAATGCAATTAGGAGTTTTTCCTTCATGTTTTAAAACGTTGAATTGTTTTGAAAGCTGGTTGACCCATTGAAAAAAAAATGGGTAGGATACAAATTTGATGCATTCAAGTTTCTTTATCATCAAGTTTTTTATATTCAAGTTGTTGTCATAAATAAACTCAAATTTGAGTTTGGACATTTTTCGAATTTATTTGAATGTAAAAGAAAAAAAAAGTAAAATTCACAAATTCAAATTTTGATAATTAAGACAGCTGGGGCTTATTACAGATCAAACCAGGGAATCCAGAAGTGTTTAATAACACTTTCTTGTCTTTTAGGTCCTGGAAAAGTTATAAGTGGTAACAAATTAATCCAATTATTGAATCTAACAGATGGCAGTTTGTCTGAATATGTTTGATCAACAGTATTATATAGTAACATCTATCTAGTTTTTACTCCCTCTGTCTTCCCAGTGTGGACAACAAATGACTATATCTAAAACTTTTTTATGAGAGAAAAGCATTGGTACCTCTTATAAAAACTTTACAATAGTTAATAAATCAACCCAAATAATTGTATTAATATTTTATGAAACTCTAAGGAATACATTTCTCTCTGACCTAACATTTACTTCTCCATTGAACAAAACAAATATACAACAGTACAATAAAAATTTACTAATTAACACTATTTATGTTAATTGTAATATATATATGCAGTATTAAGACAATATATTAAAAATAATTATGAATACAATCAGCTAAGGAATAACAAAGCAATTCAAATTTAAATGTAACTGCTTTATATGGTTATAAATATGATCAAGTGATACAAATATTTCTACATTAAACTGTGTATGTGTGGGACTTGTCTTCCTAGACTAGCTAATTACCTAAGATACAACATTGTCTTAATTGCCTGAACTATGAGAAAATATAAAGCCATTGTCTAGACAGTCAAAAGTGCTATATAAACTGTGCTGTAATTAAGACATATTTGCTTGAGAGAAATGTTATACTGTTTATTAAAAAGTGTTGCTCATTGTGGAATTTAGTGCAGTACTGTCACCATCAGTATTTTGTTTTTCACTAGCACCATACATTGCACACAGGCTTTTTGAATCATTAGAATTTGTAGTACTGAATTGGATGCCCAGTATTGAGAAAGAGAAAAGAAAAAAGTGCTTTTGACTCGTGAAAAGAAAATGGGGCTCATTTATCAACACTAGGCAAATTTGCCCATGGGCAGTTGCCTATAGCAACCAATCAGTGATTAGCTTTTTGAAAACAGCTGCAAGTAGAACAATGATTGCAGCAATCTGATTGGTTGCCAAGGGTTACTGCCCATGGGCAAATTTGCCCAGTGTTGATAATTGACCCCCACTGTCCTTTGTGAAAACAACTGTGGATGAACACATACAGTACTATGTCAACTATGGACAGAGAGAGAATTATATCATAGGTAACTATTATTTAGCTAAAGCAAATGTGCACCTGTGTTGGCTGAATTAAAATCATGGGCAGAAGTTTAAAAGTCTAAAATCATGTCCAAGAGTATTTCTGTCTAGAGTCTCTCTGCACCCATATCATGCCCATAGGGCAGGTATTAAATACAGGGTCACTTTGCAACCTGTGCCCACTGGAACCCCTAACTTGTATCTTTAAATTATGTAGCATATGGATGGGGAATCTCGAGCACAGGTGATGCACAGTATTACAATATTTACAGGTATGGGATCCATGATTCGGAAACCCATTATTCAGAAAGCTCTGAATTACTGGAAGGCCATCTCCCATAGTACCTTGTATTTGATCTCAACTAAGATATTATTAATTCTTATTGAAGGCAAAACAATCCTATTGGGCATTGTTTAAATAGTTTTTTTGGTAAATGTAACCTATTGCAATCCACATTATGTGAATACCTGTTATCCAGAAAGCCATAGGTCCTGAGCATTCTGGATAACAGAACCCATATCTGTACTTTTCATTCCTGGAGTGGGCTAATAGATGAGTTTTGGCAAGGTACAGTAAACTTCCCTGCTCTGCTATAAAGAGCGTCTATCATCACAATAATTTAACAGAGCCCACACTCCAGTTAGGGGAAGCAATACTGTAGTTGTTTTCCAAAAACTGGCCCCCCAACAAGTACTAAGCCCCCCCCACATCTTGCAGCTCAAGCTGCTGCATTCCAATCTGTTCAACTGTGAAGTCAATGTTATGGTATATGGTATAGCACTCATGTTATCGGGAGGTTCAGCCCAAGACATGTGGAGCCCTTTTCAAGATGCTGTTAATAGCATAATACAGGTATGGGACCTGTCACCTATGGCTTCCTGGATAACAGACCTTTCCATAATTTGGATCTGCAAACTTTAATTCTACTAGAAAATCATGTAAACATTACATAAGCCCAACAGGTTGGCTCTGCTTCCAATAAGGATTAATTATATCTTAGATTGTATCATGTAGAAGTTACTGTTTTATTATAATAGAGAAAGAGGAAATCGTCATTAATAATTTGGATTATTTAGATAAAAAGGGGTCTATGGGAGACTGCCTTTTTCATAATTTGGAGCTTTCCTGATAACAGGTTTCTGGATAACAGATCCCACATCTGTACTGATTCCTTCTTTACTCTCTCTGATACTCTTCCTTATTCCACCATATTACTGTATTTATTTGTACTTTTATGCATGTTCCTAGTATGCATAAAAATCTCTCTCTCTCTCTCTCTCTCTCTGTTCACCTGTAGACTTTAAAGGAACAGTTCAGGGTAAAAATTAAAACTGGGTAAATAGAAAGGCTGTGCAAAATAAAAAATGTTTCTAATATAGTTAGTTAGCCAAAAATGTAATGTATAAAGGCTGGAGTGACTGGATGTCTAACATAACAGAATACAACACAGCTCCCTGCTTTTCAGCTCTATAAATCTGAGTAAGTCAGCGACTTGAAGGGGAGCCACGTGGGACATAACCATTCAGTGAGTTTGCAATTGATCCTCAGCATTCAGCTCAGATTCAAAAGCAGCAATTATGACCCATGTGGCCCTCCCTCAAGTCACTGATTGGTTACTGCCTAGTAACCAGTCAGTGTAAACCAAGAGAGCTGAAGAGCAAGAAGTAGTCTTCTGTTAGGTTAGACATCCAGTCACTCCAGCCTTTATACATTACATTTTTGGCCAACTAGCTATATTGAAAACATTTTTTATTTTGCACAACCTATCTATTTACCTAGTTTTTATTTTTATACTGAACAATTCCTTTAATTTCTTACAGGCCATGGGATTAGAAGGTGATTTACACCTTCCTTTTTTCTAAATTTTTTTTGTAGTATATACTGTACCATTACACTTCACTAAATAAAAAGGTCTATTGTATGTTTCCAGATCATTATTATTATTATGTGCTAACCAGTATTAATGTTGGATTAGCATTGTTTTATTATATGGTAGCTTTCTAAATCAAATTCACATTTTCCTGTTTCAAAATATTATTTTTTTATCCATAAAGGTTACCATTGACTTCTCATATTTCAGCACTCTAGAAATGTGCTCCATTCATCCATCTTCAATGGGAGCTCATGTGGAAAATTCTGTGTTAAAGATGATGCATATTTGAAGGTCATTTAAATGTAATGCCAGTGCTGATTTGAGAAATGAACAAATCCATCATTTGTGGAATGTCAGGACTAAGTGACATGTGCATATGTCAGGAAAAAAATGATATAAAGATAAATTAAATAAGTAGAAATATAAACACAATACTGTAGTTATTTTTTTTTTTAATTTCCTTTCTTTAAGCAGGGCACATAAAATTTAAAAGATTTTGGGCAAGATTTAGGAAAGGTCAAATTGAGATGACATTTTAAAAATGTTATTACTTTATTAACCTTGTCCTGACATTCAGTAAAATGCCCATGACTTTTCACTAGGATGGGTTAAAATGTTAACCTGCCCCCCCCCCCCCCCCCCCCACCCACCCACAGCCACAGAGTCTGCTTTCTCTATAGTTACTCAACTGCGTGATTATTTCAAACAAAATATTTTCTGTTCTGTGATATGATGACTCAGATTACTGCTGGAAAATAGAACAATCACTTTCTGACTAATGAATCTTTTACTCATTAGTTAGAAAGTGATTGTTCTTTTTTTCCAGCAGTAAAATGAGTTATGGAGAGTGCTATGAGTGGTTGTGACCATCGAAAAAGACAGATTGTAGCATAGGAAAGGTTAAAACTGAGCTGAGTCTGTAACAGTTTTAGGGCAATGACAGTAGAAGCTTTTCCTCGCTAGGCAACTTCAGGCAAATTCGTAAAAACAAAGTGGAGGAAGATTGTGGGCGACTAATCTCATCTGTCAACGCCTTTATAGTGGCAAGGGTCAATAAAAGTTAAATAAATTAACATTAATACAGAATGACATTTAAAAGTAAGGTATATTGGCCTTTAAAAAGGCATGAGAATTTTATGCAGCATTCACATCAGTGGAACTTACAGTCTAAGGGGCTTATTTATTATGCTGTGTAAAATGAAATTCGCAAAAAAAAAGCAGTGTAAAAATCTAAAAATAAATGGCGAATTTATCAAGTTGTGTTTTATTTTATTCTATGTGAATGCCAGACACTATGATTAAGTGTCCTTTAGACACGAAACGCGTCAGGCAAGAGATGATCATATAATAATTTTTTGGTCTGATCTGAGTGTGGGGATCCAGTGTGCCTTGCACCAACTGTTTTGGATTTGCGGAATGCCAGATTTCTGCCATTATTTTACACTGCTTTAGACCTTTGTAAGTAGGTTCCAGAGGAAATTGCTAAAAAAAAAGTGCATAAAAAAACAGTTATGCCGTTATCTACATGTTGATGCCTGGCGATAGTCGGAGAATTATTCTGCTGGTCTTTATACCAC
>CM044442.1:90309674-90320282 GCA_024363595.1 Xenopus borealis
TTTGCATGCATGGCCCATTGGAGTTGTAAACCTTTAGTAAGTCTAACATCTTAAATAGTTAGTCTTATTTATTTGGGGAATTGGATTATATCAATTATCATTTAAGATTGTAAATTCTTGTATATCTTTCAAAATATGTATGTAATGTGTATGTTTTATATTGCACACCCTCTGTTGTACAGCCCTGTAAAATATGATGTTGTTCTATAAATACTTGCCAGTAATAATTGTTAACAATTACTGAGCTAGAAAATGTTCAAAGACATAAAATAAGTTAGATGTGTAATTAAGCTATGAGGAAGTGTCAACACTTTGTTATTCAGTCTTAAGTAAAGCTCAACATAGAGACATTTTTGGTGATCTTCTTTGCTCAGAGGGAAATACAAAGAACTCCTTAAGATTAGAGGAAATGTGTTCAGCAATGTAAAATAGTTCAGTTTCAAAGTGATAGAATTAGAATGTTGGATTTCTCATGGGATGCTGAGACCACAGACATCTTAATGCTATTTAAAAAAGGTTAAACTATGTTGCTGTCTAAGCAGAATATCCAATATTTTTATAACTTCAAACAAGGGTAGTCATTTGACCTAGTTAATAGTTAATGCTTTTAATTTCAGATGAGAAGTCTTTTTTGTTATACTGAGGCAATTTTAACAAAATATAGTAAGTGGAACTAGTTCTAAAGCCTTTTTATTTTAAGAAAAATAAACACCTTTTTGACTACATAAATATCCCCTCCACAGCTAGAGTACCATTTATCAAAGACCAAATTTAGAATTCATATGACTTTTTTTAAACTCCCATGAACTCAAAATTTGACCAATTGGAATTTATTATAAAAATCTACATTTTTAGACTCAGTTCATTAGGATTGACCCCCGAAAACACAAATCATATTATAATCTTATTCAATTAGAATTTTAAAAAACTCAATTTGATTTTTTTTGAAAATTCAAACATCAGGAAGGCTACAAACAACTCAAATGATTTCACATTGGCTTAAACAGCAATTTGGCAGATTTTAGGTGGGGAATAATGTAATCGAATTTGAATAACTCCCTAATTGAATTTGATAGTTTTGACCATAAAAAGACTCTAAAATTCAAATTTTCAATTTGACCCTTGATAAATCTGCCCCCTATTGTTAACACATCTACCAAAAATTTCTGAATTGAAAATTAATTTTTTTAAGACAACTGCAGCAAAAGTTTGAACAGACAGTGGGGAGAGAGGAATGTAATGGATGTAATCCATAATTTTTTTTCCCCAAAACTCTTTTGGAAGCAGTTCCACCTCTACATTTTAGGAAATTTGTCTCAAAATGAAAGAGAGATTTACTAACTGATATTAGAGGCTCTAACTAGGTGATATTATAGGCCATGGCCCATATCTTGCAAATTTAATTGCTTTGATTTCCCTTTATCTTGAAAAAGCAGGGTTTCTGCTGCCTGTGAAAGTTGACCACAGATGAACCTGCACCTAGTTTTTGATAAGGTGTTGACTGTTAAAAAAGCAGCAGTTAAAACTTGCTTTGTGTGTGTTTTTACATGATTTATCTGTCCCATGTTAAATTTCTCAGCACGTCAACTGCTTAGGAAATTATTGTAAATGGGAAAGCTGATCAAGTTATAGGGGCACATTTACTAAGCGTCGAAGTGAAATTTCAAATTAAAAGAATTCTAATTTTTAAGTAATTATTGGCTACTTTGACTTATGAATAGCCCAAAATTCAACACTTCGCCACCTTAAACCTGCCAAATCGCTATTTTAACCTATGGGGGACCTCCTGTAACCTTTAAGGAGTGTTTTGGAAATTTTTTGATATTCAAAGGATTTTTGGCAAAATTTTTCAAATCGAACAATGCTTTTGAACAATTCAAACAATTTTTATTAAATAAAAAACTGACCAATTTGATTCATTTTCAATATATATGGTCGAATTTTTTTAAATTCAAAATTCAACCCTTAGTAAATCTGCCCCATAGTGTACCACCAATGGGGCAAATTCACTAAGATCCGAAAATTCGCTAGCATTAGCTTCGCTAGCTTCCACCGCACTTCGCCAGGCGAATTTTCGCCAGTGCTACGCAAATTCACTAAAGTACGAATTTACGCTCAGGTCGGTGAACGGTAGCATAGTTGCGATAGTGTTACTTCGTTAGGCAGAGCGCTGTTACGCTAGTGAAGCCTAATTTGCATATGGCGGGAACTTTAAGTTGTAATAGAAGTATATGTTACAGCCACTACATTCCACTGCACAAGCCCAGGAAACCTTTAATAAATAAAATAAAGTTGTTCTATTGCCCTACATGTGCCCCGTGTATAGTTGTGTTGCCATATGTTAGGAAATGTAGGGGGAAAGGAGGATAACCCCCCAAAAAATATCGATCTTTTTCAGACTATCACCCTCCTATGCTAAAATACGCCAGCGTTTTTTTGGGACTTAGAAAGACATTTTGTTTTTTCAACCTCCTATCTATTGTATTGAACTTCGCCTAGTCTGACCAGGCGAAGTAATGTCTAGCGTAAGTGCTAACATTCAGAAAAATGTTCATCTTAGTGAATTTGCGAATTTACGATCCTTCGTCAGTGCACAACTTCATCTGGCGTAAGGGTGAGAAGTTGAGCAAGTCTGTCTACTTTGCTAGTGTAAATTCGCCAGAGCAGGCGTGAATTTCCGAAGTTATGAATTGACGTCACGCTGGCGAATTAGCGCTAGCGTTAGACGCTTTGCGCTATAATCAATTTGCCCCTTTGACATAAGGATGCCTGCAATGCTTTATGCATCGCTATTGACACCACCTCATGTGGCTTCAACCATAAGTCTGAAAATATTTTCATAGATTCACTTGCAGCTTTTAAAGTCAAATCTTTTTCTCTGGCCCTAATATAAAAAAAAGCAGGATGCCTATAGCCGTTACTTTTAGGCTGAAAAGAGACAGGAAGCCATCAAGATTCATCCAGCTACATCTGACATATTGTCTAATGAGCCAGAGGAATTCAAAATAGACATCTAATGCTTGTGAAGGGAGAAAAACATAATTCCTTGTTCAATTAAACCACACTTTGTACTTTCTCACTTACTAAAAAGAACTTTTCAGAACAACTTAGGTTATGAGAGTCCATAATTGTAAAAAATTGATATCTGAAAAAAATATGATACCCAGATGATTTTTGTATCCTCTACAATGGCCTACTTGTGAATAAAGTAAAAGAAAATTGATTGCATATTCCCCTTTCAGCCATGTGGGTATTGTAATTGTGTCCTCAAAGCAGGATTTTTCGGGGGATTCCAGGTTTGGAGGCAACATTCAGTTACATAAAAACAGGTGTGGATCCTAACAGAACCTCCAGGGAGTTTCTTCATGTTCGTTGCTCTCTAACTCTTTTTACATGTGGCTCATGGATCAAAATGTTTGGAGACCCTTGCCTAATTTATTTAGACATACCTTAGAAGCCCACTTGTCTGCCTAGTGGTGGCACAAGTACATCACTTTTGCATGGATTTCAGAGTGCTAATGACTTGATGACTTTGTTGTGAAGGTTTCTGACTCTTACCAGAGAGGTTTGCAGCTTGCACCCAACACCACAACTGGTGGTGAGTTTAATGCATTTGGACAAAAAGTCACTATAGGAAAAACGCCCATTGACTTAAATGCATTAGGACAAAAAAGTAGCCATAGGAAAAAAAAGTCCATTGACTTTATTGCATTTGGAGTGAAATTGTAGCACTTAGAAGTGCCCAGTGACTTTAATTTTGCCATTTTTTCACAGTTTCGACAGATTCGCTCAGCACTAGCCTTTACAATAAACTGAGTTCAAATTGACATCCCTTTGCCGTTTAACTTACATCTATTATAGTCAAACCTGTCATCATCATCAGGCCTTGGTGTTAAATGTGGCAGGATATCAGGCATAATGAATGTCTATGTACATGTAAATTTAATTGACTAGATCCCTTGTTATCAATTTCAATTAGGGTAATGTATATGATAATATATGTTCTTTCTACTAGAGTTATGATGTTACAGGAAAATAGAAAATGATTAGCTGTAGACTATTTCTAGGGGAAAAAAAGGACATCGCTAATAGCAGAAAACAAATAGGATAATGAAATCCCAGAGCCTTAGAATTAACATGACATAGGTTGAATAATTGAATAAAAATGTTACTATTGGAAATCAAGAATAGACACAAAAAAACAGAGGGCACTTGTATTTTGTTTTTTTATTTTACTGATTCCATCAGACAGACTCCATTAATTTGCACTGGAGATCTAATCAAAGGGGTGTTAGAGCTCAGCACAGCTGCTGATAGAAATGAATGGACACCTTCATTGGTCTCCTTCATTCATATTCTAAGGGATCTGAGATTTCTGCAGTACTAATGAAGCCCGTGTCGGAGGTGAAATGAACTGGTAAGTGCATGATTGTACACAAAAAGCACTGGAAGCACATTTCCCATTAAAAGCAAAAAAATTGCTGTTTAGGCAAAAGCTCCACTTTTTTAAATATCTTTTTATTTTTGTATATGTGTTTCTAGCTCTAGTTTCATTAAGCCTTTTTATAGCAAGTCCCTTTGATCTTTCTCTTCTGTGGTTTGTCTCCAACATACATCAAAGTAAAACCCATTGTTATAGACTCTGTGGCACAGGTATGTTGATACCTTTGTTTCCGTTCTGTAGATCTTACCAAGTTGTAAAGGGTCAAAAATAAAATGGATCCAATTTTCGAATTGGATGAAAGACCTATGTATCAAATATGAGTTATTGTAACATATGTAATCCAGATTTCTGACTTTAGTCACAAGGGGTCACGATCTTGGATAGTGTTTGTGACATTCGCATGCTCAGTGGGCTCTGAGCAGCTGTTGACAAGCTAAGCTTCGGGTCGTCTCACTAATTATCCAGCAGAAAATGAGATTGGTCTGTAATATAAGCTGATGCTACAGGGCTGATTATTAAATTCTGATGTTAACTGCACTGGTTTCTGTGCTGCTAGGTAGTAATTACTTGTATTAATGACTAATCAGCCTTATTGTGACATTTATATTCTATGTGTACTGTATATTGTGAGTGGGTCCCTAAGCTCAGTAAGTGACAGCAACACAGAGCATGTGCAGTAAATCAGCAGATAAGAAGATGAGGAGCTACTAGGGCATATTTGGAGACACAGATCTTTTCTACTAAAGAGCTGGGGTTGCCTTGGGCTGGTACAGAAGCCCAAAACATCAGGTACAACATTTTTAGCCTAATGCTGGCCATACACGGGAAGATAAAGGTGCCAATATCGGTTGTTTGACAGCTTATCTGCCTGTGTATGGGGGCTTCTGATGGGTCTTCCCAATCGATATCTGGGCACGATATCGATCGGGAAGTTTTGATTTTCTTCTGACCAACCCGTTGGAGCCCCTTGGCATCATCGTAATCCGATCGTTCGACCATATGGCCGAACGTTCGGATCACCCCGATATTGCCCTGCCGTGTTAGTGGCATATTGGGGAAAGATGTCGCCAAATGAGTGGATCTTTGCATCTATGGCCAGCTTAAGTCTTTAGTTTAACTTTCCTTGTCCTTTAAAGAATTATTATTCTGTAACAAAAATGGATGCGAGAAGGGTTAATCTTACTTGAGATAAAATCTTTATGGTAATATTGCTGTTATTTACTCTCTCTGAATACATAAATATGGAGCATAATACACTGTGCAAGACTAATATTAAAGAAGGTTATGGAATCTAATTGCGTATAATACTCTTTGTACAGCCCATTTAGAATACACGTAACAATTTAATTGCACTTATGTAAATGAGACAGAGAAATCAAAGTTGTGTGTGAATCAATTGTGCCCAAAATGAATTACTAGTGGGAAATACATCAGATGGGATGTGTCTATTAATGCCACCTGTTGTATGAACTGGAACTATTGCACAATTCAGGGGGTTATTTATAAAAGACCCAATGCCAAAAATCTCGAAAAATTCTAGTTTTTTTTTATAAAATGCTAATTTTTTGTGAAAAAAATTGAATTTTTCCAATATTTATTATACCCTGAGGCTGCAAAAAGTCAGAATCTGAAAATCCAAAACATCAGAAAAAATTGTACGATTTGGATTTTTGCTCGATTTTATCCAGTTTTAAGTTGTGCTTTTTTAATAATAAATAAGGTCAAATTGTGGATTCTAGTTTGGTTGGACTTTTTTATTTTAAAACATCAGATACATTTGGATTTTAATAAATAACACCCTCAGTGTTGGGGTAGCTCCAGCATTCCCCAGCATCAATAAGAGTGCTTGCCCAAGATTCATCAGAGGAGTCTAGTCAGGAGCATTGGTGCCTAGTTAAACTATACTGAAGTGTAAAGAACAGTATTTTAATGCAAGTACCTAATCCATGTTATCAATATACGCACCTTGTGTTGATGTCTGTTTGCGTAACCACAATGGCATAAACGACCCTTCCAAACTGAAGCAAACTGCTTGTTTTGTTAAAACAACTAAGGACACTGATCATCTTAATGTACAAAGTGCTTCTTACTTATTCAAGGTCTATTCTAAATGTAAATTAGTTTAGTGAATGCAATACTATATGAGGTTCAAAGTGATTAAAACATATTATTAATCTTTAAGAGCACTAGTTTATGTAATGAATTATACCGTAGATTATGTCATGTAGAGTAATGAGATATTGTGTGCCACCATACTGTGGTTTTAATAATAACAACTTATATGTGTGGCCTCTCCCTGAAGGTTTCTTGTAATTGTCTTGATTTTTGAATTTTCTTAAAACAACTTAACCAGGCTTTTACAGAGAAACTCCAGATATGTCCAAGGCATTTTATATGTCAACTTTGTTTATTGGTGCTAAGTATCCAATATCATCCATGTTTATTTAGACTAACTGCTTACAGTGCTTGTATTTTATTCAATAATGAATGGATCTGCTTTGTTTAGAAAGGATACCTTATGTTGAACTGAATCATGCTTGTTCAACAGAAAAATGTCACTCAGCGTGATAAATGGCAAACCGAATAAGCTGCCATGTCACCAAAGTACAAAATGCCCTTTTCTGGCGGATAGAAAGATAGACATATAGATAGGAGAACATTACCAGTGCACCCAATTTCAAGTAAATAGATGAGTCAACTGTGTATACAGTATGTGTTGCAAGAGTGACATGTTTCACAGTATATGCTCCTTGACCAACAAATGAATGCTGTAAAGTGTTTGAAATAAAGGACCAAGCAAAAATAGCTTCTTTACAATTGCTTGTTATTCTGTGTTCTGGGAATTCTAAGCAATAGCACATATAGGATATTGCATAAATGAATTCACAAAATGTGTCAGACTCAAGCTATAATGGGGTGTCTCTTCTCTGTGAACACTGTAAAAATGTATGCTATTGTGAAATCTGTTTCTTTTAAGCCTTCTATTTTGATATGCCATATGACAATACTTCTAATCTATCTATCTATTTATCTATCTACCTATCATCAGTCTATCTATCTATCTATCTATCTATCTATATATCTATCTATCTATCAATGCATGTTAGCAGATAACATGTGGAACACAAAAGCATATAATTATTAAAATAACAATGAAGAGAAGCTGGAGCAAATAGTTATTCAACATGGAGGAATAGTTATAATTTGTAAGCAAGGTTTAGAAGTTTACATTTATAAACTGTATGTTAACTATATTTATCTTAAAATCATCTATAGGTCAGTGGAATATCCATATATTGGTCTATGGATTTAATTAAATAAAAAAAATATAAAAAGAAAACCAAATATGGAACAACCTACATTTTATATTCTTCTAAACCAGAAGTTGTGGTTGCATTTGGTTCTAAATCCCCTTTGAGGTCCAGTATTTGTACAGAGCTCCCTTGGTGTATAACAAAGCCTGGAGATCAACTTATGTTCCCTATTCCTCCCTACTCCAAGTGCAAACATGTGAAAACATTGGTGCATCAGCTATGCAGCTGCAGTTACAAAAACATGTAGGAAATCAAATAAGTTTTTGCACAAAATTTTTGCTCTTATTGTCTTCCAAGATGGCTTTAGATGAGTAATTAGTAAAGAAGATAGGTATTTCTCCCCAAAACAAGTTCTTAACAGGCCTATAGTCTAAATCTCCCAACCAAAGCACTGAGTGTCCCTAAGGGGGGCAGTCCCACAGTTTGAGATCTAAGGTTCTAAAGAGTACTTACTGATGTCATTAATTATAATTGGTGCTTACTGATGTTTGTCACACAAGACTTATTAAAACTTGAGTTGTGTATTATAAAATAAAAATCATCCAACTATTGTAAAGTATGCAGATATTAGAAGTAAAATAGGAGTTTAATGGTCTGTACAAAAATCTCTTAATTTATGGCCTATTACTCCCTATATTGCATCTATTATATTGTAAGCAAAAGTTAACAGCCGATGTCTTCAGAATGTATAAGACCAAATAGTACAGCTAATAATAACATTGTCTGTATCTGAAGACCAGGTAGCTATTATTACATTCATAAAACAAATACTTGACATTTCATGATATTTGACTTTTCTAAAAACCTTGCCTGGAATATCAATAAAAAGATAAGCAAGTATATTCATAAAAGTACATTTGACAAGAAGGACATGCTCACACATGCAATAGCTTAAATTATTATATGCCCTATAAGTGCATTGTTAAACTTGTAACTGGAACCAGATCATTTGAATACTATACATTTTGATAGCCTTAGTAATCATTCAAGAAAGATGTAAATAAAGCCAGCATCTATGTAACAGTAACAACAACAAACCACTTTTCTCCCAGCAGATGAAATAAAGAACTCCAGCCTGTCATCAGCTCATCCTTGAGTGTACTCCACAGTTGATTTTATAGCAATGGATGATATGTATTTTCAATTCATCTCAAAGCAGCAGGTTGGTATATCAGTAGTTTCTGTCTATTTTTTCTGAGCCGCAAAAAAATAAAATCCAAATGATGCATTGGGTGTACAGTTTGAAACTCAGAAGCCATTTAAAACTTTAAACATTTATGCATTGATAACTTTGCATTAATTCACTAGAATTTCTAGAATAGGAAATTATACCAATATGTAAGCAGATCAATTTATTTAGACCCAGCAATGTTGTACTCATGTTTAAAATGTAATAAAAAC
Organism: Xenopus borealis; assembly: GCA_024363595.1. Taxonomy (NCBI): domain Eukaryota; kingdom Metazoa; phylum Chordata; class Amphibia; order Anura; family Pipidae; genus Xenopus; species Xenopus borealis. The sequence continues at coordinate 90,318,834 of CM044442.1, forward strand.
TCAGAGGTGAGATAAATAAAGTACCTAACACTACTTCAGTGCTAGAGTAAGTGCTCACTGAATGAGTACTTGTGTTAGGGGCTTTGCTGTACTTTGCATCCTTAAAACACCTTAACCCACAACCGACCTTAACCCTCAAAATGTTGCCATTGTAGAACCCAACCCATGTCTTCTCACTCTGTAAGCTACTTCTTTGCAAACCTTTGGTTCCAGGACAGGGAATCTTCAGGAGCAGTAGAGGAGTATACTTCCCCAGTCTGACCCACACCCAACCCTAACCTGCAATGGTCACCCACATTTCAACCCTTACCCTCCCAACTAGCAGCAAAGCCATGCATCCCTGCTGGTTCTGGGTGAACACATACATCACTACTATGCACACCATGGGTTAAAAATCCAGTTCAAGATGTAGAACACAGCTCCAAGACAGCTAATAAGCCTCTTTTGACCCTGCTACTGCCACAGATCCCTAACTTAAGTGTCTGAATTATTTACAAGATTTAGGGGCAGATTTACAAAATTTGTGTAAAGGATTGAATTCGATCGAATTTGTATCCTACGATTTTTTCGATTGGTCGAATATGCAAATTTGCCCCCTTCGACCATTGAACATGCAAAATCCGATCGTATCGAATAAAAATCTATTCAATCATTTAGCCATTAAACAGTCAAAGTACTTCCCCTTTAAAATTGTATTCGACTGCCTACTTCACCAGATTGAACCTACTGAATTGTAATAGAAGCCTATGGGAAGTTTTATCAAACTTTTTTTATGATTTCATAAAAATTTAATTCGAAAGTCATAGAAAGGTCGAATTCGAGGGCAGAGAGCCCTCGAAAATTCGGCCCTTAGTAAATCTGCCCCTTAATGTGTAATAATGTGTATTTTTACCAAATAATGTGGCAAGCCTAGGCATGGCATGCATAGAGTGCTATACAGGGTAGCTGGCAATACCCTAATCCACCTTTATGTGTAGCCAAACAAAATAACTGGTAAACAAGTTTGGTCATAGTTACTGACTTATCTGAAATTGCAATGTTATGAGACTACTGCACCTTAAGTTACGTTCATATAATACTATAGAACTTCTAACATGGCATCAGTATGGAAGCCTAGCACAAATTAAAGGGAGCTTAATATACAGTATAAACATTTCCCACCACCAGAGGTGCAGGCTAACTGATAATGCACTTTGGATGGAGGGGGAAACAAGAATATTTTTCTAAGAAAAACCTTCTGTTCAACAATCATTTAGGCTGTGCACCAAGAAGGAGCTCCAAAATGTGTATGGCCATGTTGGACACCATGCGTGCATATAAGGGGTGAGTGTCCCAGTTACCTTACGTACCTCCACCCTGGATGTGCAGGAAATGCTACCTAAACCACTTTACCATGTATTCTTTATTTCTTATAAGCATACAGGCCAATATGAATATGAAATGGATGAT
>CM044442.1:90321521-90331912 GCA_024363595.1 Xenopus borealis
TACATACATACACATGCAATACAAAATAAATCATTATAAATGGCATTCATAGTTGATCCCCTATGATCTCCATTCATTTGACTAACCTTAATCCTAGTAATACATAGTAAGATGGCAAGGTTATTCACCTTATTCCAAAGCAGAGGATCAATGTTCTGTTTGACTGGAATTCATCCTCTTCAAGCAATATCAATGTGATTCTGGCAAGAAGGTAAATCCAATACAAAAGCCTCTAATGTAAAGCTCACAGAAGGAACAAGAATAAATAAATCTGCGTTGTACCAGCACACAGCACTTTCCCAGAACTAGCACTAGCAATGCAGTTTAAGGCTTCGCTCACTAGGATTCTATTCTTTTTCCATATGCATTGTTCTCCGTGTAAATAGAGGCTGACAGTCAGATAAAATTAGAGCATTGTAAATGAGGACTTGTTTGCAAAATCACCCTAAAACCAGGAAAGCATGGCAAACAGAGACTTACCCCAAGCTTTTTACTGCGGATTCTAACGTAGCCTTGCTTTACAATATCATTGAAGTTAGATGCCATAGCCAGCTTATTCACTCTTGCTCTCTCTTCCAGCCTACTGCTCTGGATTGATTCATGCACTCTCCCCAAGCTTCTGCATGTGTTTCTGAAAAAGCGGCAGCAACAGAATTGCTAGCTGACTGGCTGAGCCGTCTCTGTGTCTTGGAGTTTAACAGCAGGAGCTAACAGGGAAAGCAGCCACTCAGTGTCACTGTTCTGCCTCCCCCCCTCCTTATCCTTTACCATGCTTTATAGGATATGTAGAATAGGTGAATGGCTATAACTCTGCATCACAGTCTCTTATACATTAACATAATGCATAATTAGGTCCTGTCTATACCTTTGCCATCAATAATTCTTTTTTTTCCCACTTATTTTCTTTCAGTATTTTATTTAATGTTGTTTAAGGCAGATGCATTATGGCATATTCTGTGCAAAGCAGTTACCTTTATTTTTGAGTTATTTTATATATAAAAAAATAGAATAATCAAATCTATGGCATGAATAAATAGGCAGGCCCTGAGACATTGGCTGCACAGTGTTCTACTCATTGAATATCTTAATCATATTAGTCATGAGCAACAAGTTTGTTATCAGGTAACAGAATAGCAGCAGTAACTATAAGGCTTATGGCACACCAGGAGGTCAACATTCTGTAATTAAACGTGTTTCTGTAAAAATAATGTTGAATTGTTTCTAATCTTTTTTGACTCTGTCTCAAGTATTGTGCAGTTTTACTATGTTTACATACACTATATATGTATATGTAAGCAACCTAATACATATAATACAACATTATAACCACAGTATACCTAACTATTTCTGTGGGAAATACTTATATAACCCTAATTTGGTTGCAGTCTCTTTAAATGGCAATTACCCCTTGGCAATCCAAGGCCCTGAGTTCCTTTTACATAATAAAAGTACTGGGAACTGGGATTTACAGTGCAGTGCCTCCACCTAAGGAACACTGAGGAGCACACCTCAGCGGGGTTCCTCTAGGAAAAATAAAACACACAAGTTTGCAAATGAAGCAAATATAAACTTTATATAAGTAGAAGTAGTGAAATAACTTGGGCAATCTAATACACAATGCACTCCTGCACTGGGGAAACATGGGACCTACCTAACTCACTATTAGGTACCTGTTTTTTTCTCCAACACAGTCCTTTTTCAATCCTCTGGAAGGGGTTACTAACTACACAGTTCAGTTCAGTTCAAATAGAATGTCCTTTCCCTAGAACTGCTATACCCCTGGTAGCGCTACCTTTCCCTTCCCAAAAGTACCTCTCCCTTTGGAACTTAGCAGCCGCTCCCACGTAGCAGGTAAATTCACAAGACCTGTCCTCAAATTGGGGCCCCACACTGCATCCTTGCCAGTATCCTCCCTTGGGTGGCTCAATCACCAGGGTGCTTTCAGAGGCAGTCACACTGGAGATTACAGTCACCTCTACAGCAGGATCAATCTCACCAGTGGCACCTTTCACCTCCTGAGGCTGTGGGAGCTTGGCAGGGAACAGGGTGGGCTCTCTCTGTATGTCTAGAGATGCAGGAGCTTCTCTACACTGGACAGTGTTACAAAAACTAGTTCTGGCTGGATACTGTAGCATAGAACCCCTGTCAAGCTATGTTGGAAACCCTGTACATGTGGCTTCAAAGTCAGGTACACCCTCTCTCTGAAGGATGCACTGGGGCACCCAGCCAAACAGATAGCTCACCAGGCTGTAACTGGGTGGGATGATTTCACAGACAGAAAAACAGGGAATGGATTTGTCTGATCCCCTAAACTTATAATGATTATTATAAGGAAATACTATTCAGTCCTTAACGGAGAACTAAAACTGAATAATCAGCTTTGTAGCATCAGCTTACATATATTACAGACCAACCTAATTTTCTGCTTGATAACTTGCTATGACACCTAAGCTTAGCTGCTCAGAGCCCACTGAGCATTTGAATGTCACAGACACTTTTCTAGATGGTGACCCCTTGTGACATGTTTGAAGTTCTTGATCAATGCTGCTTTTGAGAATCTGAAATTTTAGGCTAGTGCAATAAATTCAATTTATAAAATACGGCATTTTTAGCCATATTCATTTTTAGGGATTAATTCTCCTTTAAGGGCAGTGGCACACAAGATGATTGTAGTATTTTGTGTCAGGATGATAAATAGCTCTGTGGTGTCTACAAAGCACTTGAAGATGCTCACCATTGATTTGAGCAGCAATTGCCTGACATGCGCCTACACCCCCAATATCAAAGCAGTTTCATTGTCATTATATTATAATATTTAAGAAAATAATTTTTCTTGCAGGATTTTTAGGAGGTTGTTTATTAAAGTTTTTCTAGTGAAAAAAGCTCAAATTTTTTTCAAAAAAAGGTTAAGTGCATGTCAGAGTTGATAATCAACCATCTGTCTGTTCCTGCTTTTTTCATCTGTATACTGACATCTGACCAGCTTGTAGTGAAAATCAAATCTGGTCGTGAGCATGTTTCCTTAATAGATTCCCGTAGCAAGTCATTCTGTTATACGATTTAGCTCTCCTCAATTGTTCATCAATCAATTTAGCAGGATATCCCCTATCTGCAAATTGTTCTACAAGTTCTTAGAGTTGTAATTCTGCTGTATCATAATTTGTATTATTTCTGATTACTCTCAGAGTATAGGACCCCTCGGGATATGTGTGGGGGATGGTGGGAATGAGCATGTATTGAACTGTTCCTATCAGTGGGTTTATAATTTAAATAAATGGTATTGTTGTATGAGGGATTTGCAGTTCCTGAAGATGGACCGAGTTGAGGGGCTAAAATGTTGAATGAAACATTTTTTATTTACTATGATTAACCTAGAAATGGGACTTAGCCCCAAATACTCTGCTGTTTGAAAGTACAATCAATCCAAACAAAGCTACCGTTGTAGCGAAACAGCTGTCGAGGTGCACCGCTGCATGTAGGAGACTGGGCCCTCGTCCTGAGGATGTATGTTATATGGTGGATCTAAGGTGTCATTCCACACCATGTTGGACAACCCGGACTAAAGACGGCTACGTATAACTTTATCTTGGCTGGGGCAGAATCCCATTAATATCGGGAGCCATATTTGTCTCCTTCATTATGATGTATTATTTCATTGGGTACAAAATCTTTCCTTGGTTGCAAGTCACATGATTTTAAGGATTCAGATATAGTTCAGTCACGCACTTGGATTCATCTGAATCTGAATCCTGCTGAAAAAAGTCTGGATCCTGGGAAAGTCCCAAACCAAATCAAATGGATTTGTTGCAACCCTAGTATCCAGGGAAGATAGGGCAGACAACTAAAGATGCACGGGGGATGTGAACTTCTCATTAAAAACATTCTTTACTTTTGGGCATGTAGAACAGCCCAGTAACAATAACGAAAGGATTTGTTTCAGTGCTATGATAAATCTGAGATTCATTTTATTACAATATTTTTTGTTGCCTGACTTGCAAGTGCACCAGGGGTCCAGGTGATCACCATTGAAATCAATAATTCCAATCTAAAAGTTTTGTCACCAGCCTTCTGAGCTGGAAATTACTCAGTGGACAAATTGCCCAAAATCACTTCATGCTCCATTAATAGAAAAAAGGAGCAAGTATAGCTCACTACATAACTTTCATAATGAACATGTCACAGCCTATATACAGTAATGCTACTTTTTTCTGTTTTAATTAAGTTCCATAGATATAGACATATCCAGTTTGTAATACTAGTTTCAAAAGACTGCTGTATCAGCCCAAGGGTACCACAGCAAAATAATAATAAACAAGTTTAATCCTTTTCATCAGCCATGGGTGAGCCATCTGCACGTGATCAGATGCCAAGTGCACATTCACTGTGTGGGCAGTGCATGGCCAATGATACCAATGAAGTGGGTTGATTGCGAAAACATTGCAAGAGTCAGAGCTCCAGGGGAATCACAAATCTGTAACACATATGCATTAGCATAAGACTGCTATAGGCACTTAAGCATTATTATGCCCACTATGCCATAACGGTTTTAGTTGTCTTTTTAAGGCCTTATTCACACTTAGGGCTGCCACCTGTCCGGTTTTGACCCGGACAGCCCGGTATTTTGAAGGGCTGCCCGGGTCAATACTTCCTGCCCGGTTTTCCAAATAAGGAAAACCGGGCTGGATTAGCTTGATTGATGCAGCGATCGGCCAATCGGCGGTCGCGTCGTCATAGCTCCGCCCCATGATGTCACTGGCCCGCCCACCGACGTCACTGGCCCACCCACCGACGTCATGGGCCCGCCCCCCTGTCCGGGTTCAGCCACAGGAAAAGGTGGCAACCCTATTCACACTGTACATTTACATTCTATTTGACAAGTAAATACCTTCTGATTTCAGAAGGCTTAACTTTGCATGTAATTGCTTGTGAAGGGCTTTTTGGTTCTTTTTAGCCAATCTGACCATAACCAGGTTCGTTTTTCTATTTTGCTACTCTAACCCTACCCTCTCAGACACCATGTTCCAATATCTCGCACTGGTGAGATCTAACTAGATTGAAACAGACTATCTGCAAGTTTGTATATATGGCTCTAAACAATTAGGCTGTTTCTGTGCTATAAAACCAGCGGTTCTGGAGGCAAAGTTGGCCAAAGGGACATAAAGGAATGATTTGCGTGTCTCTGCAAATAATGTCTTATGGGAGAATGAAAACTCTCATTTTTGGTATGTAGGCAGTACTATGTGTATGGCATGAGGCAAGTAAATACCTTCTGATTTCAGAAGGCTTCACTCTGCTTTCTATGTGGCCAGATAAATGTCATTTGTTCATCCAGTTGATGCAAAACAATTATTTTTTTAATAGGAATCTCTTGGACCTCCATACTATAGAAACCCCATGTTGAAGTGCCAAGCCACAATCTCTCTGCTTTACCCAGTACCCAGTTGCATCTCCCAATACCATGCTGGTTGACAGGGCCATGTGTGAGACACATTAACTAAAGTGGCCAATGCACTGTTTGCATAAACTGAGTCAGGCCCAGACTGGCAATCTGTGGGTTCTGGCAAATGCCAGATGGGCTGCTATAAGGTGCCATAGACAGTCACTATTTAGTGGGCTGGTGGGGGCTGTCTGGGCCTTTATGTGGGTTGATTGGGCCCCTTTGTACCTGGAATGCCAGGGCCTATTTTAATTCTCAGTCCAGTCCTGAACTGAGTGAGCCTATGGCTGCCTTGGATCATGGCCTCATGAATAAAAGAACACAGCTTTCCACATTCCACAGTACATTGCCTCAATAAATGACTCCCAGAGTTGCATTTTGCTGATTCATTTCACGTCATATTTTTGATATTTAAAATCGAATATCAAAATTAATTAAATGCATTTTCATAAAGACACGGGCATTTAAACAAGCTGGTCAGCACAAACATTATTCTTTTATATTACAGATTGCACTGTTTTACAGCGTTTTCTTAGGACACTTTCAAGTTTCATTTCTTCCCTGCGGATGCTTCACATTGAAAGCGCATTCCTGTTTTATAATCCACAGTTACCCTTAGGTCCTTTATGTGTTCATAGCCATCAGGTTTGTTCCCATTAAATGCATTGTGCTTGTGTATTGTAATGACCTTTGGGTATTACCTTAAATTCCTAAGTGCACTTAGAACTGGAAGAGTGCTGCTGCTGATTTAAATCACCTGCTACTGTTTATGGTACCTTAGCTTTGCAAATCCCTTTCATCTATCCTGATTAACAAGCTTTTCATATTTTCTCTCCCTATGGCTAAACATGAATGGCGTGCAGACTGAAAGCATCACTAAAAATAACAGGTAAAGTTGATCTTATAGCAATCTTGAATAGTCACAGGCCAAACTTCTGATACTAACCATAAAAGCATGTTAATAAAAGAGGGGTGTTAAGATGGGGGGGTTGTACTTAGGGGGCTGGAGAAATGTGATTGAGAATTGATTGGGAAGATTAAGAAGTATACAAATAATTTTTTAGAAAATAATTTACATAATAATGCACATTTTAAAATTAAATAAAATGTGATCAAAAGAGATTTAGGGGAAATGTAATAAAATTTGCAAAAAGCCCATAAGAAATAAAAATAAGAAATAAGAATAAAATGTGCATGTGGTAATGTAAAAATTTTCATTACACTTTTATTGCATTCCGATCTTACATGCAAACCTTTGGACCAAATGTAACAAATTTTTCATCAAGAAGTTTTATTACATACACTGTACTCTGGTGCAAACTATAAAATTTACAATTGATACACCACTATAGCAGCCACAAAGGAACTATGTTTCCAGAGGTTCTGGATAAGCGTTTACACAATGGTTCACTCTAGGGGTAAATTTATCAACTTCACTCTTAACTTCACTCTTTGATAAATATACCCCTATCTTTGGTATTCTATACTTAAAGCACCCTTCTGCCACCCTATTGTGCATAAAACCTGACAAACAGTCCCAGTGACAATTTAAAATATTCACGATCATCATGTACAATAGCTAAGGAATGGAAGACTAAACAGGTCTCTGTGACATGGCTCAAAAATAGTGATGGGCAAATTTGGGGCATTTCGCTGACATTTTCTCAAATTTCTAGAAGAAATTTGCGAAATGGTGAAAAATTTGTGAAATGCCGCCGCGCCTTGTTTTGGAAAACGGATGCCGGCGTCCATTTTTTCAATGCCGGCAATGGGCGCTGGTTTTCAAAAACGGACGGCGGCATCCAAAAACGAACGCCCACATCCAAAACGAGGCATGGGCGAATTTTCTCCTGGCATTTCGTGAATTTATTCGCCTGCTGCGAATCGCGGGCATTCAAATCGAATTTGCCCCAGGCGAATAAATTCGCCCATCACTACAAAATTGACTGGATAATTAATTATGGATAATCGTATATATTATATAGTTTATAATTGATAGTTGATGGCGTTGCTCTGTTACTGGCCATGATACTCTTAGGCCTTGGTAAATTGTGGGCATATGACCAGAAATGTTCAAAATTGGGGGTATGTGGAAGCACTCTCAAGGCAAAGTTATGGTGTATTTAAGTATAATGGAAGTGCTAGTTTTAACGCGCATTCCCTGTGCCCCTGTTTGCAAAACAGGAGTTCTTAGTTACAGAGTTATGATCATAAAGTTGAAAAGCCACCATACCACTTCAAGGTAAACCCCACATGGCGGCAGAAAGTTTGAAGGGGGCAGGCAGGTTCACATATGGGAACATCAGCTTTAAATTCCCATGTGAAACATCAACACAGGATGATGTGGGATCACCACCAAAGTGCAAGGGCATGGGGCAGTGATACTTCTGGTCAACCTCCTCCCATTCCTCAGGGAAGAGGTGCTTGCTCTCCATCCCTTGTAGCAAGAGAAGAGGATTCTGAGGCTCACAGCCACTGTGTAGGTTTGCCTCTTCTGCAGCCCTCTCTGCCTCCTCCTCCTCACTGCCATCATCAGTGCGACCCCTGTCCCACAAGGTATCCCTCCCCCAGTTCCTTGGCCATAGGGAGCCATTCTCCCCCAGCCACCCCCAAGTGTGGAGGCTCAATGCCTGCCTGGCAAAGCTTCTTGCAGTGCAGCTACTGCCCTATAAGCTAGTTGAAGCAGCCCACGAGCAGGTGGTGGAGAATGTGTCCCTGTTACTGGATCATGCTGTCGACGGCAGGGTGCTCTGTACCATGGACAGCAGGCATGGCCACCTCACGCTAGAAGTGCCTCCCCATGTGGTACAGGGTAAAGTGGTTGGGTGACTTGCTGGAGAAGGCACATAGGGTATGCAGGTCCCCCACCTCCAGCTAGACTTTAGCCCCACCCCACCAGCTGATCTGTCACCTTACGATGTGCTGGAATTTCACCCTGCACATGGTGGATCACCTTGTAGAGGAGCACTTGGCACTCAGCAATTACCTGCTGGAACACAGTGCCAGGGGTACTCAGGGGGAAGATTTGGGGTACTTCAGTGTAGAGAAATGGAAGCAGATGAGGCAGCTCTGCTGAGTACTTGCCCCCTTTGAGCAGGCCACACACTTTGTAAGTAGGGACAATGCACGTGTTAGCGATATTATACCCCTGGTTTTCCTCCTCAATCGTATTTTGGATTGCCTGCTAGAGGAGGGTGATGTGCCCGAGGAGGAGTTGGAGAGCAGGCCTAATAGGCAGGCACAAGGGGCTGGGAAGTTCTGCCTGATGAGGGAGAGGAGGACAGGGTGCCTGTATAGCATGGGGAGCAGGGCACACACTACCAAACCACCCCAGCTATTGTCCGTGGCTGGGAGGGCACAACAGGTGGATGAGGTAGATGCCCTGCTGCATCTAGAGGGCAGTGTAGAAGAGATTGGTCTGGGGCACCTAGTCTACATGTCTGCCCATATGCAGACTTCCCTCCAGATCAATCCCCAGATCTGTTCAATCAGAGACCAGGATGATTACTGAACCACTTTGCTTGCTCCATGGTACAAGGGAAAGGTGGGGGGAGTTCCTTGTACCCAGCCAGAGAGAGGGTGGGTCAATTGAAGAGGGCTCTGTGCTCAAAACTGATAGAAGCCTTACCCCAGTCTGACACTTCTCAGGCCACCAATACTCCACGGATCCAGCAGAGACGATGCCTTGCAGCAGCAGCAACAAGGCAAAGATCTCATGGGTGTGTGGAAGACCTTTTTTGAGCCTCATCAGGCAGCAGGCCCAGTCAGCATCCAAAGTCACCACCAACAGCAGCTGGAGCATATGGTGGCTGACTACATGGGGTCAGTCCCCCATGCATTTTTGGGTGTTTGGGCTTGAACAGTGGCCATAACTGGCACAGTATGGATATAAAAATAAATGTGGTAATGGATAAGCAAGAATATCAAAGTGCCCATTGCAGATATCAGAGACTAGCCTCCTCTAATACAGATACCCTCCTCTCTCCATTGCTGCCTTTACTCCTCTCATAGACTCCTTCTCAATAGTTTTGCCTATTCCCCTTCTGGTTGATATGCTACCCCTTGAACTACTGCTGCATTGCTAGCAAATTATTTTGTGGTGGAGGCCTATGAATGCTCCTACTGCTTTACTGCTGCATTGTCAGTAAATGTTTTTCTGGTGGGGGCCTATCAAGGCTAATAATAATGTTGCTTCTAATAATGCTGCAATTTAGCAAATTTCTTCTGTTTAGGGTCTGTCAAGACTCCTAATAATTTTACTACTAATACGGCCACTAATTTCTTCTGGTTGAGTCCAAAGTAGCAGTCACTCTTGAATGCAGCCTGAATAAAATGACACCAGCAAGCCTGCATGAATAGAGGGTTCTGTATGGGCATAAAAAGCCCAGAAATGTCTGGGGAAACCAACCACCTGGGAATTGAACTCGGGACACCATGAGCAGACAACAGGTGCATCGGCCCGGAGTTCCACAAAGCCTAACCCCACCACCAACAGTTCCAGATGACCATAAAAGTTGAGTTTTCCCTTGTGCACCTAAATTGACCGACAGTCCATTTTCCACCTAATACCCTAGGAACCTACCTAAAGGAGGCCTCCTGAGTGGTGAAGTGGTTAAGGCATTTGCCTCCAGTCTCAAAAATTGTGGATTCTGCTAAAAAATAATTTCCAATGCTGCTCTGTTTGACTGTGTCTTTCTTATAGAGGTTGCTCATCTAAGATACCCTGGTGTATACTTCAGGCCAGGGGTTCATACCTAGACCTTGCTTTGCCCATAGCTGTCTGCTTGTTTCTGGTCCTAAAGATTGTGGGTTCAAGGCCTGCCTGCTCTGAAAGATCATTGCCATTGCATCTCTGGTTGGTTGTGCTATTCTTACAGGGGTTGCCCTTATATACTTCAAGACAGGGGCTCATGCCTTTGCCTCAACTTGGGATATTCTGTACCATGTGTAGCAT
>CM044442.1:90353290-90366274 GCA_024363595.1 Xenopus borealis
AAAAGGTTGGGGACCCCTGCTTTAGAAGGTGAAAAATTACACTTTACAGTTCAATAATAGAAAATGGTCACAAATAGAAAATACAAAGTAATTGGAGAAAGAAGTTATTTCTCGTGATCTGAAAGCAATTAGTTGTTAGAAGGTGAACAACCCCTTTAAAGGAACAGTTCAGTGTAAAAATAAGAACTGCAAAATAAAAAATGTAGTTGGTTAGCCAAAAATGTAATCTATAATGGCTGGAGTGAGTGGATGTCTAACTTAATAGCTCTATAACTCTGAGTTAGTCAAAGACTTGAAGGGGGCCACATAACTGTTCAGTGAGTTTGCAACCCATATGCCCCCCCCCAAGTCACTGATTAGTTATTGTCTGGTAAGCAAACAATGGAAACCAAGGCAACTGCAAAGCAGGAAGTAGTTTTCTGGCTATTCTGGTCACTCCAGCCTTAAAGGGGTTGCCTTAAAGGGGTTGTTCACCTTCAAACAACTAGTTGTTTTCAGATAGATAAAAAGAAACCATTTTTCTAATATTGAAGTGTAAACTGTAATTTTTCACCTTCTAAAGCAGTTCTGGGAGGGGTAGTTGCCGACCCCCCAAAACTTTCTAAATTGATACAATTAATTTCTTATCTTTGTCCCTGCTGAGCAGAATCCCTGGATTTCATTACAGGCAGCTGTTAGAATTGATACAATAGTTGATAATAATCCAGAGATGCTGCTAAAAAAAGTATCAAAATTGCAAATGTAATGTTGCAAAATTATACAATACAATAGTTGCTAATACTCCAGTGATTTTGCTTTGAAATGTATCAATTAAATGTAGCAAAATTGTATCAGTTTAGAGTATGCACCTGAACTACTGAGCTGCCAGACTCAAACACCAGAGACATCAACATTCAACTTTTTAAAAGATAAATAATGGAAAGTAATTGAAAAAAAGTCTTTTTTTTTCTGGGGAATAATTTGAAAACAACTGAACAGAAAAAAGTGTTTGGAAGGTGAACAACCCCTTTAAGGGGATCAGACAACCCTTCTGCCTGTGACATGAAGCCCAGTTACAGGCAGGGACGTGCCTGATTGGCTGTAAGCCCCAGAGAAAGTATAGGAAACCCCAGGTTTGAATTTGGAGCCAAACGCACAGAGTGGACTGGCAAAGTTTATAAAAGATCCACTACTGCAGCATCCAGCCAGAACCATTGAACACTAGCAGCTAGCATGGTACAGCTTTGTAACATTCGTGATGTCACAGGCACATAAACCTGGTTCATAACCTGCATCCGATGGATCACATGGGAGATCGGACTGTACCACTGTGATAGTCCCGGTTTTGAAACGTGACTAGAATGGGAAAATGGTGCATGTACAAGAACAAGGCACATTTGACACTCTATATACATCACGACGACCTTCTTCAATAGCCCATTCGGATCCGTTATCTGAAACGACACCATTACATCCCTAATGCATCATCTCAGTCATAAAAATCCTAATTGTCCCAAAGCGTACACCGTAGTTCTATAAATAATATCGCAAACTCCTTCAGCATTCCCTACACACGTATTTCTAACACCGTGCTACATTCAATTCTCCCCCTCCCTTCCAGCAGTGGAAGCGCCTGTTCTCGTGATGTCACACGGTACTAGGCTGTAAGCGACTCCAGAGGATGAATTGGCCCTAGACACGCCCTCAAGTGACATCATGGGCTTCCGCCGACGGTTTGGTCACATGACTGTGACGTCCGTACTTCCTCAAATCCACTCTATTCTCGCATCTACTCTTCGAATATGGCAGCTGCCGGGTTGTTCTTCATCTTAGCAATAGGTAACTTCCGTGCCCTCTAAGCCCTGCCATTCACAGAGGGTTGCTCCTTTCCTTGGCTTGTCTTTAACTTGTTTCTTTATGTAGCTATATATATATCTGTATTGATAGAGCACTCTGTGTATATTAATAGTAGAGGCATTAGCAACATGCATACTGAGCAATTGGCCCTGGAAGGGAGAGCCAGTGACAGCATGCTTTCATTCATTTCCTTTGTTTTGCAGTCGCTTCAACTTCCCTATGGGCTTCTGTCCCTGTTTCTGCATTGGTAGAAGATTTGGATGATTCGTAAGTGGAAAAAAAACTAATTTGCCCCTTTATGGTTTGCAAATTTTATTTGCCTTAATTTTATTTTAAACCCCAGTCTGCTGGGAATCGCAGTTCAGTTTGAGGTTGTGTCAGAAATAAAAACAAATCATGTCGGCATTTGCATAAGAGCTATTATTTGTATATGCCTGTAGCGCTATAGTAAACTGCTTTAACAGTTTCAAATGGTATTCTTCCACAAATAAAACCCTCCTTTCTCAGGAATGATAGTATGATAGAATGTAGTAGAACTGTAACCAAGTGCACAATTAGATGGGCGCCAGTGATTCTTTATGCTTAACCAAAACAGTATTTATTGAACAGTAGAGCAATGACCACATAGGAGTAAAGAACATAAGTACAGAGTACACAGCGTAAAGGAGCATATACTCACAGCACCACACATGGGCTGGATCCTTTCAGGCAAGGGATCATGTCAGCAGTAGTTTAGGTTTGAATGCAGAAAGGTACGACCCAGTTTCAGCCTTTTTCCCTTAGTGGAACTTGAGGGGAAACCCTATCCCTAGGTCTGTACACTTAGTGCCTACTTCTGGTTTATTTGTACCTGGGATCTTAATCCCTCTAATTATCCTGTCAGCATGAGCTGCTCAACTAACTACCTTTCTATCACTCCTAGAGTGATCTATGACAGAGTATAGCCAGGGGCGCTCCGCCAATGAGGCGAGTTGAGACACTCGCCTCAGGCAGCAGCCCGACCCCCCCAAAATGCCGCTCCTGGTAACTAAGCGGAATTTCCGGTTTTAAACCCACACACTCTGCACTAGCACAGTGGACCCCCCTACCCCTGTCTGGCGCTGAAAAAGTGCGCGCCGTGGGGAGGGGGGGGGCGGCAAATTCAAGGCTGCCTCAGGCACCGAAATGGCTTGGATCACCCCTGAGAATAGCTATACTATACTAGGGCCTTTTAACCTAGGGGTCATGCTCATTCCCTTCCAGCCTGCAAAGTTGGGCTACAGCAATGAGCACTGACCACATGGTTCCCCGGACCTTTATACTTTGACACAGTGCCACCTTGTGTACACTGTGAGAACTACAGGGGATTACATAAGCATAAGGACCCATTTAGGCGTCCATACTATTAGGAATGTGCCTGTTATATATGTGGGCGTGTCTAATTTTCACACCCCTACATATTAGTAATGCTAAAAGAGATCCTCAAAGAGATCAGACATTTCTGCATATTCAGAAATACAGACACATATGGTTCCAGGCCCTGCTCGCTCTTGTGGTATAGAAATGTATAAATGCTGCAACCTGATTTCACAGCACTTAAAGGGATGGTTCACCTTTAAGTTAACTTTTATTATGTTCTAGACTAGCCAATTCTAAGCAACTTTTCAATTGGTATTCATTATGTATTATTTAAAGCTTTTGAATGATTTAACTTTTCCTCCTGGCTCTTTCCAGCTTTCAAATTGGGGTCACTGACCCCATCTAAAAAACAAAAGCTCTGTAAGGCTGCACATTTATTGTTACTGCTACTTTTTACTACTCATCTTTTCCTTTCAAGCCCTCTCCTATTCATATTCCAATCTTTCATTTTGAATCATTGCATGGTTGCTAGGGTATATTGGACCCTAGCAATCAGATTGCTGAAATAGCAGACTGGAGAACTGCATAAATAAAAAGCTAAATAAGTGAAAAACCTCAAATGATAAAAAATGAAAACCAATTGCAAATTGTCTCAGAATATCATTCTTTACATCATAATAAAACTTAATTCAAAGGTGAACAACTCCATTTAAGGCTGATGGTACACAGTGTTTTTGGACTGAAAAGCATTAGTGATGCTTTCAAACCTATTCAAGTTAGAGGGAGGAAGCAGGAGAGAAATGTTGCTGAATAGCATCTTGTGTATCCTAAAGTAAGTAAATTAAACCCAATAGGCTGGTTTTGCTTCCAATAAGGGTTAATTATATCTTAGTTGGGATCAAGTACAAGCTACTGTTTATTACAGAGAAAAAGGAAATAATTTTAAAAAATTTAGATTATTCAATTATAACGGAGTCTGAGAGACATCCATTCCGTAATTCTGAACTTTCCGGATAACAGGTTTCTGGATAGCGGATCCCATACATGTAATTTTGATGCAAAATAGTCCTACCTTTCATTCGTTGTCTTTATCCATGGCAAGTGGGCATTTTGTCAGCTTATGCATACAGACCAAGCAGAGAAGTTCGCCCCCCTCTCCCCCTGTTACAGCTCCTAATACTACAGGACTGAAGGCACATGATGCACATGGGCAGTGACTAATGGAGTGTTATAGTGCCAAGGTTTGTCTGTCATGACTGTGCATTCAGAGCAGCACAGAAAATTCAACAAACTTGCTAGAGGTTTTAGTGGATGGCTACTTTACTTTTACCAGCTTTTCTACATGTGCAGATTATGGAAACCCAATAACCTGATTCCTGTGAAATGCACATAGCAACTGGTTGAACTGAGCAACATTGGAGTGCTATCGGCTTTTATCTGTGTGGTGCCATTGTCCAGCAGTTTACATTACAATCCAACTGACCAGTATCATTGTAAAATGCTGTGTGTACATTGCAGAATACAGCAAATCACGTATTTCACCACATACCATTTAAAGGGGTTGTTCACTTTAAATTATCTTTTAGTATGATGCAGAGAGTGATATTCTGTGACCATATGCAACCGGTTTTTATTTTTTTATTATTTGTGGTGTTTCAGTTATTTAGCTTCTTATGCAGCAGCTCTCCACTTTGCAGTTTCATCAATCTGGTTGCTAGGGTCCAAATTCCCATAGCAACCGTGCATTGATTTTAATAAGAGACTGGAATATAAATAGGAGAGGGTCTGAACAGAAAAAGATGAGTATTAAAACGTAGCTCTAACAATATGTTGGTAAGCGAACAGATCATTTGTTTTTAGATGGGGTCAGTGACCCCCACTGGAAAGCTGGACAGAGTCAGAAGAAGGCAAATGATAAAAAAACTGTAAAAAATTAATAATGAACGCCAATTGAAAAGTTGCTTAGAATTGCTCATTTTATAACTTATTAAAAGTTAACAATGGGCAAACTAGTGTCTGATACTTTTTATATTTGGCTATAAATATGCTTATTCCTTTCCAATGTGGTAGTGAAGCTTATGTCAGTCATGAGTTTTGATCGCTGCATTTCTCTATCCAGAGGTTCCAATTTGACATTACTGGCATTCACCATATTTGAAGTGGCTGCAGCAAGAAAAGGCATTTTAAACCCACCCCTGAGGTGGTCAAAATTCTGCTTGTGCCATAAGGTCCAGGATTACCTATGGATTACCTATTTATAATAGGTTAACAATTAATGATGTTTCTAGGCAGCTCATAATCTTCCTCTAAGCCAAAAATGTCTTAACAGAACACAACTTCCTGCTTTTCAGCTCTCTAACTCTGAGTTAGTCAGCGACTTGAAGGGGGGCCACATGGGACATAACTGTTCAGTGAGTTTGCAATTGATCCTCAACATTCAGCTCAGATTCAAAAGCAACAGTTATGACCCATGTGGCTACCCCTCAAGTCACTGATTGGTTACTGACTGGTAGCCAATCAGTGGAAAACAAGAGAGTTGAAAAGTAGGAAGTAGTGGTCCGACTATTCTGTTACACATCCAGTCACTCCAGCCTTTATACATTACATTTTTGCCTAACTAACTACATTAGAAACATTTTTTATTTTGCACAGTCTATTTACCCAGTTTTTATTTTTACACTGAACAATTCCTTTAAGCTGAAATCACACACTGATATTTCTTGTTGTCAGGCTTGTCTCTCTAATTCTTACATGATCAAAGTATGTCAGTGATAGTGATCGTGAAGCTTCACGTTAGCCCTCTAACTACAAATAGACAATGGCTCCCTTTAAACAAATTAGTAAGGTCTGGTTAGCTCAGACTGTTATTTTAGGGATGTTTTACTAGGGTAGTATAATCATAACAGAATGAGAATGGGACAGGAAATTTGCTCTGCACGTAACTAAGGGAAGGCCGTGTACTGAAAATGTAGACAGCTCAAATGTAAAGGTTTCTCAAATGCCTTAGTGTTTAAAATTTGTATTTAAAGAAGTATTCTTGTGTGTAGTTTGTGTTCAGACTGTGCCAGCAGAATTCCTTCATATTGCTTCCTAAAGAGACTACTTTTAGCTTGTGTTCACTCACTGAGAAGGTAGACTACACTGATGGTGGTGATCAATGTGACCGATGAATCTTTGTAAAATTTTGTGCCTTCTCAGATCAGCACACCAGACTTTATGCACATATATAAATTAGTGAATGGGTTGTACAAAATGCTTCACAGTGGGACCTTACATGGAATCATGTTTGATCAGGAAGAACGCTGACCATATTATTGAACTTGTGATCTCCTTTAATTCTCCCAATCTGAGGCACAGCTAAGTGGAGGCATACTGGTAGTATGCACCCTTTAGGTATAATGTTTGTGTGAACAGAGAATTGTATTAATTTTTTAATTATTTATAAAACGGGTATGGGACCTGTTGTCCAGAATGCTTGGGACTTGGGAGTTTTCTGGATAACATATCTGGATCTAATTTGGATCTCCATACCTTAAATTTACCAGAAAATAATGTAAATATTAAATAAACCCAATAGGCTGGTTTTATTTCAAATAAGGATTAATAATATTTAGTGATGAGTGACATTTAGGGGCAGAATTATCAAGGGCCGAATTTGAGGGTTAAAAAACCCTCGTGTTCGACCATCGTATTTTGGTTGAATTGCAATCCTTCAAATTCGTATATCAAATGCGAAGGATTTTAGCGCAATTCGATTAATCGAACAATTGAATATAAAAAATCTGTTTAAGTTGAAAACAGGAAGTCTGATACAGAAGCACATTTATACACAATAGAAGGAAATAAATATTGTGTTTCGTTTGACAGAAGACTCAGAGCAGCATTACTTTGAGGGTTTACTGGTGTATTTATATAGACCTTTCTATTCAAGCTTACTTAATTTTAATCTTTCTTCTTTAAAATACTGACTTATTGCAGATATGTTTCTTGTCTTTATAGGATATGGAATGTCTTTTATTTTAAATATACAATATAAAAAGGAGAACCTCTCTTGGAAAATCAGTTCTAAAAATACCTCAAGTCTAGAAAAATAGTCTAAGCAGCTCCATTTGCTTTTTAGTACAGGATGCTGGATTCAGTGCATGTTGTAAAGCACAGGCGGCACCCAGATCTCATGATCTGGAAAATAAGCACTCTTGTGCATCTGTTTCTTGGTTTACAGCAGGTCGTGGATCGAGTTGCAGATAAGGTACTTGCTGGTCGAGATAGCTGGTAAGTATGCAGGGTCCGGGTGCGGTTCGCGGGTTGAGGTTAAACAAATTGGTTGCGTGAAGGACTCTAACAGCTGGGACCTAAGCATGTTTCTGCAGACACTGAGCTTGCCTCTGCGAAATGCGATTTTGGCTTTTTTTGTGCACGTTTACACCTGAGTAAAATATCCAAGCAACGCTATGCTAACAGTTCCACTGCCGTCACACAGATTGTTTTCATACATAGTTAAATTGGTTTGAAAATAGACAAAGTCCATCAAGTTCAACCCCTCCAAATGAAAACCCATCATCCATACACGCACACCCCTCCATACCTTCACATCAATTATATATGGCCCTATACTAACTATATAGTTTTAGTATCACAATACCCTTTGATATTATGTCTGTCCAAGAAATCATCCAAGTCCCTTGTGGTTTATGATAGAAAAAAGAATTCATACTCAGACAGTGTGTAATATTTATTTAAAAATAAATGTGTGTTTTAAACAGATAAATCCATTCATAAAATACAATTAATTGTACAGGTAGAGGGGCTTTTGTGTGCCAGAAAATATTCAACTCTTTTTGCTACTTTCATTTGCTAAATTTTTGAGGGTAAAACAGTTGTTTGGCTGTTGATCAACTGCAGCCTCCATCACCTTTACTTATTTGCTGTTTCATGATGACTGAATATATGATAAATTGCTGTGTTCTTACATCAGCATATGGCTCAGGTGGTTGAGCCTGGCAAGTGTTGCAATGTTTTGAGAAACAGCTAGGCTGTATACTGGCTGTAGCCCCAGGGATACGAGACATGCTGGTAGAGAAGAGGTTTTTAGATATATTGGGTTCAATAGATTTGTGAAGCTTGAGCCATTTATAGAAAGGTACTGATATATCAAAATGCTCTAAAAGTGCAAATCGTAAAGAGGTATTTCATCTCTAATGAAGTTCTAATATTTTGTAGAAGTTCCTGTTTTTAGCAACTTTTCATTTGGTGTTTTTTTTTTTTTACCCTTGCCTTCCTATTCTGCTTCTCTACAGTTTTCAAAGGGGCTCCATGACCCCCTGCAGCCAAAAAAGTAGTGATGTGCGGGTCAGGATTTCTTAGACCTGCAACCGACCTTAACCCATCCAAACTTAGCCTGCATCTGTCACAGGACAGAACAGCTAACATGCATCATTAGCTGTTAATCTGTTTCTAAAATGTTTACTGTATTAAAGGAGAAGGAAAGGTTAAAACTAAGAAAGCTTTATCAAAAAGGTATCAAGAAAGTAATGCTGCTCTGAATCCTCTGTCCAAAGAAACACCACATTTCTTTCCTTCTAATGGTACACATGGACTTCTGTATCAGTCTTCCTGTTTTCAGCTTAAAGGAACAGTTCTGTCTAAAAATAAAAACTGGGTAAATAGATAGGCTGTGCAAAATAAAAAATGTTTCTAATGCAAAATCAAAAATGTTTCTAATATAGTTAACTAACTATATTAGAAACATTTTTTATTTTGCACAGCCTATCTATTTACCCAGTTTTTATTTTTATACTGAGCAATTCCTTTAAACCTCCAGGGCATGGGCTTGAGCATGCTCCGTTTCCTCCCCTCCCTTCTCCCTCCTTCCCTCCCTGCTGTAATCTGAGACCAGAGCTATGAGTGGGCAGGGAGTGACTCAGACATAATGTGATGTCACATAAAGCTGTTATGGCAGCCACTATCCTAAACAAACACAGTTTTAGTGCCGTTTACTCATGTATGATAAAAAATTCTACAGAATAAATATAGCATTATAGTTTGCACTATGGCTAATCTATTGGCAATAAACTGCCTCTGTAGTTTTCCTTCTCTTTTAAATTTTTTAGCGTGGCTCATGAATAAAGTTTGCTATATTAATTTCATGCAAACTCCATTTAGAGACCATTATTTTTTAAAGCACCAGTACCTGCACATGGCCAGTTATTTTGTGTAACAGCTCTTGGGTTTCAGCCAGGTATGGTTTCATTTGTAGTGGAGAGAGTAATGATGTGTGCATTGTGGTGTAGAAGAATCACGGTACATGGAGAATAGTATTGTTTTAAACTATTCCCTCATGGGATAAAAGTTGGATTGTATTGCAACACATGCCATGCAGTATGTATATTTAAACTATAAAGATTTCTTAACTTGTTAATGTACGTATGTGATCTCTAGTAAAATAAACATTACAATTGTAAACCTTTTGTACATAACAGATTGCAAAATTTAATGCTGGCTACTGTAAATTCGGGTTACAGAATAACATCTTAAGTTTTTCTTTGGGAGCAATACACAACAGTGATCTGCATTTTCTGTCCAGAAATCTGATATTTTTCAGAGGACAGCCATGAAACATTAATCTTTAAAGCCATACCGTTCTTATGGTGTCTTAACCCAAGGTTCATGCTGTTATCACAGGCATTACTGGGCTAACAGATGTTACCTATGTTGAGGAAATTTATCCAGTATACTATTTTGGGGGGTCTGTTTGTTATTTGTGAAATACACTCGGATGTTCTAGTTCTACTAGTTATGGATTGTTTAAGCATGTAATGCAAAAATGTACTCTAGAAATGTGTT
This sequence comes from Xenopus borealis, assembly GCA_024363595.1. Classification (NCBI taxonomy): domain Eukaryota; kingdom Metazoa; phylum Chordata; class Amphibia; order Anura; family Pipidae; genus Xenopus; species Xenopus borealis. Next base: position 90,363,308 of record CM044442.1, read on the forward strand.
CTTCTGTACAAACTATAGGATGTGGTTTCGTGTATCTCATTTCTATAAAAGTCTTATTCCAATGTTTTTTTCACTTTTTTTTTTCCAAATTAGGTTCAAAGAAAACAGAAAGGATGATATCTGGCTTGTTGATGTAAGTATGGATTTAACATGCAATTATAATTTCTTTTAAGCTATACACGGATTTGAGTGTCTCTCCTCTCTTTGTCAAGGCCTTCCTTTAAATGTGCCCCCTTTTCCATACATAGAACATATTAAAATTTACATAACTCTTTAAGCCATTTTAAAAAGACACTTATCTAAAGTCCATATAATATTTTAATCCTACAGTAAAAATGAAAATTTCAAAACCTCAATTTTCAAAATGAATATCAAGAACATATTAAGAGAAGGTTGCTTGTCTGCATATTAATGATGTCTGCTTTTGAAGCAACTACCCCCATGTCTTAACTTAGGTACAGAGTAATGGATCAGGATCTGAATTTGCAATTGACTTACCATGTGGTCAAACTCATTGAAATCTTTGGTATCTGGTTGGTTCAATTTATTCCGAAAAGCTGATTTATGTTTAGAAGCTCACTCTTTCTCTCAAAACGTATATTGTTTTTCTTATATATTTTACACTCTGGGCACTTCCATGTGCTGAATGTGGATACACAGGTGTAGAACCTGCCACTTTGAATATGATGATCCTTTAAGCTAAAGAAAATAAATACACTCTCTGATTTATTGCATTCTAATGCTCATTATAACGCTTCCGATATTGCCTTTGAAATTGCCTATGGAAAATAAAGAGTGATATATATATATATATGTATGTATATATTGCTGGCACTTCTTTAAAGGACAGTGTCATGGGAAAACATTTTTTTTCCTAAATGCATCAGTTTATAGGGCTGCTCTAGCAGAATTCTGCACTGAAATCCGTTTCTAAAAAGCAAAGATGTTTTTAAATTTCATTTTGAAATCTGACGTACAGTATTGTCAATCTCCCATCTGTGAAAAAAGTCGTGACTTGTGCTCTGATAGACTTCAGTCACTCTTTACTGCTGTACTACAAGATGGAGTGATATCACCCACCTCCCTTTCTCCACTGCTGCAGAAGCAACTGTTGCGTTAGGTATGAGTCCCCGAAACTGCCTTTTAAACTATTGCATGTAACTACCATGTATTGAAAATTAGCAAATATTTAGCAAACCTAAACATGATTATCTTCAATGACCCAGCAACACTTTATGCATATGTTTCACCCATATCCAGTAGATCAGTTTGACTAAATTTAGTTAAGTTTTATGGTGTAAGTAAACAAGCTGTGGAACTGTCCATATGGCTGTTAAAGGGGCATAGTCCCAACAAATCGAGTTCTCAGTGCTTGGCTTTCAGAATTGCTACCAGTAAAAATGTCAAAAGTGGGGAAACAAATAAATCGTATCAACACTTTTCCACAATTTTCTTTACAAGCACTACAATTTAAGCACATTGAATTACTGTACATTTTTCTTGCATTTTTTTCTTCTTACTTCAGACGAAATCGATGACATGTATCCAATTTCTGTTTATTCTTAAATAAAAAAACCTTTTAATACAAAATAATACAACCCCATAATAAATAAGCCTAAGGTGCTACGTGCACTCACTATGTAAAACACTGTAACAAAGACAGGATATTGTTTCAGATTCTCTTAAGTTTGATTTTATTGTATTGTATTGTCTCATTGGATGCAGAGATGAGGATGCTTCACTTCAGTAAAGAGCCTCAATGACTTTGTATTTTAGAGAGACTGAGCTTAGGTTTGTATTGCTTCATCATGTTGAGGGTTTTTAATAATGTTTGTGTTATCATAGTGGGGAGCTGTCAAAAATATATGTTCTGATGTACATTGAATTTATCTGCTTCCTTAATCAACAATATGTTTAATTTTCTTTCAGTTTTATGCACCTTGGTGCGGTCATTGTAAAAAGCTTGAACCCGTCTGGAATGAAGTTGGTATTGAGATGAGGACTAGCGGCTCACCCATCAGAGTTGGAAAAGTGGATGCTACAGTTTACTCAAGTTAGTACCGGACATATGTACACTTTTTACAGCACTGAAACTGAAATAAAATAAACTCTGTTTCCTGTCAATAATCTGTTTCAATTTATCATGTAACCGCTTCCTCTGCAGGAAGTTAAGAGTTGGCAGCTTGTCTAAGTATTATTTTGCAAGGCCAAATTGTTTTTTTTTTCCCAAATATCACAAGATAGAGGTTTGAGGCTTCATGTTTTCGTCATCATTCTTTTCATGTTTTTTCTTTTCCAAATGTAGTGCATTTGTGTGTTTGTTTGTATTTACTGCATTTTGTGATAAGATTCTCCTAAACAAGAAGGGATGGTATAATCACTGAGAAGTGCCAAATGTAAGGCAACCCCCCAGTGATTATAATTGCTGAGTTCCTGGGCCATTGCTCCTGCTATATGAAAACTGCACTGTAGTTGGGTGCTAATGTAGGAACACTGCATTAGTATTTTCCACATCTTCATTCTTCTCTGTGTCCTGGGCATGTGCCTGTGTTCTGTAAAATGAAAATGCAGTTTTTTCCTCCTAAATTCAGCTTTTCACTTTGCTGTGCATGCCCATATGGACTGTAACAGAAAGCAGTTTTAGAAGTAATATTGCTGCATGACACCACTGCAGTAGGACCCTGAGCTGGTGCAGTTTTCAGCTTACAGGAGCACCATCCTGAGATCTAAGGTAATTGATTCTAATCGCTGCATTATGCCTAACCTTTTGGCACCCCCCAGTGAATAGACCTTTCTTTCTCTTTTAACGGTAACAAAATTACTACAATTGCAAAATAAATATGGATGTGCTTAAGCCTAAATGCTAATTGCTAAAAAGTTACTCTCTCATTCAAGCAAATTATGAACACGAATTTAACCAACACCACCTTCATTACTTTAAAGCACTCATCCAATTAAAAGGCATGT
>CM044442.1:90367598-90381927 GCA_024363595.1 Xenopus borealis
CCCCCCCCCCCATAGGACTATCATTGCAAATCATAAAATAATTAAAGAGCTATTGATATATTGTATCTGCTCTGTTTCACAGGTATTGCTTCAGAATTTGGGGTCAGAGGATTTCCAACAATAAAGGTGTAAGTGGCAAATATTTTATGCATGAAATGCTGTTCAGCACAGCAACCCCTGATCTTCAAAAAGCATAGTCCTGTGCACCCCTTTGTAGCATTGATAAATAAATGTATTTGACACAATAAATGCTGGGCGAGCATCTTGTATTTAATTGCTCCTTTGTGTCATCTCTAAATTTTTTATTTCTTAACACCACAAATTGTAAGGACACATTTCTAAACTTCTGTTATGATGCAATATTTTTGATGAAGATTTCTGTATTTGTTTTTTCTGGAGATCTTAAAGAATTGGTAAAGCCCATTCACAACTGTTGGCATATTATTAAAGTTCTGCTATGTGTGAGCTTAAATCCGTAAAGAATAAGCAGCTATAAACATTTTGTTACATGACTGTGTATTGAATGGAAAATGAGAAAAAAATCCAAAACTATAGGTCAGCGTTAACATTGCCACTTCCCCGATGGTAAATAAACTGCTAAAGCTGTAACTTTTTAACGGATGGGTAATTTACTCCTTTGCAAAATGTATTTGTCATGAATAGCTTGAGCACCAAGCCTTTTTTTGTCCTTAAAAAAAATGTTATCTTGGTCTTACAGTTTGAAAGGAGATATGGCTTATAACTACAGAGGTCCAAGAACAAAGGAGGATATAGTTGAGTTTGCAAACAGAGTTGCTGGGTAAGTATTTGCCTGGTTACATTGATCGTTTAGATTGTAAAAATCAAATTTTTTAACTCCTTTGTAAAATAATTCTTGTCATTATACTTGAACTATAATTTCTGAACCAATAAATAGCTAACTACTTCACATTGCAAACACCTATATTTGTCCCTGTGATTAACTTGTTGTCTTATGTTTGTACTATAGTTCTTATCCACATGTCTTTCACTTTTTCATTTTAATATTCCTGTTATCTTTTCCAATGATCTTTATTGATAGAAAGGTGACCAACACACTATGTCAAAAGTTAGTGTCTGCTTTGTTTGCAAAAACATCATCTTCCTTTGGTATGTTTGTCATTACTACAAAAATTGAAGGAGCAAAGAGGTCAGGACACCAGAACTAGCTGTTTAAAGTGTCAATAAATACACTATTAGAAACTACTGTAGATCTGCCGTCTCAGTCTTTTTGCTTTTTCAATTTTTATTCTCTTTTTCACAGTTTTTATCCCTCTTAGTGCCATACTTTTTTCAGTGGTATGCAAAGCGATGCCTGCAAGACAGCCTTAGAACTTTTCAGCAAATAAAACCAATTGGTAATGATGGTAAAATGAACAGAATCTTCCACTGCCAGTAAGCACATTTCTGGCCCCTGCCCAGATAGTCCCTTCTTTTATTTTTGCATGCTTAGTCCACAAATATGTTCTCACTTACTCAAGTCATACAGTGGTGCCTGAAAGTTTTTGAACCCTTTAAAATATTCTTGATTTTTATATGTTTGTGACCTAAAACAGCATCTGATTTTCAAAGTCCTAAAAGTAGATAAACAAAACCTAGCTAGACTAATGAAACAAACGTGTATATTAGGTTATGTATTTTTTGAAAAAAAAAAAAGCTCCAATAACATATCTGCATATGGCATAAGTTAGTGAATCGGTATTCATTTACAGTACTCTTGTTCAGTATTTTTGTGCAGCAAAAACTTCAACTAAACGTTGCGATAACTGTTGATCAGTCCTGCATATTTTAGTGCAATCATCCATAAAGAAAAGCTTCAGCTCTTGGATGTTGGTGAGTTTCCTCACATGAACCATTCGCTTTAGGTCTTTCCACAACTTTTCAAGTGGATTAAGGTCAGGACTTGCCCATTCCAGAACATTTACTTTGTTCTTTAACAATTATTTGGCAGAACAGCTTATATATTTATGATCACTGTCTTGCTACATTACCCACCTTCTCTTGAGATCCAGTTCATAGACAGATGACTTGGCATTTTCCTTTAGAATCCTGTTATAGTTCAAAATGCATTGTTCCATCAATAATGGCAAGCTGTCCAGGCCCATCTGCAGCAAACCAGAACATTCCCACCACCGTGTTTCACAGATGATATAAGGTTTTTAGGCTGGAATGTTGTTTTTCTTTCTCCAAATGTAACACTCCTCATTTAAGCCAAAAAGTTCTATTGTGGCTTCACCTGACATTTATCTTTCCAGTATCCTTCTGGTTTATCCACATGATCTTTAGCAAACTGTAGCTGGTCAGCAGTATTTTTTGGGGAAGAGTAGTGGCTTTCTACCCTGACATACACACATTTGCTGGTCAGTGTTCTTCTGATGGTGGACAGTAAACATTAGCATTCACCAATGTGAGACAGGACTTCAGTTGCTTACAAATTACCCTGGGTTCCTTTGTAACCCCTTGGCTAGATACTGTACCTTGCAATTGGAGTTGGAATGCATGACCAAACATTGTAATGTTTGTTTTATTTGTTTAACTAGGTTTTTTTTTTTCATCTACTTATTAAGACTTGTTTGAAAATCAGACGAGGGTTTTAGGTCACAAAAGGGGTCAAATACTTTCAAGCACCTCTGTTATTAAAATCAACTTTAAGAAAATATTAAAACTTGTACTCCAGCAGAGACCTGATGCATTTCTCTTTTTATGGTGAAGGTAATCCGTTTCTTTTCGGCAAAGCCATTGATTTTATTTGCTTGTTGATAACCATGCCATCAAAAGGACAGCTACTTATCTTTTCTCCATCTTACTATTTATCCGTTATTTATATCAGCCCCCTTAATATTAAGCACCATATTTAGCTCTGATACCTATAAAGATGATATTAAAACTTTAATTTATGGTATTCATTGTTCCAAACATACATGTTGATAATAATGTAACATATTGATATTTGTAATTGCAGGCCATTAATCCGTCCACTTCCCAGTCAACAGATGTTTGATCATGTTAAAAAACGTCATCCAGTGCTTTTTGTGTATGTTGGTGCAGAATCAACGCTAAAGGTATGATATTCATTTAAGTTGCATGCAGAATTGGTCAACCTTGGTTTTTTTAAAAAAAAAATTTTAAGCCCTGCTAGTTTATAATTGGGGATTTGAAATGGGCAATAATTATTAGTTATAAAAAAATAAATAAATTATAAAAATAAGTTATGATCAAGTACAAGGTACTATCACATTTAATTTTTATCATTATAATTTTTAATATTTTAGATTATTTAGATAAAATTGAGTATTTAGATAAAATAGGAGAAGGCCTTTCAGTAATTCAGAGTTTGCTGGATATGATTTATGGAAAATGGATCTGATACATGTACAGGCAAAATGAATGAGGCTTATGTCAAAATTGCATGGTTTCTATTATTTAAAAGGAAAAATATTACTTATTCTTTCTTAAAGGACAAGGAAAGTCCAAAAACAATACTGTGTCCATGGAAAGGCATACGTCAATCCTCTTTCATATTCCTCATAGTTCGCACAATTATGAAGCATTTAGTAGATGTTAATCTTCACTTACAAACTACTGGGTAGAGAAAAAATACCCCTAATGCTAAAACCAAGACTGTGAGCATACGTAATTAATCATATTAACAGCAGGGGCATATGCAAAAAATCCCTCTAGTGAACGCACTTAAAATGTGAGCGAACCTGCTCGCAATAGATAAACTCTGCAGTGCCTGCTTTTCCCTCGTGTGTAGGGGAATGCAGGAAGCTTTGCACATTTGTTATCACTCTGCATGTATTTGATGCAGGTTTCACTAAAATGGCAGCCACAATGGAAGGGGATGGTGCTAAGTTTAATTGTCGACTGTAGGAGACAGGTGGGAAATTTGAAAAAACAAAGTTAGCGTACAGGCAAGGGGCGTCTATGATATTCTGGATTGAAAACCTTGCCTTGTCCTTGTAAAGACAACAAAAGGTTAAAAAAATGCTTATAGGAATAACTTATTTTTGTCTTCTTGCTGGAATACTGTGGGAAAAGTGTTGCATGAAGATGGCAAGTCCAGGAGTTGACTGACCACCAAAATAGCTGTTTCCTCCCTGCTGCCCTGGGCAGTCTTGAGTCGTATTTGGTTGTCCATAGGGCATACTTGTAAAAGAGGCTTTCCTTGCAGCAAAGATGACTTGTTATACTTGCATGCGCTTCATCATTAACACCTCTATCTGCCAATTGTAGTTGGCAGTTCTTAAGATGAAGTGTGCTCAGATTAAAGGAGCACTAAACCCTTCATTAAAAAAAATGAACTTTTCACTCACCCCTCGCGGCAGTTTCAGGCATCAGAGTTCAAGCAGCCATCTTCTTCTTTAATTGTCTTTGTGTCTTCTTACGGATCTGTGGCAATTTCCATGAGTTTCAGCGCATGCGCAGTTGTCCAGAACCGGGAATTTGCTCCAACTGTGCATACTCAGAAACGCCAGTTCAATAGACAAAGATTACAGAAGAAGATGGCTGCCTTGAACTCTGATGCCTAAGTTAGGGGCATTTGCCCAGGGTAAGAGCTATGTGTGGGGGGGTGGGGTGGATTGAGGTCTTTGGGGAGTAGGGTTTTTTTTTAATGAAAGGTTTGGTTCTCCTTTTAAGCGGAAGGAATTTTCGTACATGACAATTACTGATTTTGTAGGAAAAGGAAGCAGCACTTACGTTAGGAAGTTGGCAGTAGTGTTACTGCAGATGGGATTCTTCACTTTTTTGTTTTTGAGCTTTACCATTGTTAACTTGCCAGTATATTTGCCTGAATTCTGCACCATGCGTCCTCTTTTATTTTTTAGAAGATGTCTCAACCCTGCTCATAAAAACAATGAACAACTATTTTGTTTTACTGCACCTGAAAAAAGGCAACATTGTCTGTTGCATGGTATTTGAAATCTCAGACCCCCTCATTCTATTGGCATTCCTGATGATAATCTGCAAAGGATATGAACAGTAAAATCCAGCAATCACTAGTGTACTGTGTATTAAAGCAAATCTCCTGTTATGGTTTGCTGCCAGCAATTCCACCAGTTTTTATAAAGGAGGCCGCAATGTATTTCATGTTTGACCCTGCTCTATGGATTTTGGATCTGTTGTTGAGATGTGGAATTAGATGATAATTCATTGTTGGCCCGAGGGTGGCAGAACAATAGTGCTGTTTTATAAAATTTAGTTTGTTTGCATTCAAAATGTTTTTCTTGATATGCCTAATTTATTTCAACAGGATAAATTCATTGAGGTTGCTTCAGAACTCATTGTGTACACATACTTCTTCTCTGCATCAGAGGATGTTTTGCCTAAGGTAATTCATTGTTCGAGAGTAATGCCTGTGTTTGCTTATTTTTTTCTGCATAATTTATCGATCCTATTGAAAGGGCAACTTTAAATGATGCACTTGAGATTGCTGCCTGACAAGTAAGAAATTTGTTTAATCTTAAGGTTATTAATGGGGAAAGAAGATTAAAAAACAGTGGCAAGAAGAATATTTTTTCCAGAAAATATGACCACTAAAAATACAGTGGAAAGCCAATCTGTGTTTTTATATACAGCAGGAATATGGTGACTATGCTTAAAGAGTCTTCTAGTCATGGGCTGTTTTTTAATGTCATCAAATCAAACAGGAGGCTCAGGCTGACAACCTAACTACAAAACTTAGCAGGTTCCTGCCTGTGGTTTATTTTCACAGTAGACAAAAGTAAATAAAGCACAAATTCCATGCTGAAGCAGATTGCTTGCTGACTAGATTGGACTTTTCAAAGAACACAAAGCAAACGTCCACACTGCCTTCACAAGGCAATCTTAATCAGGAATCCCAGTGCCAGAGGTAGGTTGTTACAGTCTTTCCTCACAGCTTCTCCAAGCTTACTGAACCCCCTCAACAAACCCAGGTTCCACCTAAACAGCCCCATCTGCACATTAATTGGCCAGAGTGCTTTCAAACCATGCTCCAGGGTCCTAGCCTGTCTTACCCTGGAGAGTTAAAAGAACCATTGCACAGTCTGCAAGCCCTTTACAAGGCACCTGAATTTTCCTGCTTCAAAGTTTTGTAAAGATAGGGACTAATGTGTGACCCTTGCATTCCTTTTGCTCATGACGTTAAGGTTAGAGCAAATTGGTCAGCAATGAGCACAAAATGATGGCCCGGTAAATAGTAGTGCAAAGACTCAAGTGCCCATTTGATCGCCAGGCACTCCCCTCTACAATACTATAGTTTTTTCTCAGCAGGGGTCATCTTCCTGCTCAATTAGACCACTGGTTGCTCTTCTTCCCCTACTTGTTATGTCAAAACCATCACCAGTAGCATCAGTTTGTACAACAAACTTATTTTAACCTTTGAAAGGCCATTTCAGGCTCAGCATCCCTTATAATCATTGTGGACCTTTTGTCAGGTTTGTAGCAAAATAGCTCATCATACCAAGAAAAGTACAGACTTGGTTCTCAAGTGGCTGGGGCTAGTCTTTGATTGCTTCCACTTTGTTTACTTGAGGCTTTACAACACCCCTCCCTATAGTATATCCAATGTACGATACAGGGCTTCTTTGCTGTTAAACCTGTTTTTCTAATGTAATTTAGGATTGATTGCACTCTCGGAAAGGGACTTTGCCAGCCTTTACTAAAATTCACCAAGTTATTCAAATTAGCAGACATTTAGTACCGATGAGGACTAAGAATGTGGTCCATCTTCCTTTGGAATGTGGTTGGTTCCCCTTAGAGCCCAAATGGCATTTGTAAATACTGGAAAATGCTGTTGTCTCCTTAGATGTTTCTGTCAGTGGTACATGTGTTGTGTTTAGGAGGGCCTTGTCGTTCAGATAACTCATCCACCCTTGACATGGGTAAAACTACAAAGACCCATCTGGTTTGGGAACAAGCACAATAGGACTTCTCAAATAACCTTAAATCCAGCATCCCTTGTACTTCCTCTGATCTCATTGGGCTTAAATAGGACCCAAACCTGAGTATCAGTAATGACATCACATTGGTATATATACTGTACCTCAGAAATCACCTTATAGTTTCTTCGCATAAACTCCCCGACTTCCTGCTTTTGAGGTTCTGTCGAGGTTTCTGCTATTTTCACCTTTTGAATACCCTCCTGGGTATGCCACTGGTGTTGAGCTATAGCTGTGATGACTTCTCTGTCCTTCCAGGGTTTTATTAGATTTATGTGCTAGATTAGTTTTTCCATTTTATCTGGCTGATAAGCTTTATAGTTTACCTTTATCTATTTTTTTTTTTATTTCTTCATATGACCTTGCCACTTAGCCTGGAACTTGCTCTCTGACATTGACAAGAACCAATACTTTGTCCCCAGGTTTGAAAGTTTGAATCTTTGGGTCTTCTGTGCTTGCTGCATGTGTTCCTTAACTATGTGTATTAATGTAGCAGTCCTGTCTTGCATAAGCAACTCATAAGTAAAGTCTCTAACACAAGTACAGATGAAGCCACTTTGGATTGTGTTTGACACAGAATAACCTAACTCATCAATCCCATTTAATCCATTTAACACAGAATATTGTGTCACAGCATCCCATCCAATTAATTTCTTCAATTAACCCTGAGTCACGATGCATTTAACACACAAATCCAATTGGCTGCATCTGTAACTTAAAACAACTGGACTTACTGAGAAATTTTAATGAAGACGTTTCACTGCTCATCCAAGCAGCCTCTTCAGCTCAACTGACTGGTGTAGGGGAGTTCTCTGCATATAGACTCCAATCACAACTACACATTGTAACACTTCATAGAGTTGACATCTGAAATTCACAGAGGTGTTGATTCTGTGTAGTTACTGTGATAGTATTACCAATGTGTCCCGCAACGCCTAGAAAACAGATGTTACTTGTGTGAAGAGTTCTGAAACCACCAGGGTACATATGTTAACAATAACTACACAAAATCAACACCTCTGTGAATTTCAGATGTCACCTATCTCAAGAGTTACAATGTGCCGTTGTGATTGGATTGTTGGAAGGGTCTATATGCCGAGTACGCCCCTACACCAGTCAGTTGAACTGAAGAAGCTGCTCGTATGAGCAGTGAAACGTCTTCATTAAAATTTCTCAGCAAGTCCAGTTGTTTTGAGTTACTTGTGTTCGATATACCATGACCTGGAAAGATGAGAATTTTCATAGTCATGCCTAAGTCTCCTTTGCGACATCCAAGAGATCCCCTAATTGTGAACATAAAGTATGGTAAAAGACAGTCCCAGTCCCTCCCATTCTTATCTGTAACCTTCTTCAACTTGTTTTGTTAAACCACTCTACCAACCCATCAGTCTGAGGGTGATACACCATTCTTAACCGCTTAATTTTCACCAGCTTACACAAGTTTTTTATAACCCTAGACATAAAGGGTGTAACCTGGTCTGTGAGGATTGTTTTAGGAATTCTGGTACTGGTAAATATATAGAACATGTCCCTAGTGATATCTTTGAAGGCGGTATTTCTTACAGGGACTGCTTGAGGGTACTGTGTAGCATAATCAAGGCAAACGGACTTTACCATAAACCCTACTTGCAATTCTTTCAAAATGATGGTACTAAAGGGCTACGTAAATGAAACAATGGGGCAGACAACTGGAATTCCAGGCAGGAGTTGCAGTAACTCTTTGGATTAGAAAAAATACCTGGCCAGTAAAATCTTTGGATTATTCATTGTTGGTCTTTTCCTGATGCAGGTGACTATTTAGGGTGTGGGGAACTCTGATAGGATTGGTGCTCTATTAACTGCCCTGTCACTAGACCCTGGACTTTGTCAACCCCTCCCAGGAACTACTCCTAAAATGCAGCAGCACAAAACATGCATAACTGAAGAGTGTAATTCATTTGGTTAATGTGTTTTTGTTGATGTCATTTCTTTCTGTTCCCTTTGCTTCATTCATGCTTGATTTGCCTGTTGATACACAGGGTGCCCAGCTGTGCCAATTTTTAAAATGCAGTCATATTGTTTTATACTGTAATCTTTTTTTTATACTGTAATATGCAAAGATTAGTGCTGAGAAATATTTACTGCAGCAAACAGAGAAAGGTGTTTGTAAAAAAAAAGTTTTAGCATAAAACCTTTAATATAATTTAGTATATACAATTCACAACTTAGCTCTGAATTTTTCTGTCGCTTTTTTACCAATTAGTTTGCGACATGTCTTTCTCTCTTCTACAGAGTTTTTAATTTTTTATATATTATTTAACATGTGGTATAATGCACATCTCTTTTGCCATGTCCGTTCATTTACCTGAACGGACATGGCCTTCGGCCTCGTGTTTTTATATGGTCATGAAATTCTTTGGTAACTTATAATATCCTTATATTTTACAAGAGGGGGTACTTTATTCACTATATACGGAATAAGATACCCCTGCTGCAAAATATAGGCATATTATAAGTCACCAATGGGTTCTGAGAGTTGTCTTCTAATATCCTTCTATTTTACAACAGGGTGTACATTACTTTTTATAGTAAACAAGGTCCACTGTGTCATGTGACACATTAACATCACTGGGCACCAGTTATAACTGATGATGTTGCTAAGAATATCATTTGCAGGATATTTATAGCTCTTCTGTAGTATATAAACTGATTTTTTTGTTCAATGTTCAACAAAAAGCTTTAAAGTGTGGCTGGATGGCATGCAGAGTGAATATTCAGTTTTACATACTTTTCTTTATTACGTTTGTAATTTTAAAGGAACAGTTCAGTATAAAAATTAAAACTGGATAAATAGATAGGCTGTGCAAAATACAAAATGTTTCCAATATAGTTAGTCAGGGAAAAATTAAAACTATAAAGGCTGGAGTGACTGGATGTCTAATATAATAGCCAACTTCGTGCTTTTCAGCTCTTGAACTTTGAGTTAGTCAGCGACTTGAAGGGGGGCCACATGGGACATACCTGTTCGGTGAGTTTGCAATTGATCCTCAGCATTCAGCTCAGATTCAAAGCAACAGTTAAGGCCTGTGTGGCCCTCCCTCAAGTCACTGATTGGTTACTGCCTGGTCACCAGGGTAACCAGTCATTGGAAAACAAGAGAGCTGAAAAGCAGGAAGGTGGATTCTGGCTATTATGTTAGACATCCAGTCACTCCAGACTTTATACATTACATTTCTGGCTAACTAACTATATTAAAAACAATTTTTATTTTGCACTGCCTATCTATTTACTCAGTTTTTATTTTTATACTGAAAAATTCCTTTAAGTGAATTCAACTTTCTCTATTGCTGTGCCTGCAAGCTGATGTTCTATTCTGGAAAATAAATGTCGCCATAAGTAAAAGTATCAGTAATTAACTTCTAAATACTATGTGTTTTGTTTTCAGTATGTTACACTAAATGAGGTCCCTGCAGTTCTTGTTTTTAAAGACTCCACATATTTTGCTTATGATGGTAAGTGTGAAACCTAATTTTTGTGATTGCATGTATCCATCGGCTTGTACAAAGTACATAATAATTGTACTGTATATGTACAATATACATATTGTTGTTTTTGTAATGTTAAAATGCTTATATAAGACTGTGTGACTTTTTTTAGCAATTTTAGTTGTCTAAGTGGGATGCAGCTGGCGACAATTGTTACCATTCCATGACAGTATTCTGGAAGAGACTGCAACTAAAAGCTTATAAACCTGGAAGCATAGAACAACTTAATAGTTTATGAAATTACAATGTATATAATGGAAGTGTTATGTCCATATAATTTAATGAAACTAGCACAAGTTTTTGGAATCAGAAGAGTTGCAAGAGGAACACTTTTTAAGTGTTAAAATATAGACTGATAATGGGCCTGTGTATTGGCCCAAAACAATGGCTTCCCAAATTCAGAGGCTCAACCAGATATTAACTGGAAATCGTGTCTGATGAGGACCACATGGGGTCATGATTGGAAGTTCTCTCCCAAAAGTTACATGCCCCCCTCCCTCTGGGTTTTTAGTCCAAACTTACTAACTGGGTTGCTAAGGCAAACAAAGACTTGTTTGAATGTGATTTCACGTAAAAGATGAAGCCTTATCATGTGAGGCAAGCTTTATCTTTTTTTCCACCTAAGTCAAGTAATCAAAGGTCATAGTGGCTAATGCAGCAGAAATTAGACAATGTAACACTGTCTTCCTGTGTTTGAAAATGTTGATGTACAGCATGTGAACATCTTTACTTGCCATAAATATTTTGAAAAATAAATACAGTGAAATAAAATTTTATACCCTTTAATTTTAAGTATTGCTACATTTACACATTTTACATGTTATACATTTTTCTCAGATTTTGCTTTTTTTCTGCATTTTACACCATTTTGTTTGTGATGTGCCAGTCCAAGAGTGCAGCAGGCTGTGCCAAAAAATTGATTCTGATTGTTCCATAACATCAATGCGATGAGCAGCTGCAGTATATAGGTAGTATTGGTCTCCTTCTGATAACTGTACACTCTAAATCACTATTAATCAATATGATCACTTGTCAGATTCCTTCACCACTAGTAGTGTGATGAAGAATTGCCATCAGCAGGTAGATTTTACTAGTCACCAATGTAGATCCAAGCATCCGATTGATTACCATTGGTTATTGCCCCTGGGCAAACTTAGTGCCTTATATTACATATGTGGGTATGTCTTTGAAATCATTATTGTATGTTCAGTTGAAGACGAGATTGCAATATGTTACAGTACTTTAGAACCCAAGTTTAAAATTGTATTGAATTTCATTTATTGTTGGATCCAAACCAAAAGCCCCCTTAAACATAAACATATGTAGATCACATTTTGGTTATACATAAGAGGAAAGTTTTAGCCAGATGTTTTCTTGTGAGTTCTAGAAATTTACCAGATAAGCCCAATTGTTTTTCAGTTTGAGATTTCACCTGCTTAAGGGCGAATTCCATAATTTGTAAAACAAACTCTTCCTTGATCAAGTTAGACCATATCTTTATGATAAACACGAGCTGACTTCTATTATATATGGTGGTTTCTTCTTGCGTGCATCCTCTGGGAAGAGTAAGTTGAAGGCTTTTTAAATGATGAATTATCCCAGTTTGATTGCTGCTTAACTGGAGCTTTATCGTTTTCTTAGAGGAGTTGTAGAAAATATTTACTGACAGTTTATATTTGCAGCCTGTATAATACCTAGATGTGGAGACCAAATTATGATGAGAGGCAGAGCTTGGAATCTGAGTCATAAGCAAATGTGGGTATGTGGTCTGAATAGGCAAAAGTGAACTAATTTAATAATTTTAAATTCAAGCACTGAAAATAAATAATCAAATCAGATGTAAGAGCTTCTGTGAAGGATGATGTGGTAGAAGCAATTCTGTTTCTAAGGCCAGCACTTCAGTTAATGTTGGATTGCAATTAACAACTATTCTTCAGTTATATGCTTGGTTCAATTAATAATGAAGTTGTTTTAGGTTTTCCAATTTTTTTTAGTTTATGTAGTTTAACTTTGTTTTTGGTTTATCGATACCAAAGGATGTGGTTTATATTTTCGAACCTTGGCAGTAATAAAATGGCTTGTATGTTGGGTACTTAACTTCTTTCAATCAACATGGAAAATACATTAGTATATTAAAGGCTCAGTAACCTGCATATGCTGTGTGATTGCTTCAGAAAGACTACTATAGTTTATATAAACAGGCTTCTGTATAGACATTGGGGGCAGAAATTCAAGTTGGCAAAAAAGGAGAAAATGCACAGGTTACATAACAGATAAGCCCTGACCAATATTATGTTATATTATATATTATAGTTTTTGGCATTAGTTTTCCTTTAAAGATACAGCAGTCAAAGTTGGAGGTAGCATAAAATGAGGAGACTGAATTGATAGATTCATGTACCGACTCCACAACCCTGATGAAATGTCAACAAAGCCACTACAATGAATTCAGTTAAAGGCATAAAAGACAGCTTCCATCTACAGAAATTATAGTGATTTTTAGTTTATCAGTAACACAATAAAAGTCTCATCTAATACTTGTTGAAGAGTTTCTGCTAACAATATGATATACTAGTTTATATGTAATAAACACTCAAATTGTGCTTTAAGAAAACTCACCAAATCCACAGCGCAATAATCAGCAGAGCAGTGGCGACTAGTACAAATCTCTGTGACATTTCTGTAGGTAGACTTTCTAATTCAAGTTGTTTCTTAAATGAAAACTGTGTGCGATATATATGCTGTATCTCATGACCTGTTGAGTTGGCATGTAGGAGTGGTGAAAATTTCCAGGAAATTCCCTTTTGAAAACAATGCATCAATAATTGAAACTGAAAGTATAGCTCCCTGAATACTTGTGCACCTGTTTATGCTGTGTATTTTCTTCCCAAAGAGAGAAAAGTGAACTCATGATTTACAGTACTAAATGTAATTAAACTTTTTGCAGCATAACATTTATATGATTCTAAATACCTTTAGTTTCAAGTAAATTTCTTTTATAATTTAAATTCCTCTACCTTTGTATTTAGACACAGTGGTAATGTTTAAATTACAGGTTTCCAGGTAACGGGACCCATACCTGTATTTTAAATGGACATTCATTAGTAATGGTTGTTGCTAAAGGAATAAAAGGGCTAAATGGAAACTGCCTGGTTATAACTGACACATTTAATAACCTGTATGTTGTTGGCCTTCTTTTTAAATACATTTTAATATTATAGCTCAGTGCTCTCCAACTACCATGGCCGCAATTTTTCTGGCCTACGTGGTGATAGGTCGATAATGGAGGCCAGTGTTGACCACTCCTCCTTTTTAAACCACATCCACTTTAAATTACTCCCATGTTATCACAAGAAATGTTAAGATGATTCCCACATTCATGGTGATGGCACAACAAAAAAAAAAAACAAATGGTTGGTGCTCTTTACAGGGCTATCACCCATCACTCATATGAGAAAAAGTCTTATATTCATATTTAGACCCAGCACATAAACACCTTGAGAATCCCCTAACAAGTATTTCCAAATGCCAACAAACCAGGTTTACCTCCCACAGGTAGAGTATGACACACAGTGAGCATAGGGCAGGCAGAGTATGACGCACACAGGGAGCATAGGGCAGGCAGAGTATGGCACACAATAGGAGCATATAGCAGGCGGGGTATGGCACACACAGGGAGCATAGGGCAGGCAGAGTATGCCCCTCCAGTAGTTTGTATGATTTGTGAACAATGTGGGCACTTTCATTCTGGGTCTGTTTTGTAAACAGTACAGGGCTTTATAGGTGTGAACAGTGCAGGATCTTACTGTCTGAATTTGAGGTGTAAAAAAATCAGGGGCCAGTTAATCTGATACCTTCTAAAGC
>CM044442.1:90382228-90404750 GCA_024363595.1 Xenopus borealis
AACCTGCTCAGAATTAATGTCTATTATTTCTCAATATGCCAAAGAATATGAAGATGGAGATTTATCAAGTTGGGTGAATAAGGAGAGATTCGAAGGATATCTTCATATAGACGGATTTACATTGTATGAACTAGGAGATACAGGTTTGTACTAAGTTGGAATGTATGAGAGTTTCTAATGGTTGTTGTGTATGTCAGGCCTAATTACAATAGAACAATCAGAAAATATTGTGTCACAACAGGTACAGTGAGGTTCTCCAGTTCTAGGAACCCACATAACTAGCTGGGACCATTCCCTGGTCTGCTGTTTGAAAAATGAAACATAACTGGTGGTCGT
This sequence comes from Xenopus borealis, assembly GCA_024363595.1. Lineage (NCBI taxonomy): Eukaryota > Metazoa > Chordata > Amphibia > Anura > Pipidae > Xenopus > Xenopus borealis. The sequence continues at coordinate 90,382,565 of CM044442.1, forward strand.
GAGTTACTAAATCTTGGTCAAATTTTTACCTATTAATACTCTACTGACTTGAGTAGTTGCCAGGCCTAATATTAATGCAACATATGTCCTTCTCATCTGCTGAGAGCTTGACAAATAATATTCTCTGTTCAATATCCAGACTTGCATTATCCTAACAAGATTTTCTCTTGTTGCGCTCTAAGAATGGTAGTTAAAGTTGAAATTAACACACACTTTTACACCACATTATACAAAAAAACGTTATCCGTTAAAACCTCGTACAATGAGGGGCAGATTTACCAAATTTGTGTGAACAATTCGAAGTTCGATCGAATTTGCATAAAATTCGAATCTTCGAATATGCAAATTCGACCATTGAATATTCAAATTATTTGAATAAAATTTTATTTGAATATTCGATGGTCGAAGTACTTCCCCTATTCGACCACCTAGTTCGCCAGATCCAAGCTGCCGACTTGGGGACCATTATTTTTGATCGAATAAAAAAAATTCGATCAATAAAATCGTTTGAATCGATCACTTCGAACCATTAATTGATCGATCAAATTTTTTCTGTTTGATCGATCGAATTGCGGTAAAATTTTACTTCACATGGTCATTTTATTTATTCGACCAATACTAAATCTGCCCCTAAATGTAATTGAATTATGAGCATAGGTTTGCACTTCTGTACTTATCTTTTTTGATACCCATACAGCAGCACAGATTGTTCTGAAAGAATTAACTATACTATTATTGATCTATTAGCCAATGTTTGCCTGTCCAGAAAACATAAGCTGTTCCTATGGCCTTCTGTGTTCTGTCATCATTGATATATCAGTACATTACATGCAAAAGCAATGCTCTGTTTTCATTATTATAGGGAAACTGGTGGCTGTTGCAGTTGTAGATGAAAAGAACAATTCCATTGAACATACAAGGTAAGTAAGCACATACTATTTCCTGATACCTTTTTTTTTTTATCAGTATACTGTATCTACATGCATGTTCAAATGTGATTTAAAAGGATAGCCGCAGATTTTTATAAAGCCTTTAGGTTTTGGGCTTATTCACTGATTTTAGTTCAGATCCAGTAGAAATCATAACTTGCATCTGAAGAACAGAAAGTTTTCATGTATAAGTAAACATAGGTAACTGCAATATTGAAAAAAAAATAATAGGCTATAAAAATATTAGAGACTGTGTGCATTGAGAGGCTGAACTACACTCTGCACATGGGGCTGTAACCCTTTCTTGCAGTATTTTACATTATAATATAAGGCTACTTTAATTAACCCACTTTTTCTAGACCAGTGTCTCACCATTCTACAAGTCAGGAGCTCCAACTCCTCTAGTGGTACATGTAATGGAACGCATGCTCACTCAAATTCATATTAAGAAAAACTCCACATTTTGATCAATAAATGGTAAAGGCCAATGACAATTAACTGCTGGCTGGTAACTAGGAGTTTCAAAGCATCTTGTAGACAGCGGAGAGCAATCAAAAACAATATCTTATGCTGTGAAGATTATTTTAATGCCAAAAACATGTTGTGTACTGGTAGTCGGCAATAAAAGAATCTTCACAACATAAGATATCCTCTGTTTCCAAGATTTTGAAGCATTTATTTCAGGGCAGCGGTGAACCCGATTGGGCAGTGTTGTACTCCTACACTGGGTTTGAATAGCAGTGCATTTTTATATCCTATAATTCTGATTAATACGAGCTGTATTCCTCCTTGTTGTGCAGGTGACTATATACATTTCTGAGAAACACAAAGTAATGCATTTTATAATTCATCTTGTAGCTTTTTGATCTACAGTATTGTGCTTTTAATCAGTCATGTCTCATTGACTTCAAATATCTGTATGGCTTGTATTAAAACATGCCACAGTAGCTGCTGAGCATTAAAATGAATGTGACTAGTGTTTTTAAAAAATGCTTGTGTTTTATAGGTTGAAATCAATAGTTCAAGATGTAGCGAAAAACTACAGGGATAATTTCCACCGGTACGTATTTATTTTTGGGGGTGATTGTACATTTTTATAGAAATGTCATGCCAAGCATCTTACGGTAAACTTTTTGTCACACGTTCTAAACCAGACTACTGGTCTTGGAAATATGAATTTACACTGAGCCAGCAAACAAATCCATGTGTAATTTCCTGGAGCATTGTTTGAATCCATAAAAAAAAAAAAAATTAAAACCAAGTCTTTATTTCCACATCTCTGACATTTTGGCAGTGTGTGTCCAATTTGGCTTAATTAGGAGTGACAGTTAATCAGGTGCAAAGAGCGTGCGTGGGTGGGGGGCTTCACGACCACAATAAACCTTGAGCTAAAAAAATAATATAAAAAAAAAAATATTTTGGAAAGAAATTTGATGTTATCATTGAAAGCCTGGAACTAATTTGATAATGAGAGTAAAAGAGAGAGGGGCAACACAAGATAAAGAAATGTATAAATACCATGCATGGCATTTTCTTCACTGGCAGTGGAAACACTAATGAGCTCCAGACTGCCCTGTGGTATTCAAAGTCCTGACAAAAATAAGACCATGCACAGTGTGACCATTCAAGCAGTAGGGACTGCATCATATCTAGCATACTCTGTTATTAATGCTGTTAGCATTCTACTGTTCAGAGAAAAGAAATCCCTTCTTTACCCTCTAATTATGAACCATTCCTACTGAGGATTTGAGTCTTATGTTCACGCTAAGTAAACTGGCAACTATTGTTGCTAAATTATTACTTTTAAAATAGTTACCAAATGTAAGTAGCAAGTGATAAGATACAATTGATAAACATCTACACGTTCGTTGATGCGGTCCCGCGATCCGACCACCCGAGTGGCCTCAATTATGATCCGATCGCGGATCATCCCGATATTGCCCATCTCAAGATGGGCATATCGGGGAGAGATCGGCTCGTTTGGCGACATCGCAAAACGAGCGTCATTCTACTGAATCTGAAATCGTTTCTGTAGCCCAGGGATCCCCAACCTTTTGAACCCGTGAGCAACATTCAGAAAAAAAAGGAGTTGGGGAGCAACACAAGCATAAGAAATTTTCTTGGGTTGCCAAATAAGTGCTGTGATTGGCCATTTGGTAGCCCCTTGTACATTGCCAGCCTACATTGAGACTGTATTTGACAGTGCACCTGGTTTTTATACAACCAAAACTTGCCTCCAAGCCTGGAATTAAAAAATCAGCACCTGCTTTGAGGCCACTGGGAGCAACATCCAAGGGGTTGGAGAGCAACATGTTGCTCACGAGCTACTGGTTGGGGATCACTGCTGTAGCCTATTAAATGTAACTATATGATACCAGTTGACTTGTGTATTTTATGGAATCGTGCATAGTTAGAGTATAAGTTGCCAATTATAAGGGAAGGTAAAATAATATCTTTAGGATGTGAGAATGCCTTGAATGTCATGTATCTCTGTATCTACAGTACATTTCCTTTTCACTATTACATATAAAGCAAGTGTCTATGTAACTGTGTTCTTATCTTTTTGGCAGAGACTTCCAGTTTGGGCACATGGATGGCAATGACTACATAAATAGTTTATTAATGGAGTAAGTACTGCACCCCCAAAATGCCTATCTATCTATCTATCTATCAATGTATATTGGTTATTTGTAAAAGTAATTAGCACACCTTCAGCCAAGATTCACTTTCCAGACTGCCTTGCATAGTATGCCATCAACAGTAATGAGAAGTGCAAGTCATTGTATGAGTGTATCAGTGTATGCGTCTTGGCTGGAGGAGAATTCTAGGGTATATAAATATTACTGGCCTAACTGTAAATGATATATCTGTTGCTGCAGTGAACTCAGCATTCCCACATTTGTTGTTCTCAACACATCAAATCAACAATATTTTCTGCCAAGCAAACACATTGAAAACCCTGAAGAAATTATTCAGTTTATGAACAGTATTCTGGATGGTACAGCTGAGGTGAGTTATCGGGTGATCTTTTTTTTTCCTCTCCTACTGTACCTAATTTCAAGCGGCCTTTATTCTACATTTTTGTCATTGAGGGATTTGCTTTGAATTTTATGTGTCCGTTGTGTAGGAGCAAGATGAGGTTTCCATGCACCATAAAGAATAAAGCCATACTGTATCATTCTAGAGTTAACGCATGGTGATTGGCGGGGGGCATTGGCATGTCATCAATAAGGTCCATATTTGGTTGAACTCGAGAAATAATTGACTGACTATGAACACAGCGCTAAGTTTTGCAGGATTACTGTACTGTAGACTGTAAATTCTTGGCAGATAAAATTGATGGTTTCTTTTTATTATGCATCTAACTGGCGAGGCAATAGATTTTAATACAAATTTATTAAAATAATAATATTATATTGTGTGAAACTTAAGGGGGTAGCCTGCTTCATGTAAAAATGCTAAAGGTAAAATAAAAAAAAAATTAAACCACAAAATAAAATTCTGCTCCTTTCTGGAGGCTAACTAAATACAAGGTCTTCCCTCTCTAATACATGGGTCCTCTGTTCTGATCTTGACTTATTAATAACACAAAGAACCTACAGGTATGGGACCTCTTATCCAGAATGCTCAGAACCTGGGGTTTTCCAGATAAGGAGTCTTTCCTTAGTTTGGATTTCCATGCATTAAGTCTACCAAATATTTAAACCAAATTGGATTTTTTTGCCTCCATTAATGACAAACTGTATCTTAGTTTGTACTGTCTTATTACAGGGAAAGGGCAATAATTTTAATTATCTGATTAATTTGGAGCTTGCAGTTGGATCCAGTGCCTGTATTCACCTTGCAGTAAACTGTGGCTTTCTGATCCAAACCAGTTTCACCGAGGAGCACCCATCTCCTCTACCAGGCAACCGAGTGAGCTGGAGTCAAGCTTTTTACAAAATAGTAGTTGTGGTTGATTGCCCACAGAATTTCCTCACTCTGTCGTATCATCAAATCAGCCCTTAGGCAACAAGATGATCCAAGTCTAGTAACTCACAATAACCATTTTATACTTTAAACAGTACGGTACCTGCTGGTTAATTTCTAAAGTTTAATGGCACTGCAGCACACCTTAGACTGTACCTGTTATCCCTCCCTCCACAATCCAGTACTGTACAACTTTATGGCTAAACATAGGTTTAATGGCATAGATGCATTTTTTCCTTCTTCGTCTACTATTGTTCTTATGGTTTACGAACATGCACATTTGAAACCCATTTATAAAAATCTAATTGATCTACTTCTTTTCTAATAGGTTTTAAACTTTTTTTTTTTTTTAATTACTGTACCAATTGTGCCTTCTTGTATTTCACCCGGTGTACTATGAAATATAAGCAGTAAGCAAAATCAATAAGCCAATTAATATTTATATTTCCCTTATCTTTTTCCATTCTTCAACCCCGATCTTAAAATGTAGGCTCAAGGTGGTGATGGGATATTGCAGAGGATCAAGAGGGTTTTTTATGATGCCAAATCCACAGTGGTTGTAAGTAAAATATGTATTGTAACATAGCAAGCCATTCTCCATTATCATTTAGCAATCAAGTTGTTTCTTTCTATAATGTTGATTCCATCTAAAGCTGTATATACTTTTAGTGAGTTAGTCTCTATTTCATCTGCAAGAAGTCTATTCCATGTTCTGTTTTCCCTATCTGGCATAGATAATCGTAGAATATTACTCTTTGCAGATGTATGTAGGAATTGCATGTATGTCACAAATTATAATGCTTATGAAAACCATCTGTTTTCTAAATTTTTTTTTTTCTTTCTGTTGGTCAGTCTTCAACCTGAAATTTTAATAGTATCTCCTGGGATAAACTCCTGTGAGTTTCTCCTGCCCAGTTTTGTCTAATGGTTAACTGGCAAACTACTATTAGCAGAAAACTGTACAAGCCAGCTCTTAAATTTTGGCTTTTTACCGCCAGAGGATCGGTCCATGATACTCACTCAGAAGTATTCCAGTTTTCTGCTAAAAGGAGCAACTGGGTATCAGGGTATCCATCTAATTTGTCATTATCACATTGAAAAATCTTTCTTTTAATAGAGATTTTAGAGTTTTTTTGGGAACGTTAGAGGGGACCCGTCATCCCAAAAAAATATTCAAAGTCATATTTTATCACATTAGTCAAGCCAAATGAACATTAATTACACTATAAATTATTTTAATCTTGTTTTCCTCTGGGAATTCATAATTATAGCAAGCAGGCAGGAGCCATTTTGTGGACACTGTTATTAAGGCAAGCATTATATCGTGTCAGAATCTTGTTTGTGCACCAGAATGGGGGACCCGATGTCTATCCCCATGTCCTGGCTACACAATTAAATGGTTAAGAGAACTGGGGGAATGTGTGGGGAGCAGTGACATCTAGGAAGTGCTGAATGGAAAGTGAAAGTAATTATCTGCCCCACCTCTATGCCTAAGGTATAGAGGAGTGTCAGACAATATTTGATTGACAGCTGAGATTTTTAAATGAGCTTAAACCAGCTATGAATGCTTTAATAAAAAAATTAAATTGGATTTCATGTTTAATTTGAAAAAGACTTTTATTATCCAGATTTTTTTGTGTGGGTGACGGGTCCACTTTAAGGAAATTGAGGTTTACTGTATTAAGCATCCATCACAATTTAACTTGCATTGAGGATTAAATCTTATAGAAAGTACAAAAAAATGTGGTCTTTTTTTAATAGTCTGTCTTCAAGAGTTCACCCCTGCTTGGCTGCTTTCTCTTTGGTCTGCCACTGGGTGTCATCAGTATAATGTGCTATGGAATCTGTACAGCCGACACTGAAGATGGTTCCGAAGAAATGACCAGAAAAGATGTAAGCGATCAGAATGCATCCGACGAGGGCAGCGACGAAGAGGAAGAGAAGAGCAGAGAGATTACAACTATGTCAGATGAAGACCAACAAGAAAAGGACTTTATGGAAAAGAAAATAGATTAATTTTTTTTTTCTAAAAATATGAAATTACTTTAGGAAATTCACAACAGACTTATTTATTAAACTGAACAATGCCAACGTACAGTAGCTTTATTGGGAAAACACTTGCTGACTCTGATACATTGATATTTTTTAGCATGCATCTGATTTTCATTTAAAGTCAAGGGGCAATTGTCTGCAGGTCGGGATATAAAGTCTAATAAACTGTTTTGGACAAATTTAAGGTTTGTTTTGCAAAATCAGGTGTTGCCTTTGGTTCGTTGACCTAAAAGTTGTGCTGTGACAAAATACATAGCTTATACAGGCCTATCTGTGAATTTATTTTACTACTACTTAGGGATGCACCGAATCGACTATATTTTGGATTCAGCCAAACCCCTGAATCCTTTGCAAAAGATTTGACCGAATCCGAACCCTAATTTGCATATGCAAATTAGGCATGGGAAGGGGAAAACATTTTTACTTCTTTGTTTTGTAACAAAAAGTCATGTGATTTGCCTGCCTGCCCCTAATTTGCATATGCAAATTAGGATTCAGATTCGGTTCTGCCAAGAAGAAGGATTCGGACGAATCATGCTGAAAAAAGGCAGAATCCTGGCCAAATCCGAACCGAATCCTGGATTTGGTGCATCCCTACTACTACTGCTACTAAGTACTATGCACTTGCTGTCTATATGCTTTGAAGTGATTGTCATCTAGTAAATCAAGCCAAGTCATTGCCAGGATGTTTAGCGTCTTTTCATAAACATCAAAAATGTATATGCCTAAATTAAATGTACAATACTTTTTTGATGTGGCACAAATAATATATTTTTTAATCAAAAGAAAAAAAAATCAACCTTTTGTACACAGTAGTATTGCCAACATTTTTACAAAGTTATTTTTATAGTTTCCACAGACCAAATTTGCTTTTGTTTACTTTAGGTAACCTTTTTCTTAGTATAGGACAGAGAATTCCACACTGCAGTCCATTTGTCCTTCATATGTTGATACTTTACCCTCTAAGGCCTGTGCTAGTAGAACTACAGTATATTCCCTTCTTCTGCGGTATCTCATCATGCGCCTCTTTACTATATATATATATATATATATATATATATATATATATATATATATATATATATATATATATATATTTTAGTCATGTACTCTATACCAGCTGGTACGTGGCACCATTTTACCAATGGGGAAATATTTAACTGGGATTGTAAATGAATATATAAAGTGTAAAGCATATTCCAGAGTGCCTGAATAAATGTAACTGCTTCTTGCCCAGTATGAAGGGAATAATCTTGAAATATTATTGAAATGTATGGAATCTGGTTGTTAGGAACCCCTTGTGTGGTTGCTAGAAATCCTTCTGTTTTGCAGCTTTACATACAATCACAGATACAATCACAGATGTAAAACAGCAGCACTAGTAGACTAGCAGCCAGTAGACACGGGCAGCAGGTCTCTGGGGTAAATGATGAGAGAAGTCGGCACAAGCTTCACTGAAACATAGTGATTACCATGGCAACAATATATGCGGGTTTATTTTTCTTGAGGCAGTGGTTTGCTTTTGGTTGTTTGGCTGTACTGACTATTAACACACATGTATACGCAGTATTGCTACTGTTGTATGTACACATTGCAAATCTAAGGCATCAAAAGGACCTCTGTGCTTGACTCCATACAAGCCAACATTAGTTGAAGGGGCGGTTTACCTTCAAGTTAACTTTTAGTATGTAACAGAATGACCTATTCCGAGCAACTTTGCAAATGCAAGTAAGCAACTATGCAATTGGTTTTTAGTATTTTTTTTTTTTTTTTTTTAAGTTTCATTCTCCTGCCTATTTCCAGCTTTCAAATGGGGGCCTCCAGGGCCCAGCAGCCAAAATATATTGCTCTGTGAAGCTACATGCTTCATGTTACTATTTATTCCTTATCTTTCTATGCAGCCCTTCTCCTATTCATGTTTCCATCTCTCATTCAAACCACTGCCTGATGGCTAGGGTAAATAAGACACTAGCATCTGGCTGCTGAAATACTGAACTGGATAGCTACTGAACAAAAAGTTAAATAACGGAAAAAAGTATAAAAAAAAAAAATGAGGACCAATTGCATATTGCCTCAGAAAAAACAATGTCTACATCCTATTAAAAGTTAGTTTAAAGGTGAATAACCCCTTTAAGATATTCTGTCGTATGTTAAGAGCAACAATCCCTGAGTCAACAGAATATTTGTCAGTTGACAAGCTATAAGTGCATCATAATATTTGTAGATGCCTTACCATAACATTGTTGGTTCTTTCATGCTCTTCTATCCTAATGTTGGACTTGGTATGGAAAAAGCAATTGGCTCCTCACTTGAGGAAACTTCGCCTGTATCACAATAGCCTCATCTTTAAATATAGGAGTTTTATACCAAACTTCAAAATCTACAAAACAATATGCCTGCTTCTTCTGTAATTCATTAAATAATCTTTACATTGTGATCCTTGAGATCACCTCCACAATATAAAATCCCAAGCAGCTCTTAAAGAAGCTGCCTTCCTGACAAGTACGATAGGCATTAACATCACCAGCAACATGAATTTCTCTGCTGCATTCTGACTCCTAGAAGTTCAGTGGGCTGGGTCATGGAGATGGCAAAACACAGCAATAAAGTTCACTATAGCTTTATTCATTACAAAGTTTTTTTTTTCCAGAGGATTAAGACAATACCACTAAAAGTTTAATATATATATTTATATACATATTTCATAGATTCTTTTAGCCACTACTCCAGATTGTCAATAAATATGCTAAATATATTTGAAGAAAATACCATAATTCAATCTTTGTTTCACCGCAATTTGCAGGCGGATGATTGTTGTTAACACATTGACGAAATATATATTTGTAACGGGTTTCTAATTTTAACATCCCATGACTTGCAGAGCAACTTCTTCCATTAAGGAAACAGCACAAGAGACAATGCAAAGCCAAATACTTTGTTTCCAGTTACCTATTACCTGACACACATAGACAACATGGGAAGGTAATGAAGTTGGTGTCATATTCTGAATAACATGCATATGGATCACTTGCCAGGCTCTAAATTGCTTCTAAATGAAATGGGATTGCTTGTGAAAAGAAAAACCTAGGTGTAATAATTTCTCTGTACTTTTTGTAAGGCATCTGCTATTTTAGGCTAGTAATTTTCTTTGTATTTGAAAGATATGTGAACTTTCTGGTTTGTTTTTGCATTTTACAGCTGGCATTTTTTTCCAAATATAGCTTTTATTTATTTTAAGGTTTTTTTTTTATGGTGTCTTGGTTTAAGAAACTTTATCCTAGTCTGTATTGGAAAGGTAAAGTGAACTAAACAAGAAGTGCATTTGCTTATGCTTGCCATTTCCCCATTTGTCCATAACTGTCGTTTGCTTATGTTTTTCCCATTACGCTAACCATAACGCTTGTTCTAGCATTTCTCATTTTGCTCTAGTGTTTTGTTTTATTGCAGTATTATTTTAAATGTTGTTTTGGAAGCTCTCGTACTACTCTATTTTTTTGTTATTGTTTTGTTCTTATGGTGTTAGAACTTGTAAAAAAATGTAAAAGGCTTTTGTATTGTATTAAAATGAATAATAATAAATAAGGCTTCATGTTCCTTTATCCTGTATATAGAGCAAGCCGTTTATGTCACACAACAGCCTTTGGTAATTAAACAATGCATTTCTATATTTTCAGTATATGTTGGCAAAAGCATGGTGAGTCTGCTTGGTTTTGGGTTCATTGGAATGTAATAAAGAAAATAATGATTTTGGTTGCCTATCTCAGATTCTAGTGGAGTTATAGCTGTGACGTGTGTAGGAAAACCAGAGGTGGGTCAGGTAAGGGTAGGGTTGCCACCTGGCAGTTATTTTACCGGCCTGGCTGGTATTTTTGATGGCTGATCCCAATGTTAGGAAAAAAAGTTAAATATAGTGTATAGGAAGGCTGGTATTTATTTCAAGAAAAGGTGGCAACCCTAGGTAAGGGTCTGCACAGGTAAAAATGGGCTTGGACAAGTACAAATCTTCCAAAGTAGACTTTCCTTTTAAACTACTCTTTGCACTAATATTGATTGTATAAACTGTGAACCTCTAAATAAGGGATGTGCATAGTTGTGTTAATGGTGTAGGGGTTGGCCCAAAAAACCATTCTGAACCAGGCAGATTTGGGAACCAACCAGAAATTGACCAGCAGGAACCACAGTTACAAAATCTGTTACAGCAGCTATTAGCAGCTAATAAAAAATGTATATAGACAACTGACAAAAAAAGTGTAAACTGCTGAGAAAAGCAGCCTGAGCAATTTTATCCAATTGTTTTTCTCCCTAGCAGCCTAACAGAACAGTGGGAAGGTAAACAGATAGCCACTCCCTAACACAAGATAACTCCCTGGTAGCTATAAGAACAGCACTCAATAGTAAAATCCAGGTCCCATTGCAACACATTCAGTTACACTGAGGAGGAGAAACAACTGCCTGCCAGAAAGCAGTTCCATCCTACAGTGCTGCCTCTGAAAGAACATGATCAGGCAAAATGACCTGCCTACACAACAATATTGAGCAATTTTACCTAATTATTTTTCCCCCCAGCAGCCTAACAACAGAACAATGGGAAGGTAAAAAGATAGCAGCTCCCTAATACAAGATAACTCCCTGGTAGCTATAAGAACAGCACTCCGTAGAAAAATCCAGGTCCCGCTGCAACACATTGTTACACTGAGTAGGAGAAACAGCCTGCTGAAAGCACATGGCCAGGCAAAATGACCTGAGATGGCTGCCTATACACCAATATTACAACTAGACAAAATACACTTGCTGGTTCAGGAATGAAATGTTACAATATAGAGTGAATTATTTTCATTGTAAACGGTGTAATTTAGCAATAAAAAAATACATCATAAAAATAATGACAGAATCCCTTTAAGCAACAGATAGTTGATATCTCTACATCTCTTGCCTGGTCACCTGACCAGAAATACTTCAATACTAACTTTAACAGGAAGAAGTGTGAAAGCAAAAGAACTCGTCTTTTAATTTGCTCGTGACCTAACATGTATGGTTTGCTTGGTTTCTATGGGTGCACCATGAATCATATGATCCTAGGGGGCAGCCCTTATTTATTAAAATGTCAATTTTCTATTTAGGATTACCCAATGGCACATATTACTAAAAATTATATATATTGTTTATTATGAAAATGTTTTATTTACATGAAGCAGGGTTTTCTGTATACCTCTCATCTGGCTCTAGCAACTATATATCAATATCACTACCTATCTACAGTATCTTTAGCATCTACCTCTCTCTTATCTATTTATTTCTTTATCATCTCTCTATTGGTCAATAACATCTATATATCTGTCACTCTATGATATATCTATTTCAGCTTTCTCTACAATCTATGTATCTATCATCTATCGCTCGTTCTATTGATATAATCAATCTATTGATCATCTCTGTATCTGTTGCCATCGTCTGTTTATCTTTCTGCATTATTAAGCATTATTAGCAGAACCAAATATGTTTAGCATTGCCACAGCAGGTAGAGGGATGAAATGGGTGGGATTAGGGAGGCAGTTTATGAGAGTAGAGAAGAGTCCTGTTTTCTCGCCTATGATTGTTTCTTATATATTGTGCTAATATTGATACTGTTAGTGCCTCTTCTTCCAGTAAGTTGTGGAGTTTCCACAAGTGTGAAGTCTTGGATGTGACAGGAACTTAGTGCTGAGTATTTGGAGAACTGTAGCAGAAAGTGAGCCTCATCCTCCGCTGCCTCCTGGTCACATGGCTGGAACAGTCTGCTGTCCCTGTGTCTTCCCAGTTCAATCTCAGAGTTGTGGGCACTCTGACTGTACACACTCAGGATCTGTCTGTCTTTGGGATTCTATAGCCTATCTATAACCGGATATGGAGCCAGTCTGTATTCCCTCCCCCATGGAAAATAGAACTCTGGTTGAAAACATGGTGCTCGGTTAGGAATGTGAGGATTCACCTATTTAGGAACAGTTTGCCCATTGTGCTGTCCACACAGAACCCTCTGTAACAGGCTGGGTAATACCTGTCCCCACGTTTATAGATGGGTGTTATTAGGTCTTGGTTCCATATCTGAGGGAAGTAGCCAACACTAAGAACAATGTTGAAGAGTTTTATTATGGCATGTGCACCAGGGGATATATTTAATTATCTCAAGCAGGATTTCATCTGTATGTATGTTTTTGCATTGTAAGTATTTTATTTTCTCTGTGCCCTTTTTAAGGATGAGGGAAGGTTGTAGAGGCCATATTGGTGGGGTTGTGTGGGTGGGTTGTTGGTAGAGTTAATATATAGCGGTATTTTTTTTTGGTGTGACCGGTGGGTTTCTATAGTCACCGTAAAGGTACTGATGTTTGCCGGGTTCCTTTCTGGCATAGTGATCTCCATAGATGATCACTTGACCCAGGGACTGGAAGTGTGTGACCCCCTTTTTAGGAGATCATATATATATCCAACTGAATGGTTAGTAATGTCCTGCTTATTTTGATCCAGATATTAATGTCTATTGCTCTAATATGCTCTTGCAGCTCCTCCTCGTACAAGACGAATACACCTCCTGAACAGCTGCCATGTTTGGTGGTTCTATTTTTCTGGACAGCGACCAAAAACTCAGTGTGGCCAGTGGGTACCAAGGATTCATACTCTACCCAGGCCCATGTTTCCAGGATGAACTGTAAGTCGGTTACATGGATCATTTACTTTTGATTCAAAGGCTGAAGCATTCAGGCCTTAGATGTCCCAGCTACTAATTCTGAGTGAATTCATTATGTATCTATATATACCATGTCATAAGCTCAATTCTATGGGATGACTGGTTATTGCTGTAGGTTTGTTCTTTTCAACTTTCTCTATCAATCTGTTGCTATCATCTGTTTCTCTATGACCTATCAACTATCTATCTCTATCTACCTATGTAACTCTATGAAATATCGATCATTTATCTATCTCTATATCAATCTATCACGATCATCTGTCTCTATAAGATTTATATCTACAGGTATCTCTACCTACTGATCTCTATCATCTATTACTCTGTCTATTTATCATTTCTCTATCTATTGCTCTATCTGTATTATCTCTCCATCATCGAACTCTCTATCATCTCTTTAGTTATTGATCTATATCATCTCGGTAGAGATTCTGTCTTTACCCCAGTGCTACTTTATATAATCTTAACTTTGCTTTAAAAAAATAAAACAAAGAGAAAGGTTTAACATATTATGGGGATAGTAGGCAACCAAGCTTAAGTGCTACTGAAAATGGATTTCTTCCCTTTCTTTTTAAAGGGAAATATGTCAAGCTTGCAATTAGAGCACAGAGAGCTTGTTACAATAAATGAGCCAGCTGACATTTCCGTACAATTTCTCACATAACATAGCCAGCTCTGTACACTTTAAAGCATTTAATTACTCTGCATTATGCTGCAAGAAACCTGCTTTATTAGTGAAGTGGCTAACAGCATCGCATGTTGAGTTGAAGCACATTATACATATCCTTTTGAGTGCTGGTTTTTTTTTTTGTGTATTACAAAAACTATTTATTTAGAAAGAAAAAAATGGCATTTTAGTACACGGATACAAAATTATACCTCCTGAATCATGGCTTTTCTGTATAATTAAGAGTTGTTAGTGTTATATTAAATATGCAATAAATATATATGGACTTCTGCCAGAAAACGCAGCATGAAACACTGGAACAGCAATAGATTTTCATTATAGTTTAAAGGCTTACAAGCATAAGAAGATTGCGGCGACAAGCATCTTTTTGTTTGTGCAGGAAATGAAAGCATTGAGGCTATATTTTATTCATAAGCGTTGTTTATTTTTTTGTTTGGCACTTGTACTTCAACAATCAAAACCTTGGATGAAACATTATGGCCATTTTACAGTGGAACAACATGCAACGTGAAATACATAAATGCATGTTTTTCTACACAGAATGAATTATATATATATATATATATATAGATGTGTGTGGCAAAGAATCGCACTCACAGGACATTCTCATTGTGCAAAACAAAAAAATGATTAGACATTTCAGCCCCTACTTGCGAGTCTTCTTCAGGAATATACAAACACTGGCTATTTAAATGTGAAATGGCGCCAAAGACATAGCGATGATGTCATGAGTGGGAGTGACCCTTCACCAGTGATGTCACATTGTGTGTAAATACATCTGCCACTGTTGAACCCTAAAAGCTCTGTACTCGATAAGCATGTACAAACCACTACGTTTTACCATAATATCTACTGGTGAACATGTGCAAAATACATCAATATGTGACCTTAAAATGAAGCAAAATCGTTCTGTTTGTATTAAAAAATATCCCGTTGTCGGATATTAATGAAGCAAATCCACTATCCATAACAGTGGTAGATTGACCCGACCAGAACATCATTAGCATTCTTGTAGCCTTTTTCGCCAGGATCGGCTCTTAGTCAAGTAGAGATAACCCGGTAAGGACCCATTTCTTACATTGTGTCTCTGCTTACTGAGCTTACTCAAGCTATGTGCTTCTCTGCATTAACTATGGCAACACACAGACTCAACACTCACTCCTTCTCATAGCATATTCCTACTTCATAGTTGGGGGTGGGGAATACACTATAGAAGAAACAGACAGATAGAAATAGCTTGATACATAGACATTCATAGCACACTGTTCATATGTCCTGAGGGGTCCTGTACTCTTAAATCCTGAGAGTGATTAGGAATAACTCTGAACACAACACAGCAGAATTACAACTGTCCGAGCTGGCAGAACAGTTTACTAAAAAGGGTTATCCTACACAACTGATCAACAAACAATTGGAGAGAGCCAAGAAATTCAACCAAGTCGACTTATTACAACAACCAGAAAGATCCCTATGTGTGGAACCTGATCTGATTTTCACGACAGATTGGACAACTGTCAGTCTACAGATTAAAAAAGCAATAACAAATAGATGGGAAATCATTAATGTTGACCCACACTTGCCGTTTATGGACAAGAGGAGACCACTGATAGGGTACAGAAGGGGATGAAACTTGGGCAACCTTGTGATTTGGGAAGGCTGACCAACCAGTGCCTAAACATTGGCTAAAAGCCACAGTGTTACTTCGCTAGGCAGAGCGCAGTTACGCTAGCGAATCCTAATTTGCATACGGTGGGAACTTTAGCGTATAATAGAAGTATATGTTACAGCCACTACATTACACTACACAAGCCCAGAAAACCTTTAATAAATTAAATAAAGTTGTCCTATTGCCCTACATGTGCCCCCTGTATAGTTGTGTTGCCATATGTTAGGAAATGTGGGGGGAAGGAGGGTAACCCCCCCCCCAAAAAAAAAAATCGATCTTTTTCAGACTATCACCCTCCAATGGTAAAACACCCCAGTGTTTTTTTTGTGACTTAGAAATTTTTTTACATTTATCCTAATGTTCATCTTAGTGAAATTGCGTAATTACGATCCTTTGTCAGTGCGCAACTTCGCCTGGCGTAAGGTGCGAAGTTGCGCAAGTCTATCTACTTCGCTAGCGAAAATTCACCAGAGCCGGTGTTAGTGAATTTCCGAAGTTACGAATTGACGTCACACTGGCGAATTAGCACTAGCATTAGACGCTTCGCGATTTAGTGAATTTGGGCCATAGTGGGTTGTACGTGCTTATTGAGCACGGTGCTTTTAGGTTTTAACAGCAGGAGATGTATATACGCACAATGTGATGTCACTAGTGAGGGGTCACTCATACTTATGATCTCACTGCAAGGTTTTTGCCACCATTTAACATTTAAATAGCCACTTTGTTTCTACAGTGTTTGTATATTCTCGAAGAAGACTCGCAAATAGGGGCCAAAATGACAAATACAATTCTTTTGGGTTGATGCCTTTTAGTAGATTGTAAAACTCTAAATGCTCTAAAAGCATTTGGGACTCCTCAGTTCCGTTCGAGGCTTGCATTTTCAAATTCACTAATTTAGCCAATAAAAGGCATCATAACATTCTGGTTATGATCAATGGCTGACAGTTCAACACTCTGCTACGTTTCAGCAATACTAAAGCAAGAGTTAGTAGTTTGTGAAAAATAACCAATTATTGGAAATCCCTCTAGATATTAAATGCACTCTGTTGTAAATCTTCAGATAGTTCCAGAGCATGGCATGTTAGACATAGTCTAAAGTACAACACAAGGCATTTGGTATTTGTCCCATTATTATATGCCCCTCTATTAGTTGGTAAGAGAATCCTGTAGGTTCTTTGCAGGCACTGGGAACTTAAGGTTATGCAAATCTTTCCAAGAACTTTGGCGGCAAGGTGTAACAATCTGTTAACTTGAATCCTATGGATAGCTTGGATCCCGAAGGAGAGCCACTGGTGCAAGGAAGACTGGTGGACACGGATACTCCTTTACGGCTCCGGTCTTCACCGACGCCCTTTTGGGGCCCCGGGCTTTCTGTGGTGGAGAAGGCAAAGGAGCAGGGAATAGCCGAGATCAAGGTACCCTCAAGGATTGAAACAGAAGCAAAGTCGAAACAGGTAAAAGAGTCGGTGCAGGCAGCAGAGCATCAGAGGTCAAAAAACAGGCCAGGAGTCGAAAACCAGGAATCAGATGTCAGATGTCAGGCAAGGCTTGAGCAGGAACTGTGGAAACAGAAACCAGCTTGGGCAATGTGAGGAGGAAGAGGAAGGTATTTAAGGGACCAGGAACCAATCAGGAGGCTGAGGACGGACAGACACATCAGGAACCAATAGGAAGCTAGGCGCCCAAATTAGATGTCATAACACCTAAGTATACTGGTATAAAAAAAAAACTACAACACCTGGTATTCCCAGGTGGTCTTCTATCCAGGTACTAACCAGGCCTGGCCCTGCTTAGCTTCCAAGATATACATTTTCAAGGTGATGGGGCCTTAGGCCGTCCATTACGGCATGGGCGTCCGACTTGACGTGTGCCAGTATTTATGCGCCGACGTTCGACGGCAGGCATTACACAAGGCAATGACTCCAACTTTGTTGTAGAAATCTCCAAGGACAATACAATTAGAAATTTAGTGTTTATAGCACTCACATTTTCATTAAAGTGATAATGACACAAAAAAACTACTATTCGAAATATTAATGACCATTAAAAGGGTTATTTATCAAGCTCCTATGATGTTATTTTAGAAATTCTGAGCAAATCCACACTAGTTTTTTAGGCTTATTTAGTATCACATTTTCCCGAAAATGTTATTTGCATGAAAACTCTGATTTCCACAATTTTTGAGATTTCTTGAAGTTACTAAACCTGTATGATTTGCCAACTTGACTGTGCCTTCTTAAACTGCCAATTAGTGTTTCTAATGCTAATTGACTACTGCTGCAGAAATATGGCAGCCCCTTCGTAGGGGAACATGGGGGGGGGGTAAGAAAAGTAATGTAAAAGCATTGAGCAAATACTTTTATGGCAAAATTACAAATGCCAAAAATAATGTTATGATTGATGTAAAAATGTTTAATTTCTGGTGTCAGTATCTCTTTAAATATTATATTGAGGTGCTTAGACAGTGGGGCAGATTCATCCAACACTTAACTAGGAGATCATAAAAGATTCCTGAAAATTTGATGTTTTTACTATTTAGCAGACATTACTTTTTCAATGGGGTGATAGCAGCACTCAGCACTTATCACCTACTAAATCCTTACTCCCCGGTGGCAGTGCAAATGTTTTGTGGGGAGATAGAACCCAAACGCCTGATACAAATAGTGATGGGCGAATCTACCCAGTTTCGCTTCGCCGAAAAATTAGTTTGAGACGCCTGTCGCGTAGTTTTTTTTAGCAAATTTTTTGTAGACTAATTTTCGCTGGCGTTTTGCGAATCGCGGGAATTTGTCGCGAATTCGCCCCAGTCGAATAAATTCGCCCATCACTAGATACAAATGATACAAATCTGTCCACCGCACAAAAAAAATGGTTAAATATAATAGGGGTCATACATTTTGGTATCACTGGGTGTAAATTACAGATTGATGATAAACTGGTCCCTGTACATTCTTCTCTTAAGAACCTGCAATCTGAAAAGGCTGCATAAAGTACTAGTTGTAATATAATGTACACACGAGGCAAATGCTTCCATGGATTTATATTTTAGAAGAGTCTAATGGTGGCATTATAAAAAGAGTTATTGTATAGGCATGAGTAGCACCAAGGCATTTTGACCTTTAGAAGATAGTTACTGTGATAAAGTGACGTACTGTAAATGTGGGTAATGAAACAGATTCAACTGTAAATGTGTTATGCTACAGCGGTGCTCTAACCTCATTTGTAAGATGTAGAACTAATGTTAGATAAGCTTCTATAAAATCAGTGGTATATCAACAGGGTCAGGAGAGCAAACTATGGAATGCAGGAGAATGCAGATTCCTTTTTCCTTGGCATAATCATTTAGAAGAGAGATGGGCAGAAATGGCTATAATAAGATTTTGCTTAGCTGTGAGTTAATCCTGTATTTAGTTCAAGGTATCTTGCATTGCGGTGTTCCAGAAACTACACAGAGAACAAAGACCAGAAATGAGATCAAACAGCAGAAAATTAAATGCATTAATGCACATTGGAAATATTTACATTCTTAGAGGCAGAGATTTATGCAAATCCGAACTTGGCTGACAGGAAAAACAATATCCTGTACTGACCTTATTGTTATTTCTTCTAGAGGTATCATTAGTATTGTTTAATGATCATAAATTATCTTTCTTGCCCTTTTCATTTACTTTTAGTTCTCTTTTATGTTTCTCTCCTTACTAATCTTTAATTTAATTAAGGTAAAAATAAGAATCAAATAAGAAATCCTAATGTACTGTAGTACCCGCAGCTACATTTTTTTCATGTTTATTAACACTTGAGAGCAAGGAAAGCCTTTTAGCAAACTGTCACATACCATTGTTTTCCGAATAATGGCAGTGTGTTTAAAAAAAAGTAAATACGACACATTACATTTGTGTTATTCCTTTAAAGAAAGTGAAGAAAAAAAATATTAGGCTGTTCCAAAATATATGGGACTGGCCACTCCATAACGTCAAACTAGTGGTCTGGAACCAAGATGTTGCTCATTACCACCATAGGGGTGTTTTTGGATTGTTGTCTTGTTGAACCACCCATTTCAAGGGCATTTCCTCTTCGGCATAAGGCAACCCGACCTCTTTAAATATTTAAATATGTATTGAAACTGATCCATGATGCCTGACATGTGATAAATAGGCCAAACACCATAGTATGAGCAACATCCCAATATTATGATGCTTGCACCACCATGCTTCATTGTCTTTACACTGTATTGTGGCTTGAATTCAGTGTTTGATAAATTACCTGCAGTCCCTAGACCCAAAAAGAACAATCTTGCTTTCATCAGTCTACAAAGTGTGTGCCATTTCCCTTTAGGACACTCGATGCAAATTGTAACCTCTTCAGCACATCTTTTTTTCAACAATGGAACTTTGCGGGGTCTTCTTGCCGATAGCTTGGCTTCCCATAGGAGTCTTCTAATTGTAACGGTACTCATAGGTATCTTTAGACCTTCTAAAGCTTCTTCCCGGAGCTGATCATTTCCTGAATCTTTGCCATTTTTGCTATTCTTCGAGCCATTTGAATGGTAGTTTTCCATGTCTTTCAGGCTTTGGTTGCCAATTTAAAGCATCTGAGATCATTTTAGCAGCGCAGTCTATCATTTTCTGAACTTCTTTATATGTTCTTTTCCCTTTTCCCATCAACTTTTTAAATCAAGGTAAGATGTTCTCCTGAACAATGTCTGGAATGACCCATTTTACTCCAATTTTCAGAAATGCACTATAACCAGCATGCACAACATTTGCTGCCGTCCTTTCTTAAATAAGAGCCGTAATTGACAACTGTTTTTTCACGGGATAAATTACCTCACTAATTGAACTCCACACTGCTATTATTTGGAACAAGCTATTATTATTTTGAACAAGACTCCGTTAATTATTTACACAGAATAAGCAGCATGCATGTCATGGATCTGTTGGTTTTTTACTCTACTAAATCTACTAGTAAATGATATGCCATGTAGAAATATAATTTCTACCAAAACAATAATTGATCAGGTTAGTGATGTTGGACTGCTATTATTCTGAGCACAACTTCATTTTATGGTTACAATGTGTTTGCTTTAATATCCATTCTGTTCTGTAGGGTGTTACCTAATAGAAACTAAAATCCCATTGCATTATTTGCTGCAAGAAATTAACGTACTGAGCTGAAAGTAGCCTGAGCTGATCCTGACCCCTCTACCACCCTGAGGCAGTTTCCTGCTGCCAACCCCCCTCTCCCCCACCGCAGAGACACTCAAGAGGGTGTCTAGAGGGATCCACGTCGCTAGTGCAGAGATCCCAATTGTGCTCTCTGCACTAGAAGAGACTAATTTTTTTTGTTTGAAAACCAGAAATTCACCTGTTACAGTTACCAGGGGTGAATATTTACAGCCCCTGGTAACTTTTGGGGGCACTGCCACCAGAGGTGAGTTTTTCAACTTACCTCACTGAGGTGCAGCAGCACAGAAAGTGACATTATACAAGTTAATAGAAAAAGACCTTTTAAGAGTACTGCCAGATGAAATGTTTTGTTGCCAGCACATAGCCTGAAGTTTCTGTTCAAGGCAACTCTGGGCTACTGATCAATACATAGGTTTTACAACCCACAATTTGTCACCCATCCTGAAGGAGATTGCAGGAACTGTTTAGTATAACTGGGTAAATAGACTGTGCAAATATAATATAATATAATCAGCCCCCAAGCATTTGACTATATAACTATTTTTACTGATAATGTCAAGAGCTGGAGTGCTCAGCATGTACAAAGTATACTTGGATTAAATTCATTGCCTGTTGGGCTTTGAAGATAAGTAATCATTGGTTTTATAAATATTTAAAAAATCAATATGCAATCTCTTCTTCTCCCCCACTACTTCATTGCTTCATGTGTGGGTTTTAAAAAGAGATTGCTCATTGTGATTGCTAGTATCTCCAAAAATCAGGAACAAATGAAGAATACCCAGGAAAGGAAGGTAGTAATTCCTATACTCAGGTATTGAACTGGCGTCCTTGGCGTCTCTTTATTTTGAATATGGTGCCATAACACAGAGTTGTGAAAATGGCTCCTGAACCCGCGCTGCGCCTCCATCTTGATTTCACTGACGAAGGTAATAGGAGTACTGCAGAGCGCTCCTGACAGTACCCCCTCTCCCGGGGGGG
>CM044442.1:90429343-90475575 GCA_024363595.1 Xenopus borealis
GCACGCACTAAGAGCCGGCATTTAGGAAGGAGCAACAGCATGGTGCGGCAGGCGTCCCCGCTGATGGCGGCGCGTCGGGCGTACCTGCCGCACCGGTAAAGTGCATTTTATTACAGTTAGGCACACAACTATTGGCCAGAACAGTAAGTATATGGGGCCCTGCTATTGAGAGATAAACATAATCCAAGGATGAACAATGCTGTATAGATATTAATGCCACTGTCCTTGCGTTTTGTCATTTATGAAAAATGCATTCAGTTCTTTCGTGAAAACCTGGTGTCCAACCTCATTAGAGAGAGAGAGAGAATTTCACATATTCACTGTAATTTCTGCACGTGAGGATGAAACCACAATTATTTTCAGTTCAGTGGATGGCCTTGTGTTCCCTTATTGATGAATACGATTCCTCTGAGCTTATGTGTATGGATCTGTTTATTAATATTCAGAGAGATGCACTTGAATACATCACGGACAGTGTTGTCATGTTATTTTTTTTCTCTTTTGAAGGATGATACAGGCACATCATTGGGTTAAGGTAATTGCGTGCAATCTTTCAAATATATTTAATTTTTTTCCCTTTCCATTTCTGTCTTTATTTAAACGTCACACAAAGCCCTTCCATTTTTCTTCATGCTTTTATGCTAGATGCATCAGCATGGTCAACTTAATCTAACAAGAACAGAATCTTTCAGAACAGAATATTGAAATAAATTACTCAAACAGGTGATTTAACGTTGAGTTGTAGATTGTTATAAAATGGCTAATTTGTCAGTTAAAATAACTTTTCAATTGGGCTTCAAATTTTTTTTTTATAGTTTTTTAAAGTTGTTTACCTTTTTCTCCTTTTGACTCTTGGGACTTTTTCCAGCTTTCAAATGGGGGTCACTGATGCCATGTAAAAAACAAATGCTCTGTAAGGTTACAAAGGTTATTGCTATTTTTATTGCTCCTCATTTTGTTCAGGTCCTCTCCTATTCATATTCCATTTTCTTTTTTAACTCATTACATGGTTGCTAAGGTAATTAGGACCCTAAATGCCCATGAGGATTAATGAGATCTTGGTTTGGATCAAGTACAAGGTACTGTCTTATTATTACAGAGAAAATGAAATCATTTTTAAAAATATGGATTACTTGGATAAAATGGGGTCTACGGGAGACAGCCTTTCCGTTATTTGGAGCTTTCTGGATATCGGTAGTGATGGGCGAATTTCGCGGCAAATTCCCACGATTCGCTGCTGGCGAATAAATTCGCCAAACGCCAGCAAAAATTCGCCAGTGAAAATTCGCCAGAAAAAGAGACGCGCCAAAAACTACATGCGACTCGTTTCGCAAATTTTTCGGCGAAACGGGTGAGATCCGCCCATCACTAGATATCGGGTTTCTGGATAATGGATCCTATACCTGTATAATCAATTAAAAATTCTGCATCATTTCTGAAATAATCAAGTTTATCTTCACTATCCCTCCCTCAGCATCTGTTTCTCTTCATGCAGGAGTTTGGTGTCAGATTTGGTGTCAGAGAGTCATTGACAGTTAGATCCAATATATCTTATAGGGGGGCTTCCTTTCCTGTGAGATGTATTAGAGCTCATTCAAATAACTGATTCCAATACTAAAAGAAAATCTAACTGTCCTTTGCACAAATCCTGCATGTAGAGAGACATGATGTCTGGGGATTTTAATAGAGTGAGCTCTAATACATCTTCTAGGCAAAATTACCCCCCCCATAAGACATATAGGCTCTATCTGTCAATGAATATCTGACACTCAACTTCTACATGAAGACATAATCAAGAGGAACAGGTGCTGAGAGATTGATAGTGAATATAAACTTGATTATTTCAGAAATGGTACAGAATGTTTAATTGATTGTATTTAGAAAGTTTCTTATTTCAGTATGGCAAAGTTTATATTAAAGGGGAATGACAGCGAAAATGAAAACTGAATATAAGCTTCATAATATTGAAATAAGAAACTGCCTAAATATAATCAATTCAAAATTCAGCATCATTTATGAAATAATCAAGTTTATCTTCACTGTCCCTCCCTCAGCATCTGTTTCTCTTCATGCAGCAGTTTGGTGTCAGGTAGTCATTGACAGTTAGATCCAATATATCTTATGGGGGGGAGGGGGCTCCTTTCCTAGCAGATATTTAAGAGCTCACTCAAATAACTGATTCCAGTACAAACAAAATCTAACAAAATAACTGCCTGAAGTGAGCTAAATACATCTTATAGGCAAAAGGAGCCCCCCTATAAGATATAATGGATATAATTGTCAATGAATATCTGACACCCAACTGCTGCATGAAGAGAGAATGAAGAGAAACAGATGCTGAGAGAGGAATAGTGAAGATAAACATGATTATTTCAGAAATTGTACAGAATTTTTAATTGATTGTATTTATAAAGTGTCTTATGTATGCCGAAGCTTATATTAAATTTTCATTTTCACCATAGTTCCCCTTTTTCATGTTCAGGATAGCTCCCCTTTAACTATTAATCCCTGCATGAGATTTGCATCAGGTATTGATGATTGGGGTAGTTGTTAAAATGTGCTGTTGCTGAGTGCAGCTCTATATTGACATTCATACAAAATGAATGTGTTTAACTTTTCAAAGCAGGTAAGAACATTTGGACAAATTGGCACATCTATCAGCTTTGATAGATATATCAATTTGTTAATACTTTCCTGACTTCAGGATCATTTTGCTGACAGATAGGAAGGTGTTCTTAAATCTTAGAATAGATTACATTTGTGGGAATGCTTCTGAATTCCCCCAGTTCAATCTTTAATAAATCAGTCCCAATGTTTCAAGTTTATTATTATAAACCCACCTAACATGAGCCCATCCTGGAAATGTCCCTGTTCAAAGAACTGAATCAATACCTGCTACATACCTGCCCGGCATGCGTCATTGCAAGTGTTACTTTCAATAAATTGTCCAATTAAAAGAACAAAAAATGTACACAGGCTACACGTAACTAGTAGGACACCAGTTAGAAAATCTTTTTAGAGCAGACATTTAGTAATTTACATACATTCTAATTTCTGAAGCAATTATTTCAATATTCAGGTAATAAAAAAGTTGGAAACTATGCACTAAATAAAAGTTGTACTTTTGCTTAATGTAAACCATTACAAAATCATAGTTACAGAAGCGGCTACTGATCCCCAGTTACTTATAGAATGTAAAGTACAAAACTTGAAGACATTAAGTGAATATTTATAAACCTGGCCACATTTCCTGATAATATTTTAAAGGGGAAATATATTTTTGTGTGTCTTTTATTACAAATGGGGATGCTGGATGTAAGCCAAATGAAAGCTGATTCATATGAGAACTCCATGTATTTTCATCACTAACAACAGTTCCAAAAAACAGTTAATAGCCCCTGAACATTTGTAATAATTGCAAAAACAGAAACTGTCAATCTGTGGGTTCTGGCAAATGCCAGATGGGCATGTTGCCATAGAAAGTGACTGTTCAGTGGGCTGGTGGGGCCTGTTTGGGCCTCTTTGTAGCGGAGATGGCAGGGCCTATTCTGAATCCCAGTCCAGTCCTGGTGGGGGACAAAGATAAACAGTTCCAAGCCCTGCCTTGGTTCCCCCACCCAAAGAGTGATGGAACTCAGGAAGCTGCTCTTTCTTCAAGCATAGTGGTATGTTCCTGTTAAAGGAACATACAATGTGAAAAGAATGTGAAGTTATGCATCAGGGAATTATACATGGCATGCTAAGGAATTACTTGTATCATTATTCAAGAATGAATTTTTCATGTTGTAATATATATATATATATATTCCCCATTGATTTCAATGGTAAATGTGAATCCGATTTGCCCATCTCTATTATTCAGCACTGTACCTTGAATTCTTTTTGTGTCTACGTCTGTTTCAAATTAAATAATATATGCTGCAGAGGATGTTGGTGTCCCTGCCATACTTAGAACAAAGCCCAAAATGTCAGGTGCGTTAGAGGAAAAGCTATAATATATTCTGTGTGTGACCAACAACCCTGGTAATTTTGAATCTTCTAGGAAGCCTAAACCTGAAAGTGGTTAACCACATACCAACTACAATAAATGACAGAGTTAATTGTCATTATTGAAACTCTGCTTCAGAGGAGGAGCCCTGCAAGAAGTGAGATAAAACCTAACACGGTAAATACATTTATCTGCTGGCAATTAACTCGTTTTTTGTATATGCGGACTGAAAAGATTTATTAATAAGTATAAGACACTATACTGATTATTTGTATCTTCTTTAACAAAACAGTGGTACTCACAAGTTTTAATGGAACGTCAACCCAAAAAATATTTTTCTACGTAATAAAAGACAACATAATTCTAAGCAAATTTTTATTTATTTGTACCTGTATTGCTATTGAAAGCACAGTTTGCCTGTGTCTTTCTATTATATGCTCTGGTGGCTCAGTCTGTTGATACAATGTAAGACAAGGAAGCTAATTAACAACCCTATCTTTTCTGTGGAACTAAGACTTTGCAACAACATCCAGGAGTTAAGCAAACACTACTTTCAATAGCAATGTGTATTTACAAATATCTTTAAAAGCACTGAAAATGTTTACTAAATATTCAAAATATTGTAAAATTGACTTATGTTTTTTTTTTTTATTAGGCACAATTTTATTTTAGGGTTGGCGTAAAAGATTCCTTATTCAAAAAATAATACCTGATAAATACATGTAGACCTTCAACTATTGTTATGCTAATCATGCCACTGGATGAAATGTTAAATTACCATCTGTTGATGAGGTTACCTTTCCACTAATATGAATAAATGCAAATACACAGATTACACATAGATTATGAAGCCTTTGGCGAGCATACAATGGAAAGTAAATCATGGGTAAAACCTAGTTAGGAATTGGGTATGTTTTTTTTCTTAGGGTGATTGGTGGGGCTCTGCAAAAGTTCTACAGTCACCAAGCTGTCTGCTTTCATATTGGAAATGCTGACTTTGCATATTGTAAGGTCCATTAATTCTACTGTATGGCTTTCCATGTGCATGCAACAACTGAAATACCCATGTGCCTTTGATTTCAGTAGTGGTCGCTAAGATAAATGGCAATAATATTATTATTCATCGTACCATAGTAAGTTAGGTTGAAAAAAGACACACATCCATCAAGTTCAACCTTTTAACTCCATTTTAATCTTCCTAACTGCTAGTCGATATAGATGAAGGCAAGATAACTCATTTGAAGCCTCTCCAATTTGCCTCAGAGGTGGAAAAAATCCTTCCTGACTCCAAGATGGCAATTGGACTAGTCCCTGGATTAACTTGTACTGTGAGCTATCTTCTATAACCTTCTTAAAGCTCAATTAAAAAGTTTGCCCAAAGATTGCCGGGGTTTCCTTTTCTTTTCCAAGTCCAAAAACCTGTTCTCCTCCGAGTACACCATACCAAACCTTCCTTCCAATTAAAGCTGAGTCAGCACTAAAATAGCTTAGGGAAATCAAGCAGTACAGTAAATAGTAGTGCATATAATGTAGTATATTTATCTTCTTTTTTGGTATAATTTAGCCTGCTTTCAAAACTCTCAGTTATACAGAGTTCACAAAGAAAGCACATTCATGTGGCATCTAATCACCTACTGTGGTTTTAGTGGGTACTCATAAGTGTTAATTTATAATCTGTGCCCATCAAAATAGGTTAACCTTGATCTGCAAATATGATCCTCCATTGTTGCTTAAAAATGAAGCAATAATATGGTATAAAACCCTTTTATTAAATAATAAAATTCTTTAAAATCACACTCACAAATTGAAGCCTCTGAGGAAGTTGGGTCTCAGACGAAATGTGTCAGGCAGAACAAGGAGTAAACATCCAACATCATCACCAGGCACCCAGAAGAGAAGCACACGGCTGAGAGGAAACGCTGTTTGGGGCACGATCGCTACAATTGTGGGTGGAAATTGGATTGGTTGATATACGATACTTGAAAGCTTACTTTACTTGTGAGTGTGATTTTAAACAATTTTATCACTTAATGAAAGGGGTTTATACTATATTATTGCTTCATTTTTAAGCCATAATGGAGGATCGTATACAATGCAACTTTACACGAAATAGAATATACAAAGACTAGGCAAAGACTTTCTTTACAGAACTGTAGACTAATCATAAAGTTTACAGTTAGCAGAGATGCAGCAATTCATATTGACTATCCTTTCCAATGTAGATTTTTAAGAAAGCAACTTTCACCCAACTATAGTAAAAAAAAAATTAAATGTAGAATGGAATACATGCTATGCAACTTAAGAAAGACTTTAAAGTAGAAGTGTGTGCAGAGAGTGAATAAGGCAGTTTCTATGGTGATAATCCTTTTAGGTTTGAGAGCTTGGTTATTAAGACATTAAAATTTGACAATAAAATAACAATAGACTTAGAGAGTTCATATGAGGAAAGATGTGAAGTATTTATAGAAAAGCATTATTAAAAATGCAAGTTACTTAGACAACTGCTTGACACTGATTTAGCTTTTAACTTACATAACAATCTTGGGTATGAATTTAATATTACCTAGGTTGTTGTGTACTTCTGCCTAGGCATTACAAATTTATTAGAGCTTTATAGTCTGCTTATGAATATATGTAGCCTTATAGACACTAATGGGGGAATGTAATAAAAGTTGCAAAGAGCAAAACAATTTGCACTAATAAGAATAGAAATCCTCATTTTGCAATGTAATACTTTTCTGTAAACTATTATTGCATTACGAATTTTAATTGCACATTGCTTACTTTTAAGAAAAGCTTGAAGGTGTTGTAATCTTTTGAAGCAAACATAACTTTCTAAGTAAGACCTTCTATTACATTCACTGTGCACTGGCACAAACGATTAAATTTGCAAACCTTCTTCCAAACAGTTTTACGGGTTTGCATAAGCTATATTAAATTCACGCAAAGGAAATTTTTTTGCACAAGGGAATACCTTTTCACATTAAGAATATTTTTAATTTGCTGACTTTTATTACTTTACCCCATAAGACATCTAGAGGATTTATTTATCAAACTTCAAATTTATCTTATTTTTTAAAATAAAAAAGTCAGACCAAATTGGAATCAACAATGTGACCTTATTTACAATATTGTTAAAAAAGCACAATTTAATCGGATTGTGACAAACTCTATAAAATCAAGCAAAAATCATGCAATATTTTCTTCGTAATTGTACGTTTTTTCGGACTTTTTCGGGTTTTTTGTCTAGTTTTTTCCATTATTAATAAATAACCCCGCAAAAATGCATATAATACTTGTTGCACAAAAATTCAAAAATTGAAATTACATTTTAAAAAAACTTGAATGTCCAAACTTGAATGCATAAAAAAACTCAAAACATGTAAATACAAAAATCCAGCATATAAAAGCTGGTTAGTTCATGTAGAAGTCAATGCGAGTTGTCCTAGACAACAAGTTATTTATCTACAGTATTATTTTTTAATTTGAGATTTTCACATTTTTTGAGCTTCTTAACCCACAAATTTGAGTTTTTTAAGACTATAAACTCAAACAAGTTTTACCCACAGTTGTATTCAGTCAAGGTTTTTACATTCTGCTTTTTTTGTTTTTTTTTTAATTAAGTGTTTATTTAAAGTACAAAAACCCATAAAACCTCACAAATTTGAATTTTGATAAATAGGCCTCCCCATGTGATATGACATGTATTCTTAAGAATTATACACCTGAAACATGTAATGAATTATCTGCAAAATAATAAATTATCTGCTGCTGTTTTAATTAATATTCAGTTATATAAGCCATATAAGGGCAGCAATACAATGAATTTATTTAATTGAAACAATGGGTTATTAAGATGTGTTCTTATAAATATTTCTCATTGATATCTTCATGTATACATTTTTGGCTCTTCCATGTGCTTAATAGCAAAGTTTGGTGGACTAATGAGCTTACAGAAAGTTTGGCAGAAGCTACAGTAATATGCATTTGGATTTCTTAAATTGAAACCTGGGTCTCCATATGATAACGGGAAGTGCAGTTAAAAAAAATGGAATTTCTAACAGTGTAAAATATTATAACTTATTTAAAAATGTTCCCATTTTGCCACAAGCTGCCTCTTTAGAAGTTCAAGAATTGAGGGAGAGAATAAGATGGTGAAAAAAGGAAGCTAATCCAGGGTTTCTACATTCCATACATATTTGCCAGATTCATTGATCTTTAAAATAGCTGGGTGAACATCCACTCTACTAGTAGTGGGGAGTAGAGAACTGGAGATTTATTTTATAATTTCCATATTGTTTATATAGAAATGATCACACATGACAACATTAAGATCAGATCATACTTAGCTTTTATAGACGTATCATCAGATTTAACAGAACAGCAGAGCTCTGGGCCCCAGAGAATTGCTAGTGACAAGGTGAACAGGTTTTAAGGTATAAACAACCACACACAGCAGATAGCAAGCTGAGCAAAGACATTTAAACTACTCCAGTGTTCCCCAACCAGTGGTTCATGAGCAACATGCTACTCACCAACCCCTTGATTCTTGCTCCCAGTGCCTCAAAAACAATTTTTGTTTGCATAAAAAACAGATGTACTGCCAAACATAGCATCCTTTAGACTGCCAATGCAAAATAGGGTCTACCAAATAGAGAAACACAGCACATATTTGGCACCCCTCGGGAATTGCATGCTTGTGTTGCTCCCAACTCTTTTTACAGCTAAATGTGGCTTCTGGGTAAAACAAATTGGGGACCCCTGCTCTATTGCCTCTGGAAGGGTGATGGTCTGCAGAGCTATGAATATACAAAGAAATATACAATAATATAAGAGAGGGTTATACAGAAAAAAAGTGTCCATGGCTATACTAACCTAAAATTCCTAACACTCCTATGGTGCTCTTCCAAAGCACAACCCCAAAAAGTCAGCTTTCTCAAGTTGAGGGTCCTGTTTATGTATTCATGTATTTTGTATTTACAGGAAAACATTTTTATACACTTTGAAAATTAGTTCAACCACCTTGGACATATATACGTGGGAATTCTTTCTGGAGGTTTCTCTTCAGCAAATAAAAGATTACATCCGCACCACCCTTTCCCCACTAAGCACTCAAATCCACAAAAAAGTTTATTTACTTTGGCTTAATATGGAATGGAACCATAATAAACTTATTTTGTCATTAGCATTCATGGAGCAAATCAACAATGTTAGTAAGAGGTTACAGACAAAAGAAACTGAATATGTTTTAATACTTTGGGGCATGTTTTCTAAGATTGGAGATAAATATCTGGAGAAATTTCTCCAGATATTTATTATTGCCTATATGCTGCATAAGTTAAGATAAAGAAAACACAAGTTGAGTAATGCCAGCTATGTGTTATGCTCAT
Organism: Xenopus borealis; assembly: GCA_024363595.1. Taxonomy (NCBI): domain Eukaryota; kingdom Metazoa; phylum Chordata; class Amphibia; order Anura; family Pipidae; genus Xenopus; species Xenopus borealis. Next base: position 90,438,722 of record CM044442.1, read on the forward strand.
TTTCTATGTGTGGAGCTTATTGGAAGTGTTAGGAAGACAGAGACCAAAAGTGCTCCCAGGAATTATCCTGTTTACATTTATATTGGGAAGTTCTTTTAAACATCGGAAGTTGAGTAAAAGTTGACATTTCCCCCCCCCACTATTTATAAAGGCATATTTCTTCTTTTCCTGTTGGCTTTTTCACATGAAAACATTCATTAGGGCTGAGATGTCAAATACCAATAAAATATGGTCAGAAATCAATTACCACATTGATCTGATAAGTCACCAACAAATGTTGATTCTGATTAATTAAGATGATCATCATAGTAAATATTGGCCATGCAAAAATATATTTTTAAGTTTTTTAAACGCAGGGGGGAACAGTCACCAGTATTACTAATTCAACACCTGTAAGTAGCTGCATATATTGTTAATATTGATATGGACATGGCGAGTTTATCTAGAATGCTCTATTGTTCTGCTTTAGGAAATCTCCCACACAAACACTTCAAGACTCCTTACAAACCCCCACCAGTGTACTCACAAATCCCATGGATGTTGTTCCGAGTGACCTCAAAGCAGGAGCTTATTTTTGAATACCAGCCTTTGAGGCAAGTTTTAGGTTCATATCACTTTCTTTGATAACCACTATAAACCTGGTTGTGTTTTTTTAAAGCACCATGTACATCTATGATGCTATATAAATAAAATGCACACAATGGATGCCTTGTTCTCAATTCTCTTATGCAATCACAACTCACACAAGTATATATGATGCATAGGCCAGGCTAGGTTAAAAGCCACTAAATATAAAAGATGAATACAATGATATCATAGAATCAATGTAAATTGCAAAGGCTGCAAAACAAGAGCTTTCTAAGTATACCCTTTAATTCATTATTAAAAAAAGTATATTTTATCATTAACAAATATGTATGTAACTGTACAACAACATACATATTTCATGCTGCATATTCTGTACCTGTGCAATAGTGCTGTAACTGACAGCAAGTCTACTTATTTCTTATCAGCAATTCCAGGCTCTGTGTAGGCCCTGTTGTGTCCATCAGTGGGTAAACAGACATGAAGTCTGAAAAAAAAAAACATTTTGTTGATGATTCCCAGCTTTCATGTAAAAAACTAGCAATGCATGAAGAGCTTTATCCTAGACCAGAATTTGAATACTAGGCTTATTCGTCCCAAGGAAGCTTTAAAATGGTAAAATTGTTGCAGTTTTCTCTCTAACAAAAGAATAGAAGCTGCAGTAAATTGTAAGTTACTTAAAAGCAACTGCCATTGTCGTTTGTAGAAAGTGTACATTAACAAAAGGATAAGGAATAGAATAGAGCCAGGCACAGATATTCAGTACTGTTAGGGGATTTGATATTTAATTTGTTTCACTTTAAAGTGTACTTAAAGACTTTGGCTCATGGAGTAGCTCTTTTTAAAGTAAAGATAGATGTAATTATGTTAGGATGCAACAAAACATGGTTAATATTTTAATGTTAGCAATTAAAAGGAGGAGAGGTCAGCTTACAATAAATTACACATGCTGGATCGCTTATTGATAATCAATGCCATAAACGTACATGTTGCAAATTGCTTTGACAGGTTGACTTTTAAAGAAGTAAGCCTCTTACCTAATTCCTTTAAATCCAAACACCTATAAAATCCACATGCTGTGGAGCTGAATAGTGATTAGTTCAGATGTGCTTTGAATGTCTAAATACAAACCAGACTGTTTCCATGCGAGTAGATAAGCAATCAGCCACACAAAAACAGAGGTATTTTGTTCATCTGTAGCACGGGTGCTGTTTATAAAACTGGGAAAAACACGTGAATAAATTAACAACATATAGATTGGCAAGTTTATGTTCATAAGATACATTTATTTCATACCATACATATTTGCACATCATGTAGAAATAAATCTATCTCAATATACTTTAATTAAAAAATGTCTACCGTTTGGATAAGAAACATGACTGTATGCAGTGAAATTCCCCCTTCATTTACTGCTGGGGATAGGAATTGTCAGACGGTCCCCCCCATCTTACATCCAAGAACTCCAGCAGCTTTGTCTGTTTCCCTGTAAAACAGCCAATGACTGTGTAGAGATTTGTATCCACAGTCTGCATATTCTGTTTATTAATCAGTCTTGCTGTATTGGCTTCTATGGCAGATATTATTTGACTTGTGCTGTTTTGGTAATTTATGACGATCCCTTAGCTTAACCTCCCAACTGAAGCCCAGACCACACTGAGCATGTGCGGAGTCTTGATATTGCAGAAATGTCTAGCAAAGTTACAAGATGACAGCCCCCTGTGCCAACTTTGAAAGCATAAATCATTTGTCTTATTAGGCTTCTGGTGCATACTGTAAGTTCATGTTTATATTTAGTATACAAAATACAGCATTTCTAACATTATTCTATTTTAGACTTAATTTGCCCTTTAAATATGAAGGGTATGAATAACATAGTAAAGAAAATGAGCTTAGGTAAGACAGAACTAAGGATAGAACTGGAAAACATAAGCAGAAGTCATGGTTGCCAGCTGAGCCAAGATGTTTACAATTCATGTACATAGAATGGGATCCTGGGTGAGCACGTCATAATCACCCTCTTATTGAATAAATTGTTGACTGCAGTACAGGTATTGTTGACACACATTTAAGCAAGTTTTTAGATTTACTGCATGGCAACTCCAAGTGACAAATCTTCTCTAACAGCTCAGTACATATTATATGTTTAAGAATACCTGATTGATGACTGTTGCAATATATCTCATCTGAAGTCTTTCCCAAAAACCACAAAAGTAAAGTTGTTCAAAAGTCCAAAAGTTACAAGATAATAATTTTGATATTGAAAAGGCTTGTGGATAATTGTCATAATGAGAACTAAACCCTAAAAATTAATAGGGCTAAAACTGCCAAGTTTTATATAATGACCTTATTGCACCAGCCTAAAGTTTCAGCTTGTCAATAGCAGCAATGATCCAGGACTTCAAACTTGTCACAGGGGTCACCACCTTGGAAAGTGTTTGCGACACTCATATGCTCAATGGGCTCTGAGCAGCTGTTGAGAAGCTAAGCGTAGGGGTTGTCACAAATTATCAAGCAGAAAATTAATTTTGTCTGTAATATAAGCTGATGCTAAAGGGCTGATTATTCAGTTCAAATGCTATTTGCACTGGTTTCTGTGCTGCCATGTAGTAATTATTTGTAGGTGACAGAGCAGCACAGAGCATGTGCAGTGAATCAGCAGATGAAAAAGATGGGGAGCTACTATACTGAGCATGCTCAAGTCCTACCCCTGCAGGTTTAAGTTGAAAACAGGAAGTCTGATGCAGAAGCCCATGTATACACAGTAGAAGGAAAGAAATGCAGTGTTTCTTTTAACAGAGGACTCAGAGCAGCATTACTTTGAGGGTTTACTGGTGTATTTATATAGACATTTTTGATAAAGCTTACTTAATTTTAGCATTTCCTTCTCCTTTAAGGTGATTTTCTTAAGTACAGTAATTGTCTAATTAAGATAGTAATCACAGAAAACCTGTCAAACATTTCAGTTAATTTTTCAAGCTGATTACAATTAAGCTGTGATGAAATATACATATGCATAAACTGGGACAGAAGCAGAAATATGGGGAAGGGCCATTCAGAGAAGACATAGACATGGTATAATTTAATTAAGATACTCAAAATAAACTAGAGCTAAGGTGTAAACCAGATAGTGGTTGAGCATAAACTAGAGCTAAGGTGGGAAGAAGATTGCTAAGCAACTGATGTGGACTGGGGTAATGTAGCGTCACAAAAGATGTTTGTTTTTCACAGATGATTCTTAATAATTCCTAATGCAGGCAATTTGCCACTAATTCATGGTCTATTTTATGTTCCATCTAAAGAGATTTAAAATTATGAATCCTTTTCACACCAATGAAACGAGTTGGCAGGAGATGCTCCTGCATTACTAATTTTTTTGTATTGTAAAAAATTATCCAGAGTGTGAAAAACATTTTCAAACTGATAGAAATGGGAGCAGACTTTAACATTTTTGATACATAATATGGATTTTGACAGCACAAAGCTGGAGAACACTTTCTGGAGAACAAAACTGTAGGAAGCAGGGGGAGCAGGGAAATATCTGACCATCAGCAAAAGTGTAAACTGTTTCCAGTAAAGACAATTTGATATATGATTTGCCCACAAGAAACCTTGATTCTCATTTGGCAGAAGCCTTTCTTTAAAGTCAATGCCATTTAACAGAATTGATTTAATCTCAGAAACTTACAAGAATTGTTTCCTGTAGGAAATCTAGAAATATGCAACTGGAACTATGATCTATGTTAAATGATGACAATATACTAACAGTCCTATTTATTTATACTTAGAATAAAGTGTTTTCTCACCAATGTAGGGGAATTTACCAGGTGTATATTTAGGGGCAGATTTACTAGGGGGCAAAGTGAAAATTCGAATTAAACAAATTCGAATTTCAAAGTTATTTTTGGGTACTTTGACTATTGAATGGGCCAAAATTAGATTTAAATTGAAAAAAACTCAATTTGAATTTAAAAATTCAACCATTCGAAAATCGAAGTACTGTCTCTTTGAATTTGAATTCCACCCTTCGCCACCTTAAACCTGCCAAATTGCTGTTTAAGCCTATGGGGACCTCCTAGAACAGTGATCCCCAACCAGTAGCTCACGAGCAACATGTTGCTGTCCAACCCCTTGGATGTTGCTCCCAGTGGCCTCAAAGCAGGTGCTTATTTTTGAATTACTGGCTTAGAGGCAAGTTTTGGTTGCATAAAAAACAGACGTCCTGCCAAACATTCTCTCTTGTAGGCTGCCAGTCCATATAGGGGCTACCAAAAATCAAACTTTTTTGTGAAAATTCTTTGAATTGTTGAATCGAACGACTGTTATTCGAAACAGACTTGTGCGATTGAGAACGGTCAACTTTCAAGCAAAAGAACACAAAAAAAGTTTAGATTGTCGAAATTTCAAAGTTTTTTAACTTCGAAATTCGACCCTTGATAAATCTGCCCCTAAGGGGGTTATTTATCAAAATCTTAAAAAAACTCAGAATTTTCTGAAAACTACTCTACTACCAAATCCACACCAAATTCCCACCTTATATATTGATACATTTTACTGAAAATTTCTTGTGGGGGAAAAAACTGCCAGAAAACCACAAAATCTTCAGATTATTGTGCAAAACCCAGTGCAGATCACAATATCATCAAGACATCTCCTGTTGACATCTACATGAACTCAGCTGGTCCAAGTTGGAGGACTTTTTTTTATTTGGACTTTTAAAACCATCACGGTTTAATAAATCCTGCAAAATTCGAGATTTTTTTCCAAGAAAAAATAGTTTTTTCCCCTTTAAAAGGCCAATGAGAAAAACATTAGCAAATAACCCCCATCAGTTAATTTTCTAAGTGATCTTTCAGTTCATGGAGGAACGGAGAACAATCTTCTCATTGGGTATCATATTTATGCCACCTCCAAACAGACAAAAATTTTCATGTGTGATCAAATATGTGTTTAATATTACACTGCCTTTATAAGTTACATTTAGATAAAGTCACCCTCCTTAAACATTTGCAGACACAGCTGACAGATTGAATCAAAGTGAGTGGTCAGTAGAAAGCGAGTGTAAAGAACGGGTAACCGAATGATCAAAATACATTTCCACTTAGAAGTTGTCAGTTAGATCCTTTGTAGAAGCTGATTGTTTATATTTAATGACATATTTACGTTTACTGTTACATTTAATTTTACACTTACTGTTACATGAAGTGAAACCTTTTCAAATACAACATTGATTTGGGCAGAGTAATACCAAATGTATTCTCCCTCACTATGTTGGTATACATATTAACATAGTATAGTACATATTACATTTATTCAGTGACATGGTAGTGAAATTGCTTCATTGAAAACACAAGGGCAAGTTGTCAAGCTTAGAGGAAAAATATTACCAAAAATTTAAAGTGTTTTAAAGGAATGACAATATAATTTACTGTAGCCCCCCCATTAGTAAAACTAATATATTTGCTTCAGAAAAACAACTATAGTTTATATAAACTGCTGTGTAGCCATTCAAGCAAAGGATACACTGTACAAAACTGTTCCTGGAGAATTCCATTATATATTACAGATCTGTTATCTGCTGTGTATCGTTTTTTTCCTTCTTCAGTTTTGAATGGCTGGCCCGTGGCTACACAGCAGCTTGTTTACCGTATATAAACTATAGTTGTCTTTCTGAAGCAAACACAGCAGTTTTAACAGTGCAGCACAACAGTACATTATATTTTTGCTAACAAATGTTAACATACAATCTTCCAGCTAAGAAGTCTTCAAATCTAGGAGGACACCAAGTTAAAAACCATGTTAGAAGGACACATACAGTACGTTCATAGCATATCTTGCTACTTGAAATTAGGGAAATGCTTGTCTAAGAGATGAGTTGTTCCTATGTTATCGAACAGTAAACACAAACCATTCTTTTATTGACTATAGATGAGCAACAAGAATGGAAGCTCTGCTGCTGGTGAACATTTATCCTACAAACAAAGTAGACCCCACATTACAACATTGTAGTGTGTATTTCCTTTCCATTCAAATGAATGGGAAAAAGGTGCAGCAGGATACCAGAGGGTAAAAGCGTTAATCAAGTGATCAGTGTATAGTATTAGTATTAGTACAAATGCATGCAAAACTTGGACTTATTGTGTCTTTTTCAATATCCTTTTCATCTGACTAACATGTTTGGGTAAATTATGAAAAATGTAGAAGCTGTCTACTTTCCCTTGCTATGATTCACATGAAGACTAATCAGTTCAGAGAGTAATAATAGATAAAATTAACATTCTCATATCTCTGATTGCTTGGGCAAGTCATGCATGTATGGAGATTTGTAATTATGCAGCGCCATTCATTGTTGCAGGGATTTCGCACTTGGTGTGTAGCACTTTCTAGTTCCTGTATTAGGTTTCTGGGCTGCCATTTTCAGTCTAATGAAAATGGTATCATTTATCAGTTTTGCTATTTTGAATGGATCAGCGAAAGCCATTACATATTACAGAATTCTACCTATGTGATATTATTAGATCTTGAAAATAACACTATATCACTTACATAACATCAAGCTTCAGCCCATGTCAATTAACATGGAAATATGAAACCCTCTTAGACAAGAAACATTAATATTTCAATGACAGATAAATTGTACTGAACTAAAAATGTCCATTCTTATTAAATTAAAATTAGCATATTCTTTAACCGTCCCTGCTGATATGTAATTCAGTCTTATCACATAGTATAAAATTACCATCATGGAAAATATATTTAAAATATGAAAATTAAAAAGCAAAACATGCATATTAAAAAGCACCACCATCTGCCAGATAATTTATATTACAAATACATTAGTTGCTGATAATTAACAGCACATCCAACATCTCACAAGTTTTTATAGTGTACCAAATGCCATTGTGAAATGCATTCTCCCGGGTCAATTCAATTTTAGCATAACTTTGGTAAAGTACCCAGTTGTGTTCATAATAATCTAAGGCTTCTACAGAACATAAACTTTTACTTCTGTGTGGGGGATCTCCGATTGACTCCAGACATCACGTGTCTTAGAATCCGGGTTCCTGGCTTAGGAACTTTCATCCATATCCCACAAATGGATTGTTCAACACGATTTCAGTTAAAAATTACGTTACTTTATTAATTCCATTAAAATTTGTTAGCTACGGTACAGTGCATGACAATCACCACTGAAGCGTTTCGTGCCCCATGGCACTTCCTCAGAGTGTTACAGATTTCTAACAAAGCATAACTTTATATCAAGTCTAAATGACAAACAATTCACACCATTTGATTCTTAAAGGTATATTACACATATATCCATACATATATCCCTACATATATCCATTATAATATTTAGAAACATCACAAGTAGTTAAAAGAACTGTATTTTATTCCATGTATGTTTCTTATCTCTCTTTTGGGGATAATTCAATTACACTTTGTGGAAGTTTACTTAAAACTGACTTTGTTTTTATTTTAATTTTTCCTTTTATTAAATTGGTAAGCTGTTTTATTCAATAAAATATTTAATCTTCCAGTCTTTATTTAAACCAAACAGTTTTTCAGTTTCTAAAGTAAACATCCACCAAGTTTCTCTTTTATTAATCAATTTTTCCATATCCCCCTTTTTTCCTGTCTAATCTGACATGTTCGATGCCTTGGAAGGATATACATCTATCATTACCATTATGTTTAGTTAGAATATGTTCCGCTATAGCAGATGAAACATCTTTTCTCCCTACACATGCTATATGTTCCAAAATCCTATCCTTCATTCTCCGCATGGTTCTACCAACATATTGATTTCCACATATACATGTTGCCAAATATATCACATCAGTTTTGCAATTTATGTAGGATTTGCACTTATATTCTTTCCCAGTAACTGAACTCCTAAAGTCCTTCGATACCTTTATATAATTGCAAGCCTTACAGACCCTTGCTCCACATTTATACGTACCCACATTCGTTAACCAATTAGGTCTTCTATGTTCAGATTTTTCAGGTAACATACTAGGGGATATATGGCTAGCAATTGATTTACTTTTCCTATACGTAAACCATGGTTTTTCAACATTTAACTGGATCCACACTGATCACATGCCAGTGTTTCATTATTATCTTCTTTATATCGTTTGCCTCATTACTATAATCTGTCACAAAATAAACTTTATCCCTATCAGTTGTTTTTGTTCTCTTATATTTTTTAGTTCTATCACACTTATTCCTACCACTCTCCCTTAACATATGGTTTCGATCACTTAGGACAGCTCTATCATATGCCTTTTTTAAAGTTCTAGTGCTATATCCTCTCTTTTCTAGCCTGTCCCACAAATCCATCTGCTGCTCTCTATGTTCTACAGAACATATCTATATTCACTTGTTATAATAAAAATGATTCCAGTCAGACATCTCTGCTCATAAATACCAAGATAATGTCTTTTTCTGCCTTATAATTTGTTTACAATTAGATACTGTACGATGTATGTTAGATGTCTTTATCTTAATTCATCTGGAAATGGTACATTTTGAACATATCTGTAAAAATAAGTCAAATCAACTGGACTTGCTGTGTTTTTTCCCTTGAAGATGTTTCATCAGTCATCCAACTGGCTTTCTCAATTTAGAATAACTTGGAAAGGTTGATCCAGTCAGCATAGTCTGTTTTTCATAATTCTGCAAGGATGTCATAAAGTTGCTGATTGCATGATTGGAGGTGTTATTAAACCTTCCATGGAGAGGTGCCAAAAAAAATAATTTTATGTGGCAGACAACAGATGTGCACCTTAGTATTTCAGTTTTTACATATAAGGCTTAAACCTCCTTTAAACCAGTTTCTCTCTCTGTCCTTTTTCTTTTAGATGTAGGTCCTGACAAGAGGATCTGGCTCTTCTGTGCTGTGCTATATGCTGGTGTAACTGTTGTTTGGTTTCTCCCACATACAAATCAGGACACTTTCCACTGCACTGCATACACACTGTTACTCTTCTTGTGGTTAGGGGTTGGGTCTTTTGTGTGAACTAGTTGCTGCTTCAGTGTGTTGCTGGGTTTGAAACAGATAGGGATGTGTTGTTTATTTTAAAAAAGTTTTTCCGACACCACCACTACATGTTTGGACCAAGTTCTTTCTACTGTCCTGTTTTCCACCTTCACTGGTAGTCCTGTTTTCCACCTCCACTGGTAGTCTACTGGTTTTCACAAAAGCCCAGTCTGGATACCCACACATCTTCAGGGCCCCTCTGAGATGTTCAATCTCTTTCAACTTAGCCTTTGTGCTGGTAGGGATCTTGTCTGCTCTGTGATGTAGAGTTTTGATGACCCCCTGTTTGTGATCTAGTGGATGGTGGTAATCAAACAGCAGGTACTGGTCTATGTGGGTAGGTTTCCTGTAGACCTCTATTTACAGCTTTTCACCCTCTCTTACTCTTAACAAACAGAACACATCTCATGTAAACCTGATGTTGTGATCCACTGTGTGTATTTTAACCCATGTGTCATCCACATATTAGAACCAATGACTGGCAGTGATTCCTGTGACACTATCCAGGGCCTTTCTTTCCACTTCCTCCATGTACAGGTTTGCTACAATGCTCGAAACTGGCGATCCCATGGTGCAGTCATGCTTATCCTTGTACTTGAAATAGGTCCAGTAAGGACCTATCTGTTGTCAAGGGTGTTGTCTTTTAGCAACAGCTTTCTCACTGTCGTAACTATCTCTGCTACGGGAATGCATGTAAAAAGAAAAGGCTTCTGTGCCCAGTACCAACCCTTGGATTTTGTTAGTAAATTCCTGGGAGTTCTGTATGTGATGCTCTGTATTTCCAACCAAAGGGGGCTAGAATATTGACTGGGTATTTTGCCACATGTAGGTCCCAGAGTTAATGCTGCTGACAATAGGTCTGAGAGGGGCCCCTTCCTGGTGTATATTAGGGAGTCAAGAGAGAAAAGGACAGAACTGCCGCACACCACTTGAATTAAAAGCCAAAATCTTTATTGATCCATGGTTAAAAGAGTGAGCACATCACACTGAGCTTGACGTGCTTCTGGCACATGCACACTTAATCATAAGCATAGAGGAACAGTACTTGAGGACGCTATATAAATAGTCCATTGGTATAGCGACCTCTGTTGGGGAACATCTAAGTAAATAGTATTGAAAACAAGTGAAACAAATACAAGACACTAGATAAGTGATGAGCCAAAAGAAAAGAAAAACATTAGAAACAAAATATCAAAACGGGTATTAAGACCACACAGATTCCGTGTATTAAGGGTAAAAATCCAAAACGCTTCACGTTTGTTCAATGAAAGTATGGGATCACAACCTCTAAGAGGGGTCCATACCTTTTCAATTATTTTAACCCCTAGATCAAGGGACCCATGTCCACTGCATTGGCTAAAATGTTTTCTGATGGGAGATTTCTGATCACAGTTATCGATGGCATTGAGATGTTCCCTGATTCTGTCCTTAAGAGGACGAATCGTATGACTGTTTGTTACAGGATTTGCATTCAAGCAAATAAACTACACATCTACTACAACAATTGTTATTTGTGGTATTGTTAAAGGTTTTGCCTTTAACATTTGATTTAAAATCACTACTAACAGTAATGACCTTGCATGTTTTACAGGGATATCTACCACATCTGATAGTCCTTTTGGTGCATAGCCAATTGCCTGAAAAAGAAGCTGATGGACTATTAACCAAGCTAGGAAATAATTTCCTACCCAGTGTAGGGGACTTCCTGGATACCAATTTAAGCGTGTTATTGAAAGAAAATTACAGAAAATTGTCAGAGGGGCCTATCGGCTCCCAGAGGGAGTTTGTCAGGACCAAGGGGGAAGCAACAAGGTGAAAGTCCAATGCAAAGTACAGCAACGGTTCAGGTAATATTTAGGGTCAAAATCCAGGCAAAGAGTCAATAGGCAGGCAACAAGTGGCAAGGTCAGGTTCAGGCAAAGGTCAAAAGTCCAGAAATCAATAAAGGAAAAAACCCAGGGACAATTAGCTAAAGCTATACTTGGCCATTGAACCTGGATCTCTGGCGTGCTTTTAATTTTCGAATTTGGCACCAAAGGCGCGGACACCGCAACGCTGTGACGTCATCACGCTGGTGCCGCAACCCACATGGTGGCCATGGGCGCTGCCATTGTGGGAGCGACGCCGGCCATACAGGACGCGCCGCCCGGGCAGCGATTGTGACAAAAATGGGATTATTGAACAAAATCGGTAGATGCTTATGTATTATTCGACAGATTATATAAAATTTTATACTGTATTCTGTACTGAAAAAAATACTTTTGCTTTTGAATTATTACTCTATTTGCAGGGTAATGAATTTTGGTTACATTTAGATCCTTAAAGAAGACTGTTCCTATCACTTGAATGTGCCCTGTGGTAGGCTGATTCAATTATGTTCATAGGGTAACCTCTTTCTACTAATCTTTGTGTTAATATTTTGTGTTCCTCAAAAATTTCAATAGTGGAGGAGTTACGTCTATATCTTAGAAATTGGCTAAAAGGAATACTCATTTTTGCTGTGCCTAGGATGACCGCTATCGGCCCTTAAAATGGTGTTCCCAGATACTGGTTTAGTGTAAACTTTCGTTTAATTTTAACCTGTCAGGGATACACCTCTGAGTAAGATATCCAAGAATTCAATATTGTCAAAACTTTGATTTGAGGTGAAAATCAGGTTCAAATCATTAGTATTAATGTATTTCAAAAAAATATCTAAACTATCTGGTGGCCCATCCCAGATAAAAAGAAGGTCATCAATGTAGGAACTGTACCAAATAATACAGTGGCTACATATGTTTTTATCTCCAAAGATGTGGGTATGCTCCCACGAACCCATGTATAGGTTGGCATACGAGGGTGAAAAGGCAGCTCCCATGCATGCCCCACACATTTCTAGATAATATGATCCATCAAAGAAAAAATAATTGTGATCCAAAAGGAATTCAAGGGCCAAAATCAAAAAAGAAATACAATTGCCTGACTACAATCCATACTCAGGAAGCATATATTTAATTGCCTCCAAACCTTTAGAGTATGGTATGGATGAGTATAAGGATTGAACATCCATGGTTAGCCAGCTATATCCACTGGACCAAAGTATATCTTTCAATAGTAACAACAAATGACCCATATTATATATATATATATATATATATATACACACATATGACTTTAGATTTAACACAATAGGCTGGAGACATCTATCTACCCAAATGGGAACTCACGAATTAACAAGGCCTTGTCCTTAACATCTACTACCCCCAGAGATAAACCTAAATTAATCAAATCTTGTAATTCAGATTGAATTTTTTTTGTGGGATTATCTGGAATCTTTATATACTGTAGGTTTCAGTATCGGATAACTGTTATATATATTTCCCAGGGTACAGTTGATGATATGTGGGCAGATCCTTCAGCTGTTTTATGACTTTTTTCTTGTAGCTGTCAGTTGGTTCTCTTCTTAGGGCTTTGTATGTGTTATTAGAAGTGTGGTCACCTTAACATGGTAGTCTGAAGTACTGTACAACTGTGCATCTTCCTTTATCCATGGGCAGGATGGTGATATTCAAGTTCTTTTTGAGGTATATTAGTGCTTCCCTTTCCTGGGATGTCAGGTTTGATGGAAGTGGTTTAGCACTGGCTAAAGCTGCAGACACTTTGAGGCAAAGTTGTTCAGCCTCATTTTGTGGTACTTTGTTGTTATGGATTGAGACTTCAGTGGCTGCAATAATATTTACCACAGGGATGGTTTTTGAAACACTTGCAAAGTTTCTAGGGTGGTGAGAAATCTGTTGTCTGCCACATACAATGGTGTTATGGCACCTCTCCCTGGAAGGTTTAATAACACCTCAAAGCTCCATTCTTGCTGACTATGAAGATTTCCATTCATCCAGGTCATGGTACATCTGATATGAGTAATTCTAAAACAACTGGACTGCTGAGTAATTATTGAAGACGTTTCACTACTCATCCGAGCAGCTTCTTCAGTTGAACTGAAGAAGCTGCTCGGATGAGTAATGAAAAGTCTTCAATAATTACTCAGCAGTCCAGTTGTTTTAGAATTACTTATATCAGATCCTCCATTCTTGCTAATACAATCAACACCTAAATTAATGACATCATTGTGGATTATGATAAACAGATTATGCTGATTGGAGAAACATTCCTGAGCATGTATTCTGAACAAAAATCCTATTTGCAAGTTATTCTGAATTGAGAAAGTCGGTTGGATGACTGGTGAAATGTCTTCAATTAAAAAAACATAGAAAGTCCAGTTTATTTGATTATGAACTTTTGGGGGTAGTGAGGATTCTTTCCTCTCACTTTCACTGTTTCGGGATTAAGCAATGGCTATAGCAGAGCATTTTGTGACATCCACTGTCTGGAAATGAAATCTAAACACAAAATTACATGATATCCTTATGACATTATAATGATACATTCATAACAAACAATTGCAAAAAAAGTATTTCATCCAAGAGGTGGAACAAATATCAATTCATCATCTATCACTGCAAAAAAAAAAAAAAAGCCCCAATGATAACAAAGGAAAGGACCTTATAATGCTAGTAGAAGTCATTGACAGCTAACTGACTTTCCTCTTGATTTTTGATTGATTTTACAAGGAATTTTCCCTTACCCTGAAATCACTATTTTGAGTTTTATTCCTCCAGCTCAGATCTACTGAAATATTATGGTTTAATTGTGAATCATTAATTGTAAATCATTTGGGTTTTGTGCTCTCAAGCAACATGCTTGGGCTTTAAGGCATTCTGCTAGGCAGACTTAATTTTCATAATTGAAAAAAAGTTATTGACACCAGAAATTTTACTTTTTTTTTACATCTATCATAACATTGCCTTTGCATGCTATTTGTAATTTTGCCATAAAAGTATTTACCTGATGCTTTTTACATAAACCATCTAATCCGCTATGAAAAAGCTGCCATATTTTGCAGAAGTAATCTGTAAGCAGTAGAAACTCTAACTGACAAGTTGAAAAGCAACAGTTGGGTTGGCAAAACAGTCAGTTTTAGGAATTTCAGGTAACAATTATTTACAAAAATAGATCTATCAATGAAAAATTATTAACATGACCTAGAGGCAACTTTTAATTTACATTAATATTTTGAAGAGTATTTTTTTAGTTTTTAGTAGTTTTTATAGTATTATATATTATATCATATATTTATAGTATTTGAATTTTATAGTCTACCTTCCATTTTTTTGAAAATTTTTAGTCTTTGATGAAGGACTTCTTCCAACTCTTTTTTGTATTTTAATGAAAGTTTGATGTTAACAGACAAAGAGATTTCAATATTCAAAAATGACATCATTCCTGCACAGTGATCTAAAAAATGCATTTTAACTGTACAAAGCTTTCAGGTTGTGCTTAATATTTTCATGGCAAAACATCACAGTACATTAAGGAATGGTGATCATCTTAAACCTCTTTTGCAGCCATGGAATGGATTTCCCCAGCATCTGTTATCACAGTGCATGATATTTCATCAGACAGCTGGTTATGATGAACAGTTTGAAGAGTTTACCTGTCAGGACTAGAAACAGGGACTTTCTGCTGACAGATCTGTTCACTGCCAGCCTGAGCCACAGGAGGCTTTAGGAGTGCTTTGTTATAACTTGTTTTATGTTCTCTTCCTTCTGCCTGTGCTTGCCTTTACTAAGCAGCAACTGAATTACCTGCAGCTGCAGGCAATTGTCCAATTACCAGGCTATATAAGCCTGCCTCCAAATCCTGCTAAATGCTAGAACACTCTGTTTGTGATCTTTCCCCTTCCTGTGTTCCTGGTTTATTGTGTTTTTACATAGTCTTAGTTATTTGCCTTCAGAATTCCTTGTTTGATCCTTGGCCTACTATTTGAATGCATTCTCCATTGCCGCCTGCCTATATCTCCTGCCTGCCCCATGGACTTCTGGCTTGGTATAAAGAATTACCTCTTGATTTTATTTTGCATGGTATGTGCTGTTTGATCCTATTATTTTCTTAATTAAATCATGCAAACAAAATTACAGTTTTTATGACGAGGCTTTATGTATTACCCATGTTATTCAGGTTATAGGCTTTAACCTGTCATCACTTGTCTATGGTTGTACTTGACATTACCTCTGTGAAAACATATACTTTAGCCAGAAAAGAAAAACAACATAATACATATACCTTCAGATGTTTTGTATCTAAAGAGAAGATCAAATGTCAGAAGAATATGAAGTAACCAACTCCAACTGGATATGTTGTGTCTTTGATGACTTTATTGTGGACTGAAAATGGTCAGATCTATACAGCGAAAGATCTTTTATTAATCAAAACCCATTTCAAAGTTACATATGCTCAGTCTTCTTTACATAAATACAGTATAAAAGGAAAATGTGCAGTTACAGAAAATACTAATATGTGCAAGACAGGATGGAAAGGAAAGTTGAATAAACTTCTTCTGACTATATTGTAAAATTAGATTGCAGTTTATCCATTGCACGTGCCATTATCAGGTACTTTAAACTTTATTTAAAGGTCTCTTTATTTTTTACATAGTTAACATAGTAAATATATCAAGTTCAACCTTAAAGAGATACTGACACCTGAAATAAAACTCTTTTTTTGCATCTATTATAATATTGTCTTTGAAAGCTACTTCTAATTTTGCCATAAAGTATTTGCATGATGCTTTTACATTACCTGTTTGATGCCCCATGTTCCTGTATGAGGGGGATGCCATATTTGTGCAGCAGGAATCCGTTAGCATTAGAAACTGTAACTAACAGGCTGAGATGGAATAGTCAGGTTGGCAAAGTCAGAGAGTCAGGCTTAGGAACTTCAACTAAAAATGATATACAAAAACAAACCTCTCAGCAAAAAATTATCAACATGACCTATAGGTAACATTTAATGTACATTCATATGTTAAAATTAATTTTTTAGTGTCAGTATCACTAAGTCTGTATATAACCTGCCTTACTGCTTGTTAATCCAGAGGAAGGAAAAAAAAAACATTTGAAGCCTCTCCAATTTGCATCAAAGGGGGATAATGGCTTTTATGGTTAAAATCACTTGGAGACTTTTTTCATAGGGTCTTTGGGTTCCAGGTTGTGAAAGTGCATGACTGATATAGAGGACAGCATGAAGTAGCACCTGAATACCCTTACCCAAGAGAGCAAAGACAGTCATTCCTGTATATTCATCAATGCACTTGCTGTAAAGTGCTAATTTACCAATGATAATTTTTCTTCTATTGATGATTGATGATAGCATTTGTATCAAGTTAGAAAAGATGTATCTGAATTATTAACCCCCTCTAGCATGTTGCATTGGGGATTGAGTAAAAACAATAGCCACACAGCTCCCAACTGTGTGTGGCTCACTGCAAGATAGAGCAATCAGGAAAAGGATAATGACATAGTTTTAGCTTTGAGGTGAAGCTTAGAGAGATCTTAAGTCTGATAGAGTGAGGAAGGAGGCCATTTTATAATGGAAGAGATAGTCCTAATCCCACCCTTTCTACCCATTAGTTGCTGTATACTGTAAGTTGTCAGAAGTATGGCATGTACAGTTGTGCTCATACGTTTGCATACACTGGTGGAATTTATGATTTCTTAACCATTTTTCAGAGAATATGAATGATAACACAAAAACCTTTTTTTCACATTAGTGGTTTACTGAATCCATTTATTGTCAAACAACTCTGTTTACTCTTTTTAGATCATAATCACTACACAAACTACCAAAATGACCCCGATCAAAAGTTTACATACCCAGGTGATTTGGCCTGATAACATGCACACAACTTGACACAAAAGGGTTAGAATGGCTATTAAAGGTATCCATCTTCACCTCTGATCTGTTTACTTGTAATTAGAGGGTGTTTATAAAAGGTCAATGACTTTATGGACTCCTAACAGACCCTTGCATCTTTCATCCAGTGCTACACTGATGTTTTTTGGATTCCAAGTCATGGGGAAAGGAAAATAATTGTCAAAAGATCTGCAGGAAAAGGTATGTGAACTCTATAAACAGGAAAGGGACATAAGAAACTATCAAAAGAATTGAGAATGACAATCAGAAGTGTTCAAACTATAATTAAGAAGTGGAAAATTAGGGGTTCTGTTGAAACCAAACCAAATGAAACAAAAAATTCAGCCACAACTGCCAGAAAAATTGTTCGGGATGCAAGGAAAAACCCACAAATAACTTCAGGTGAAAAACAAAAAACACTGGAGGGAAATTTGCACTGATTAGCCCGGAAGCTGCACGTGGGACGTACTTGGACATTCCAACATGACAATGATCCAAAACACAAGGCCAAGTGAAGGTTCTGGAGTGGCTATCTCAGTCTCCTGACCTCAATATCATTAAGCCACTCTGGGGAGACCTCAAACGTTCAGTTCATGAAAGACAGCCCAAGAATTTATGGGAACTGGAGGCTTTTTGCCAGGAAGAATGGGCAGCTTTACCATCTGAGAAGATAAAGAGCCTCATCCACAACTATCACAAAAGACTTCAAGCTGTCATTGATGTTAAAGGGGGCAATACACGGTATTAAGAACTGGGGTATGTAAACTTTTGATCAGGGTCATTTGGGTAGTTTATGTAGTGATTATGATTTAAAAAGAGTAAACACAGTTGTCTGACAATAAATGGCTTCAGCCAACCACTAACCATGAGTGAAAGAAAAGCTTTTGTGTTATCATTCATATTCTCTGAAAAATGGTTAAGAAATCATAAATTCTGCCAGGGTATGTAAACCTATGAGCACAAATGCAGAATAAAGATATGTTAGATAGATGCAATGTAATGGTTAAAAAAGCAGGTTTTGTTTTGGTAAGGATAAGAGATGCTTTTAAGAACTCCACAAGGGCAGGTTGTCACTGGGAGGTAATTTATTTTAATTATTTTAGCAGGTTATATGGTGTATCCACTGATCTGGATTAATAGGCTGCTGGTGTCCTTGGTAAGGAAGCACTGCCATTTAAATCATTGGTTGGGTCACTGCCAGGGGTATGTTTAACACTACTATTTAGATAATTTATGGATATGTTAACTAAAATTCTGGTCAGACTTTTAAAGGGAAAAACACAATTTGTTCATAGAAAGGAGAAACTTTTTTGAGATTTATTAAACCCACATGGTGCGGTGGACCTGCTGAGTTCATGTAGAAGTAATTGGCAGATATCCAGTTGACATTTTGAAGATGTCCAGATTGTTCAATAATCCAAAAATCCAGATCGTTCAATAATCCAAAGATTTAGTGGTTTCGGGCACCAAATAAAAACAAAAAACGCCCAATTTGAATTATTTCACAATTTTATTGAGTCTTTTCCTGCATTGGAAATTTTCATGGGAATTTATTGCTAAATAGGGGGAAAAGTCTATGCGGATTTGGTCAGAATGGTTTTCAGAAGATAGTGAGAACAATTTGGATTTTGATGCTGTCTTTTTATTCAGACCACAGTCTTATACTTACCTGGGTTGTTTTATCGCTGCTAATCCTTGCCAGCTATTTTATAAATGTTATACCTGGCTGGTTGTTATCTATTTATAGATCACACACTGCGGGTTGATTTATCTTCTTAGTCAATTACTGACACTGTACGATTTAACAATTTCTTTTACACACTGGAGTGAAAATAATTTTCTGACTTCATTCTCCCTGCATGCAATTTGCATTTTTAAGCAAGGATCTAGATAAATGATAGTGCTCACTGCTGCTATCCCCCCATAGAGCAGAGGATGTTTGACAGCCTAAAGCAGTCACACTCATTCTGATCGGTATCGCCATTGATAAATGTGTCAATTCATTAAAAACTTTTCTGTTCCCAATGGTCAGGAAAGTCTTGATTAACTGTGAAATAGATTATACTGCCTGGAATCCTTCTGGACATCCCCAGTTTGATTTATAATAATTCTGTCTCTATATCTTGTATATGGCACTTATTTGTACATATGTTATAGAATCTTGATCTTAAGCTTGTACAGCATACTGTATATTTAAAATTAAAGCAACCAACACTGACTATTGAGACCAACAGTACTTTTAATTATGAACAAACTTTGCACTTAAAATCAAGGAGTGAGTACACTTGGATAGTGGGTGTGGTCTTGGAAAAGCAGGTGTGAGTTACATTACTATTAAAATTACCAGAATGGGAATTTAAAACAAATGATTCTTTCATTTCTATGACCGGCCACTTACCTTACTTGCTTATTTGTGGTTGACAGGGTGGGGCAAATTTAGTTGCTTGTGAGGGGAACTACAATAAACCAGATATCACAACCTGGTCCCCTGACCCCTAGGCCCATCTGCTGTATGGTAGTTACACCACTGTTTCTAGGGGAAACTGTACATATACACATTATTTACACTGTAACTACTTCCTTAATCTACTATTTAATCAACCAGCTCACCATAAATACAAACTAAATCACATTATTTGGTCATAAAGCAGATACAAAATAAACATATGCCTCACAGCATAGAACATACTACTTGAATAAAAAGAATTGTGTGAGAGCAACCATTTTAAATAAAACATCCATTAATAAACAATATACTTAAAAATAATGGCTTTATGTGTCTTCAAATCATAACTCCAGCAAGCTTGGTTTTGCCACAAAATGTTATCTCTTCCCTTCTCACTGGATTACTTACAATACATATCATAAGGAAGCCAAAATACCTATACGTTGTTTTATTGTGTATATCACTGTAAAATTCCTTCTCATGTGCACCACCGCTTTGGATGCCAGCTTCGGCAAGAAGAGGAGCATCCTTACACTGTAAAACCTGTATGGGCCTATGAATAAGTGTAACAAAATACATGTAAGGCTATCTCTGTTGAGTAATTCAATAAATCTCTACTTGACTTTTACATGCCTGTCTTGAGGACCACTCATTGAGTACCTGCTCCCATACCTGTACATACGCTTGTTTTACGGTTTCCTAGCTGAAGTCTTAGGGTGGTGCTCCTGGGCCTCCTCGTAACTGCACTGAGTTTTGGACTAATAAATCTTTTTTGTGACTTGTATCATATACTATTTACCTCTCGTCAAATTCCCCCATTTCGCCACAGGTGAATAAATTTGAGAAATGCCAGAAAAATGTTTTTGACACCAGAGTCCGTTTTTGGACAATGGGCGGTGGCGTCCAAAAACAGATGCAGGCAACAAAAAACAGACGCCCGCATCCAAAATGAGACACCCCAGATTTGCCCGTCACTGGCTATGACAATTTCCTGTGAGAGAATGAACAGTCATTCCCACCTCTCTTTTCACCCTAGCTTCTGACCTGAGAGTTCTCATTGCAGCTCTGATGTAAAGACACTTTTAGCAGGTAAAATGCATTCAAAAGGGTTGTCTGCATCATTACATTGTTTGAGGAAAGGTGAATCATATATCTGAATATGAAGGTTATGTAAAATGTCTCCTTTAAGAAGAAATACTGGAAACAAGCACTAGACTGGACCAAGCTGGATCAGACTCCTTATACAGAGATCTGTTTCTTTGAAGAACACCTAAGAACCTAAAGAGGTTATTAAATATAGTTGGTGGAAAGTTAGCAACATGGTAAGATGCCCATTTAATTTCATTGCAGCGTAATTTGAGACGGTGTCTGGAATTCCTTCTAAGGCCAATGGCATGCAGGTGTTTTTCTTGACTCACAGAGAAAATTTTGGAGCAGAAATTCTAAAGTTTGTGTTTTTTTACCTCACAATTTACTCTCTGGAGCAGATTTACTAAATTCGTGTGAAGGTTTGATCGATTTTGAAAAAGTTTCGAATTCAAATTTTCCATTGCTTTTGAAGACCAATTCGACCAGTGAATTTTGTAAATTCGATCGAATTGAATGATTTGAATGATTTGAATAAAAATCTATTTGAAGATTCAAAAAGTTTAATTGAATAAAAACATTCAATCGAATGGTTAAAATCGTTCGATTCTATTGAATCAAACGATTTTATCGATCTTTTATGTTCAATCGTTCAACCAATCAAATTGATGTCAAAATCCTTAAAATTCGAATTTGAAGGATTTTTATTCCCTAACTATTCACATGGTCGAATTTTGAATTTTTTTAATTCGATATTCGACCAATAGTAAATCTGCCCCTCTGTGTGCCATAAGCCTTTTCCTGTAATTTAAATGTAGATCTGCTCCTGTTAAACTTTATCATGCAAAAAAATATTGATGTTAATATCTATATAGTACAGATACTGTTTAAGGAAATAGGTCACCTTTGAAAGTCTTTTTAATAATTTATTTAGTAGCAATAAAACCTTGTATATTAGGGGTTCTTGAATTTTTTTTTTATTCCTAATGTAACATGTATTTGGATAACATCAGGATTTTTTTTAGAATACTGTTTTTAAAATGAATCATTATACAAAAATATTAATCATTAAAATGTATATAAGCATGAAGTGCACGAATCTGTACTGCAATGAGCTACAAAATATAATTTTCAAATGTTTGATAAGCATTTATATAAGCACTACACAAAAATCTGTAAAAACTACCCAACCAGAAAAAAGGAATCGAGGCTGATGAACAAACATATTCTGCATCACTCCTCTCACATGATTCTCTTGGGGAATAGTATAAAGTATATTATACAGTATATACTGTAGGCAGAAGATGGGGGAAGTGAAATAAAATGTAACCTTGAATCATACTGTATATTAAAACCACAAAATCAAAACTAAAATATGTTTCATGCAAATATGTCAATATGTGTGAAGAGTATCTGCACAGAAAAGTTATTGTTGCAACTGAAACTCCTGTACATGTGCCCTGCCTTTTGCTCAGTATAGTGAGCTCCACAATTAAAAGCCCATGTGGATGGGAAAAACACCCATCTCCACACTCTCTCTCTCACCCATTTCCTCAGTGCTGGGGATATTCTTTCATAATAATTACAACACTAATCTGCTTGAGGTTAATTGTTAATAATGTATTTAATTTAGCTCTTTCTTGGCATAGAAGGCAATCTTGCATGCTTGAAAGGGATCAGATTGTGTGTCATGTATTTACTGCATCAATATATATATATATATATATATATATTTCTTTAAATGTTTTAATAAAAATATTACTTTAATTTAAAATGTGAGTGTCTGTTTATTTAAATATGGGTGTATAATACAATTTGGGATTCCCAGTAAAGGTATGGTATCCCTTATCTGAACAATTGTTAAGCTGGCCATGGACACAAAGATCCGATTGTTCGAACCATTGAACGATCGGACGTCCCCATACCACTAACCTTCAGGTGAAATATAGCAGTAAAGGAACAGATCAGACGATGTTCAGCCCCTGACAGCAAGTTTACTGTATGTCGGACAAAGAGATATGATCGGCAGCCAACAGAAATCTTTAAACCTGTCCGATCGACTGAATGATTGGCATGGCAAGACAAATGTTGAGATACTCCACACATGATCTGCAAATTGGGGATTCATACAAACGTCTATGACCAGCTTGGGTTTTCTTTTTTTAAAGAAGGGTTTACCCCAAATCAAACTCTAATTGATATGCAAGATAAATGAATGTTCAGGTGCTCTGCATCTCTTAGCGAGGCTTGTCCTACCCCTGGCGTAGAGGCACCTGAACAGTCCAAATTACAGACACACTACATGAACCAGCTCAGACTCGCAGCAGCTTGCCTTGCGTAGAATAACTTATTAAGCCTGTAATTGAAAGTAAGCGTACAGGGAAAATTAAAGAGATTACTGCTAGCACTCCATTGTAATACAGGTGATATCACTTACATTTCCCGCTATGGATCAGGAGCCAATAAATTGTAGAGCACATGCTTGCAGGAGTATCTGAAATAAAATGTGGACTGGAAAGTGATAATTTGGCATGAAGCAAAGCTCTTTAATGTCTGTGCATGAGAAAATGATGTTCCCTCTATCACACTAAATCAAACATTTAAAAATGATTTTTATGGTTTACATTTTATTTCTAAATTACATTGTTTACATAGCAAATAATTCACTCTACCATTTATTTAAATGTTATTCAAGAACCAACAAATGTAATTTAGCTGTAATATTGGTGTGGAGGCAGCTATCTCAGTGCAGTGTGCCTGCTTTCAAGCTTTGAGAAGGAGCCAGCACTTCAAGATGGAACTGCTTTGGCAGCAATTGTTACTCCCCTTCTCATTGCATTTAACCTGATCTAGGTTGTGCTAGTCTCATGTCTACCATTACCACTTGCATCTTGCAATGCAAGCAAATCGATCAGCAGAGGTGTTAGGTAGCTGCTATCTAGTTAGCTCCCCATTGGTCTGCTGATGGGCTGCTGTACAGGAAAGGGAAGGGGTGTGTAGCAGTAAAGAGTGACTGAATTTTATCAGAGCACAAGTCACATGACCTGATGGTACCTGGGAAACTGACATTATGTCTAGCCCCATATCAGATTTAAAAAAAAAAAGTGTTCCCATGACAGTGTAGGGAACTATAGGATAGCTATACCACCACCATTTCTTAGTTACTAGGCTAAAGCCTATGTTTCCATTTAATTAAGTAAACCACTAGTTATTGGCCAAGAGGTGTAATGACCACTTCCTGCCACACATCTTTATAGTGTTGGACAGGGAGTGTTTTTTTCCTATTTGGCTGCTTGTGTCCTTGAAGCTGGTTGTTCCATTGAGCTCTCTAGTTTGCAGTGTCAGTAATTTGGTTTCTAGGGTACAAATTACCATAGCAACCCTGCATTGATTTGAATAAGAGACTGGAATATGAATAGGAGAGGGATTGAAAAGAATGATAAGTAATAAAAAGTGGCAATAACAATACATTTGTAGCCTTACAGAACATTTGTTTTTAGAAGGTGTCAGTGACCCCCATTTGAAAGCTGCAAAGAAACAGAAGAAAATTGCAAATCATTAAAAAACAATGGAAAATAAATAATGAAGTTTCTTAGAATTGGCCCTCCTACAATATACTAAAAGTTAACTTGAAGGTGAACCACCCCTTTAAGGTTTTTACTTCTCTTATACTCAAATTGCCTGACAATCACTGGATCATTAGATGGCTTTATCCTAAGTATAATACAAGCATTTGTGGACTAGCCCCCATATGTAATAAAAGGCACTAAATTTGCCCAGGAGCAGTAACCTATAGCAACCAATACGATGTTTGCTTTTAAACATGTCATCAGTTAATTCTACCTGCTGATTGGTTGCTATAGGTTACTGCCCCTGGGCAAACTTAGTGCCTTTAATTATATAACCCCCTAAGAGTCTGATTTACAATTTTTTTTTTTCATTTCCCTAAAACAAATGTTTTTGTGCTAATGATGCTCCTGAAGGGGAAAGAACACCATATTGCAGTTATCTTTGGTTGCAATCCATAAAAAGCAGTTTGTTGGAGTGGAAGGTTCTTTGGTTTTTCTCTAATATCTCAGGATGCTCATAGATGATATCACAAGGTATCAATGTCTTTTACCTACATTTAGGCTGATGATTATGGACCTAGAGCAGGAACACAGCCAGACATGTTTTTTTTCACCATGCTTCATATAGAAAAAATATCAGTTGGTGTACAAAGCAGGAGGAAGATATAATTTGCCATACTATTTATGTGACCTATCACCAGGGCCGTCATTAGAAATCACAGGGTCCCTTACAAAAATATGACCTGGTCCCCAGCCCCACCCCGCACCACAGTTGAAAGACCACACAGACATCAACCCTAAAAACAGTAACCCCTGAAACACACAAGTTATAAAAAGCCACTTATGGTCAGGGCCCCCTATAAGTTAAAAAAAACTGTGGCACCAGGGCCATCCATAATGGATTTTTTGGGGACTTCAATTGTTCACAACTCAGAAGAGGTGGTACGGCACTGTCAAGGGGGCCCGGGTATTTGTAAAATTGCAGCACAGCCGGGCCCCTCTTTAGGCCCGGGCCTGGTACAGGAGTACCCCCTGATGGAGGCCCTACCTATCACACATGCTCATGTGTCACTATGTGAACTGCAAACATCTAAGCTTGCATCAAACTTTACCCAACAACACAAAACTCTAGTCACATAAGGTGCATGTGTAATAGAAATACAGTATTAGTTACAGAATGATTTCATTTATATCTGTGTTCAGATTCCATGGAAAGATCCCTATAGTGCACAGCAGACATCGTTGCAATTAGTATTTGACACCTCAAGCCACTTTCAATGCTGCCTCTTGTAATCACACTGTCAAATCCCTATAACAGCATTGTTGATGTTCATTTACATCCATAGTTAATGGCAATATAATCCATGTGTGTCGAAGAAAGCTCAGTACTTGGCACAGAGTAAAATTGCCTCCAACAATAAATGCAAAGCACTCCAATGCAACAATACATAACAATCATGCAGAAAGGTCAGGTACCAATTACTATAATTTTACATGCCGTACAGAAAGGTTACGGTATTTATTAAAAGTGAAAAATGTCGGTACACTTTGATATCACTCCTGAGTATTTGAATCAATACATTCTTCTCTGAATGATTGTGCAGTGGAAAGCCAAAGTTACAAAAAAAAAATCCTAAACCAGTAATTACAGTCATGTTGAGAGCTGGCCTTCAGATACAAGGCTTCAGAAGTATGATTGTTATATAATGAGAATTTTGCTCCTTGGGTATTGAAGACATTGGTTATAGTAGATGACCAGATAGACAGGTAAACAGACAGATCGATAGATAGATAGATAATTTTGCTGCTTTGGGAAGTTGGGTTGGGACTATATCATTAGCAGCATTGTAAGAAAAGTGTAGCATGTATTTTTGCTGTGAGCAATTTCTTCATTACATACTAAATCATATTTTTCTATGATGTAACCAAGGATGATTCACATGGACAAATTGTCAACTACTTCTGAAGGGGCACCTTTATCTCATTCTCAGCAAAGAATAAGTTGACTACTGGTACCTAAAATGCATTTAGAATATTGCATAGAATGGAAACCACTCCAACAACCTTAAATACTAACAAAGAATATCAGTTAATAATTACAGTTCTTGGGACATGTACTTTTATATACATTATGCTGATATGTTGTATTATTAATACTTAAATCTAAGTGCTGCTGTATTTTGTTAAACAAAAGAATCCTCAGAGTGGCTATATGCAGTAAGTCTTCCTCAATCTGTGTTGCAAGAGTATGTGGTAGAGACCTTGGAATGTAGTGGAGACAAGATCTATGACGGATCTCCCTAATAACAATGAATTTTCTTGGCACTTGGCATATGGGGATATATGTGCAGTCCATGCAACATAAAAGTTTTGTGTGTGTCATAATCTATATTTACATCTTCATTGCTTCATTTGAATTGGTGGGGCTATGTTTTACAGCATGCCCCATGCAACATTCATAACATGGACAACATTATCCAAACACTCCATTTAAAGTAAAATGTACTCAGTTTAGAATACCATACTGTATCTTGAATAAGTATTCATAGACGGTTTTTATGTCTGATAGGAGTAGTTAAAGGCAATGGAAATACAGCAGAGGAACTTAATGTCCTGAATAGAACAGCACAACAGGACACATTGTAAAAACATGTGAGCCAGGCCTGTCTCTGCAGCATCACTGCCCAACCAACCATTTATTTTAAACAGTTTTTTCACTTTGCCATGAATTGTTTTACACAACATGGTTTTAAGGCATTTCCTTAAAAAAAAAAAAAAACAGGGGCATTCTTTTTGGTTCCATTTATCTCAACACACATTAATCTATCTTGGCTGCTCTTCAACTTTACAGCCAGCAACATATTGTCCATATTTCTTTAAGTTACTGGTCAAATCTTGTATTTGTTTATTTTAAGGCAAAACTGTGTGGTAGCAAGAGGCATGTGAATAACCTGCCCAGAGATGAACCAGGGATTAGGTGTTCTAGTGCTGTCTGCATTACCAATGATCTATGCAGACAGCTTAGGCCCTGGTTCACGCCTATGGCTATGCTTGGTAAATGCTAATAAGCATGGCTTTTTTCACCTGTTGCCAATCTGGCCACAAGTGATTTTTGTAAACCATTTGATTAGCTATAAATAGTGATGGGCAAATCTCCCGAGATTTCCAGAGAAATTTGCAAATTGGCGAAAAATTCGCACGAATCGCAGGACGCTTTTGACGCGCGTCGCTTTCGGCACGCGTCGCGTCGTTTTCGGCGCGCGTAGCTTCAAAAGCGACGCGCGACTAATTTTTTCAGCGAAATTTCGCTAAGCGAAATTTCGCTGGCGATTCGTGAATTTATTTGCCAGCGGCGAATCGCGGGAGTTCGCCGCAAATTCGCCCCTGGCGAATAAATTCGCCCATCACTAGCTATAAAACCCTTTACGCTGCTGTAACACTGAATTGGTACCGTACTGTCTGTTTGGTTTTGACCTGGTGTGAAAACAAATGCTAACACTGACCTCTCCATACACTCATAAATGTTATATTTACCAATATCTATAATAATTGTAGATTTTAGTACCACTATAGTCATGGATATTATGCCTGTCCAAGAAATTATCCAAGCTCATCTTAAAGGCATTAACAGAATCAGCCATCACAACAACATCCAGCAGTGCATTCCATGACCTCAATTTCCTCACTGTGAAGAACCACCTTACATTGCTTCAAATGAAAGTTCTGTTCCTATAGACCAGTACTGTCCAACTGGCGGACCACGGGCCAGGTCTATCCCGTGAGTCCCTTGTGTGGCCCCCCACATGAAAGTCTGCCTGCTGTGACTGCTTCCCTTGTGTAATCTTTAAAAGGTATCAGTAATAAGATTAACTGGCCCCTACATTGTTAAACCACAAATTCAGACAGTAAACTCCTGCATTCTTTACACCTGTATACAACCCTGCCTTGTTCACACCTGTAAACCTGTATGTAAACACTGTTCATCTTAACAGTGATCCTGATTCCCCTGTCTCCTGCTGTATCTGCCTTCCCTATGTCTCCTTTGTGTGCTATACTCCGCCGGCCCTATGTCCCCTGTGTGTGCCATACTCTGCCTGCCCTACACTACCTGTGGGACAATAACATCATAGGGTTTGTTCTGGGGACTTGTTAGTATTTGGAAATTGTTGTTAGGGTGCCTAAGGTGTTTAATCATGTTTTGGGGGAGGGATACTCAGTTATCCACAGGGGAGGAGGAGCCATATGAATTTAAGGGTATGTTTTAATATGACAACATTTTCACATGAGCGTTGAGTGATATCCCTGCAGTGAGCACCAACCATTTGTTTTTTCTGGTGTCTACCACAATTAATGTGGGTATTGTCTTGTGGTAACATGGGTGTGGTTTAAAGAGGGTGTGGTTCAAAACAGTGAGTCATCAATACTGGCTTCCATTTTCAGCCCTCCACCATATAGGCCAGAAAAATTCTGGCCCTCGTTACCACAGCTATTGGACAGCACTGCTTTAATCTAAAGGGGTGGCCTCTGGTGCTGTGATCCATTTTATCGGAAAATAGATTGTTTTCTATTTGTATACCTTTAATGTACTTATAAAGAGAAATCATGCCTCCTCACAAGCGTCCTTTTTCAAGAGAGAATAACAACATTATATCTCCTTATAGAATTGTATGTCATTTTATTCATTTGTCAGATATAAATACGAATTTACATAATGTATTATGTGAAGTATTACAAACTATATCACTATGTAAAATATTAAACAGTCTTGGATGGAAAAACCTTGGCAAAACAATGGGACAAACAATCCACCAAGCTGTGAATGGTGTAACCAGGGAATAGCTTTGAGAGGAAAACATTAACATAGAAAAAAGGAATCCCTGACCCAGTGTAACCCTCCTTTCCATTTATCTCCAAGGTTCCACAATCATTTTAATTGTCTTGCAGCATTGTCCCACTGGGTATAAAGAATGTATTTTTTAGAATATCCTGCATTACATGTGGCCAAGCTGTTTGCCATATTTTCCAGGAACCTACAGAGATGTAGGAGACAGTCACTGTAACATTTTTTCTAATGATTTATAATTGCATTACACAAATATTAAACTTATTATTAAACCTTAATAGGCGTCTCATTATAAAAGGCATACATGATTCCAGAGAGCAGCAATCATTAAGAGTTAATTTGTTTTGGCTCTAAATAGTAAATACAGTGTGCAATCTTGTGAAGTGATGTTTAAGGGATCTATCAGGGTTATAACAAATATAGTAAATTAAATTAAGTCTAGTGATTTAGAATTTCCTATAGAAGGCTTCTTAAAATCCCTCATGTTTATTTGGTGCACCCCATATTATCTACTCCCCCTGTTTTCATAATGTTTATTATATTATTATTGGATTTAACTTAACATTCTGTGCAGGCCAGACCAGTGTATGATAATGACCAATTACGATGTAAAACCAGGGACGATATAACATCTCTTTTGACACTGAAATCTCAAGAACAAAATGAAAAAAACACATGCTTTGTGTGATGTTAGTCATGCTCCTGACTTTAGAAGTGTACAGCAGTATAAAGTGCAAATGGACACTTTAGTTCACACTTGCCATTGACCAGGCATAATGTCAGAGACCTGATTTCTTTGTGTGCAAATGGAGAGCTTCTAAGAAAATATCCATGGCCCACATCTAAAATGCCCACATAATGATTTGGTTGGAATTTGCACAACTTTTATAAGCGGGAGCAAGTTTTGTTTATGAACTATTCAGTTTAGAGAATTTTATAGATTTTTTTTTACATTTAACAACATTAACAACCCTTCTGTCTCTAAACTTCTCTCACCAACATCCTCCCATGGCTTATATTTGTTCTCAGACTCCCCCTCTCACTCCAATGGTAATGCTCTGGATCTCATATTTACCAGACTTTGTTCAACCACCAGTTTTACTGACTTACCATTTCCTCTCTCTGATAACAATATGCACAAAACTTGCTCCTCACCCCTGGCTATTCCCCAAACACATACCTACTGTGACTTGCATGCTATAGATGTGTCACATCTCTCTTCTTCCTTTGACTCTCTTCACTCTAATATCTCAGCCATCTCTTGGCCTTATGTGGCTACCTCTGTCTACTACAGCACTCTCACAGCTGCCCTTAATGAGCTAAACGTGCTAAACCCAAACCCCTCCAACCTTGGCATACAGCTCATACAAAATCTCTCCAAAGACACTCGTGCACTTGAGCGTCGCTGGTGCAAATCCCGCTCAGAATCAGACTTTAGGAGCTACAAATCTGCCCTGCACAGAAGGGACATTACACTGCTCAACTAGACTTCCACCACACTCCACAGTCTCTCATGTGCTCCTTCACCCCCTGTCACTGATGAGGAAATCTCAAAGCTTTTGGCCTCTTCTCACCTTACCACCTGCCATTTGATCCTATTCCTTCAAAACTTCTCTGCAATACCAATCCTTGTCTAATCAAAGCCTTAACTCATCTATTTAATCTCTCACTCTCAACACGACTGTTTCCTTCTCAGCTAAAACATGCACTTGTCACCTCCATTCTGAAAAAACCCTCTCTTGATCCCTCCAACCTTTCATCTCTAAACTACTTGAGTGCCTAGCCTACAACTAACTAACCTCATTCATCTCTGACAATAACCTGCTGGACCCCCTACAATCTGGTTTTAAGTCTCAACACTCTACTGAAACTGCCCTGACCTGACTAACTAATGACCTTTAAACAGTTAAAGCCAACAATCAGTTTTCACCACTAATACTGCTTAATCTCTCAGCTGCATTTGACACTGTAGATCACACTCTCCTCCTCCAGTCCCTACATTTGCTTGGCCTTTGTTACATGGCCCTGTCCAGGTTCTCTTCTTACCTCACCAATCCTTTCTTCAGTGTCTTCAATGGATTAGCATCTTCTCCCCTTCCTCTTCCTGTTGGGGTTCCTCAAGGCTCGATCCTGGGACCCTTATTATTCTACCTCTATACTTCCTCCCTTTGCAATTTAATCAACTCGTATGGCTTCCACTACCACTTCTATGTTGACGATACTCAGATCTACCTCTCCTCTCCTGATCTCAACCCAGAAAAGCTGCTCCTTGTATAGGCACATGTGCTCTTCAGTGGGTGAGGAGATGAAGGGAGAGCCAGGCAGATCCAGGGAAGTTGCAGATTTCGCTGGGCCCCTTCAAAGATTTTTCGTGGAGGGGGGGCTGGCCCGGTGTCATTACACTGCAGCCTGCCCCCATTGTAACTTTAAAATATCCTGGGAAGGAGAGAATGTTTGCACTGTCCCCCTCATTAGATAATTTTTGTGGGGGGGGCACAATCCCATGTAACATCACTTTTTTTTTTACCTAGAATTCCAGCATGATTATGGTTGCAAAGTAGCGATGCAATTGCCACAAATGCACTGCAACTACCACAACTGCCCCTGATTCACTAAAATGTGTATGAATTTCATTGCAAATCGTAAGGCAAGGGTCATTTCACTGTGTGTGTGTTTGTGTGACGTCTGCACTCTTTAGGTGCAACTTTGCTGTGCCTATTGATGCTTGGTGTGAAGAGAAGCCTGGAGCTACTGCCTGTTCAGAGGGAGCAGCAGTGATCAATTTGGAGCTGGAAGCAGGAAGGACTGAGAGGCGGTGAGTGCAAATATACAGAAATACAAGAAGCACTTTCTGACACAAGTAACTTTGATGAAAGAAGTATTAGGGACAACTGATGAAAGGAAATTGCAGTGACAGCAGCAACACATACATGGAGTCTCCATGGAGTTTATTATTAAACACAACAGGTATATCAGTTGTGTATAGCCTTTCAGATTAATTTGTGACCAAAGACTGATTTTGTAATGCCTATGATAAAATGTAGGAACTGATTTTTTTAATCAGTTGTGTCCAATAAAGTGAGTTTGCTTACACAAAAATAAGTAATAGGTCATCTGTTTAGATTTTGTAGTGGAGTTTTTAGTGCAAATGTAAGCAAAGTTGATCACTATCCCTAGCAAATGAGCCAACCTGAGAACTTAAATAATCAATAACACATATCACCATATGTTGATATGAATAATGACCGAATACCTCCCGAATGACATTTATTGATTTTAGAATATAGAAGAGCAGGGTGTTTGCCTCTTTGTGGTGATTAGATTAATGGCTTCCAAGCATGGGATAAAATATCAAATAGTTTTAAATAGTCCTGAAAAATGTAAGAGGCAGGAAACACCATTAACAATGTGCGATTCTTATTTCTAAGATTAATTTGCTCTGAATTTAAAAGCTGTTTTCAAAAACTTAAAACATAGTAAAAAAAAATGTAATGAAGACAGAGCACAAAATGCTAAAGTGTAAAAATAAATATTCATCAAGTTTAAAGCAATCTGTATTTAATTATTAATTACAAAAACCTAGGAATTAATTTACAAATAACAGTTGCATAAATAAGTGATAAAAATTTCTCAAAGTTTCCAGTGAACAACATTTGAATAGAGATAAGCTATTTTTTTTAAAAAAATCTGATTTGAGAAGAATTTGTAGACTGATGCTTGAGCAGATAATGTCTGTGTCAAGCTGACTTTGATTCAGTGAATTGGCTGCAGCACTTTATTTAAACAGGGTATTTTCTGCCTTTGTACAATAGAACAACAGACTTGTAGGACAGCCACTTCAATAATTTGACATAGTTGTGTAAAGTACAGTAAATCATCTATTTGGACAAAACCTCCAAATCTGGACAGAACTTCTAATAGGCTGCACCCAATAACTATCTGACAACATCATACATTTGGCACTTGCCTGCCATTTCTTGTTTGTTTAAAATATAATATGCTGAATATATGAATTGCATCCTTTCACTGCTACTTTCAAGGGCCTTCCAACTTTATATAAATATTTTGATATTTGTTTCAATAACTGATATGAACATTTATTTTCCTGCTCCTTTCTCACCCATGCCCTACTCCCATTTACTTATTTTAAGGTGGCCATAGACGTTACAAAAGATCTTTCCAGGAAAGATTGTTCATTTCAATACACTCATGTAGAGCAGAATCCTAAGATATACAGGTAGTAACAATAGAATTCTACTTGTATCTGATGATTCAGCACTAACAATTTCCGATGTTTAGGTGCCTTCAAAGGAGCCCAATCAAAATTTTCCGACCAGTCCGATCCATGAGCCGACCGACATCCAAGTCTTCTACCTTTTTCGGTCGATTTGTTTCCTACCATACAGGCTCCAAATATTTTACGAAAATTTGTTTTGTACAGTATAATCGGTGCATCTATAGCCTCCTTTACTTAGAATTATTACCTAATTAGTATACTATCATTATTTCCCACACAGGCCACTTCATCATCTTCCTTACTGGTTTACCTTTTAGTTGTTATCCTATCTCAATAAAAAGTCCAATAAATCACTACATGACTCAACTACTGTATATTTTTAGCTACCTACAGTATACATTCTCATCAAATTTTATCTCCAACTGAGTAAGCTTTTAAACACACCCATCATTCATCAAATTATTTTCACTGCTTCCTTTCTTCAGTGGCCTCAGTGACTTGACCTTTCTGTGGACACTAGGGGCATATTTATTGTGTGGTGCAAAAAAAAAGGGGGGGGGGGGAATCGCCAAACACCACCAGGCATTGCCTGGAAAAAAAAAATGTTAAAATTTTTTATAAGCAACTTCCAGTGGAACTTAATTACAAAGGTCTGAAGCAATGTAAAATAATAGCGGCAAATCTGGGATTGGTGTAAAATAACCCACACCTTGATAAATTCACCATTTATTTTACACAGATTTTTACAGTGTTTTTTCCAGCAAATTTCGTTTTACACAGCATAATAAATAGACCCTGTGCTGTCAACACAGTAACCCTTTGTTGTTACCAGCTATGTTACAAACGTTTATCTCTCACAATGAGCAGACATATCACATCACTTCTTAACAATCTTAATTTTATTCAAACAATGTTAATTTTGGTTGAAAAACAACAACAGGCAGGATATTCCACAAACTCTCTGCCCTTAACATGAAGAACCATTGTTCAAGTTCAGTTCCTCAATTCTAAAGGGTGGTCTTTTTGTTTATTTTTATGTGAAAAAATCCCCTGTCTATAATATCCTCTACTGTAACATAATCACGTCCCATCTCAAGCACCTATTTTGCAGAGAAGACATGTTCAGCTTTGAAAGTATTTCTTCATAGTGTAAATCTTCCATTCCTTTTAGCTAAGTGATGCTGTCTAGAGTTCGAACAGCCTGATAGCCACAAAAATTCCCAATCCTTCTCAATCAATGAGCACCTCAAAATATTTTGGTGCATTCACTTAACCTGCTACAGGGAAAACGATATTTCGGCACAATGCAGGCATTGAATTGGACACAACTGCACCATATTCAATTCAACTTTGTCCGATTCATCAAAATGGACCGAATGCACCAAATTTTGTTCTGTTTTGTGTCTGCCTGACATAATTTCTGGTGTTAAGCAAATGAGTGAAATCTGTGCCAGATTGTTTCGATGCAACTGCACTGCGCTGATTGATGAAAGCCACTGAGGGAGCTCTACCACCTGTTGGATTTCCCTGCGTAATAGATGCAGCAATGCCTGATTTGGAACAAAAAGTGAGTGTCGTCACGCAAAACTATACGGATGTGCAAAAAGCACATTTTGACACAATTGACATTCATTCGCACTACAGAGAAAAATTATAGTTGCCCCCTGCACTTGTGGAAGTATGCATTTACACTTTACATTTTAAGGTATAATTAGCATTTATGTTATTTTTTAATCAAGAGCATAACCTTGCATTTATCAACACTGAACCTCATTTTCCAGTTTGCTGCCCATTTCTCCAATTTAATCAACGCACTCTGCAAATTGACAGCATCTTGCAAGAAACACATGACTTTGTACTATTTAGTATCGTCAGCAAAAACTGTGACAGCTCTAATCATGCCAACCTCCAAATCATTAATATACAAATTAAAAAGCAAAGGACCAAGATATATCCCTGCAGTATTCAAATTATAAAATGTTCAATTTACCACCACTCTTTCTAATCTATCCTTCAACCAGTTCTCTATCCAAGAACAAATACCATGTTCCATCCATTTTTATGAGAAGGGTCCCACTTTTTATTGCTTTTTTTTTTTTTTTCCATTTACTTAAAAAAAAAAGTTGGATATATTTTACTCAGTTAGCAAACTGTTAGCATCACTGATGATGACCAGTGAGTGGTACTTGCTATCGGTGATAAGAACTGATACTAATGCTTGAACACATTGGTGTTGAGTCTGTCCAAAGTAAGCCACATTTCACTTGGACAAAAGAAAACTTCCAGTGACAGAGCAATTTAGCAGTGGCAAGCATGAATTTGCGTAATAGTATAAATATTTCACACTGTGCAACAATGGCCCAAATACATTGCTTAATTTATCTTCATTCATTTTTATTTTCTTTGTATTGTTTTAAAACCAACTTTCTGCAATTAATCTCTTTGTAGTAAATATAAAGCACTAGCTGTCACTAAAAACAAGCTGTGATATGGTGTTAATCAAACCACAAATGCCATTGTAAATATATTACATATATGCATGACTGCAGCTGTATCTTTTCTGTATAGTGTCCAGACTACAACAATGTTGCTGATTTTTGAGTTTGTATTATTTTTTTTGTAGTTTTTTTTTTTAAAACTACTGATTAATTTCCCCTTGTTGGAACAGTACTGAGTTTGTAAATCCAAGTCACCTTCAAGCACAGCTAAGTCAAAAAGTGGTCACCAACCCTTCTCAATGGCAGCATATGATCAATGATTAGGTTTCAAAATTAAGGTAAAGTAAGTCTATAGTACAAAATGCTTAACTACAGGGTAGTCTGCTCGTCTTGCTTTAAGTGCCATAGTAAGAAGAGACAATTCCCACATAAAGCCTTTTACACTTATGGTTTTGTGTCCTTTCTTGAGTTGTTTTTTTTTAATGAATTCCACCACAAGGGAATGCAGGACTTAATGGAGCCTATTCTTCCATGTGTGACCTGTACCACACCAGGCTGAACCAGCAAACGCAAGAAACACAGCAGTTTACAGTAGCTTGGTGTCAGGGGGTACAGTAGTAATGTAAAAGTATATTTTGTCATAAACTGGTAGAAGTAGCAGTGGAGCATCCAGTATATGATATAGGATTAATGCAAAATATAAAATGCAATGGCAGGTGTATTTATACTGTTAGAGTAATCATGCATTGAAAGCATGGAATCTAGCTCTAGAATGGACTGAACAGGTAGATGTACTGGGAAATCTAACTTCTGCTTTAG
>CM044442.1:90476863-90519683 GCA_024363595.1 Xenopus borealis
ACACTTACATGGTAGTTAGAACACAGAACAGCAGCTCCTGCTTTCCCCAAGGTTCTCTCGCTCTGTCTGAAAACCCAGAGACCCAACCCCTGAGCAGCTGCAGCCTAATCACCATGCAGCTACCTGTCTGGTAACTTCATTCACCTGGAGTGGCCTACTGGAATGGATGAATCACCCACTTTTGACCAATGACTCCAGGACTTTGTAAGCCAGCTTTTACTTAAGTTGAACAATAGTAAAACAAAACGTTTTATTTTTTCCCATTGCAAAACTGATATTTGCTGAGGTTACCACACATTTGACAGGAATCTAGGGGGAAACATACACTGCATCAACCTTTCCCAGTGCTTCTTTTACAATATATATGTCTACAGTATATATCTTTGTATAGTTCCAGTGAATAGGAAAGCACAGCCATGAGATAGTAAAAAAAGCTGGGTGCCAGTCTGCACAGTTCAAATAATCCCACCAATTACGACACTCCCCAATAAATCAGCTTTAAGCAAAGGGTCCAATCAAGTGAAGGTTTAATGGTTGGACACTTTGCTTCAAGCTGATTTATTGAGGGATAATAAATCAGTGGGATTATAAATTTTATATATATTGTTATATATATTTATTTATATATATTACATTTCAATAAAAAGCAGCACTCCAGTGCAAAAAGAGGATATTAAACTAATCACATATCACATGACATTTGCAATATATGGGCAGAACATATGCCCTTTATCAAGCCAGTCCTACACTCAAGTTTTATCTGAGATACAAGCTCCCAACCTTTCCAGCTACAGTGAGGTTATCACAATGGTGGGCAGGAAAAGGGAAACCATGTTTGGGAGTTAAGCAAGTAAGTTGCAGTCAAAACTTAGTCCCTGTGTAAAATGTATAATTAAGAAGTAGAAATCTTAATTAATCAGATAATACTTGAGTGTAAGACCAGGGATGACTTTGAAGTAGTTGGCCACCTTAAATGTATTGCAATATATGGACAAACAATTCCTGTTTTATTTTAAGGGGAAGGCATTTTCTGGTAGCTTAAAGGAAACCTATACCCCCCCTCCCCCGAACAATGTAGGTCTTTATAAACAGATATTGCATAAACCAACTCATATGTAAAACCCGGCTTCATGTAAATAAACCATTTTCATAATAATACACTTTTTTAGTAGCATGTGCCATTGAGTAATCATAAATAGAAAATTGCCATTTTAAAAAATAAGGACAGCCTCCTTGGATCGTATGATTCAATGGTGCACACAAACATACCAAACAAACTATAAAGTTAGGTCACACGAGCCAATTAACAGACAGAGTTGTGTCTTTTGCTTCCACACTTCTTCCTGTTACAGTTAGAGTTGAAATATTTCTGGTCAGGTGATCTCTGAGGCAGCACACAGACCATCATGAAATGGGGGTTCAAGGCAAGAGATGTAAAAGGGCAATATTTACTTAAATATATATTCCAGTTTGGTAATTAATTATTTAATAATGTCACTTAATTTGATATAAACTATCTGTTGCTCAAGTATTCATTTTCGGGTATAGTTTTCCTTTAAAGGGAAAATAAAGTCTAAAATAGAATAAGGCTAGAAATGCTGTATTTTGTATATTAAGCATAAACATGAATTTACTGCAGAAGCCTAATCAAACAAATGATTTATGCTTTCAAAGTTGGCAACAGGTTGTCATCATCTTCTCAAAAGAGCAAACAGATTTTTATATTCAATTTTGAAATCTGACATGGGGCTGCCCCTGGTCAAGTGAATTGTACCAGCACTTTAGGAGGGAACTTCTTTCTGGCAGGCTGTTGTTTTTCCTTTTCAATGTAACTGAAGGAGTCACATGGAAAACATTGGTTTTTACTATTCAGTGTTGTTCTTAGATCTACCAGGCAGCTGTTATCGTATGTTAGGGAGCTGTTATCTGGTTACCTTCCTATTGTTCTGTTGTTAGGCTGATGGGGGGAGGGGTGATATCACTGCAGCTTGCAGTACAGCAGTAAAGAGTTATTGAGGTTTATCAGAGCAAAGGTCACATGACTTGGGGCAGCTGGGAAACTAACAATATGTCTAGCCCCATGTCTGAATTCAAAATGAAATATAAAAAAAATGTGTTTGCTCTTTTGAGAAACAGATTTCACTGCCAAATTCTGCAGGAGCAGCACTATTAACTGATGTGTTTAACAAAAACCATGACAGTATCCCTTTAAACAACTTTGCAAGAACAAGACTATGCACATGCTCAGTGTGGTCTGGGCTGCTGTTCAGAGGTTAAGCTTAGGGATTGTCATAAATTATCAAATAAGTACAAACCAAATAATATCTGCCAGAAGTTGATCAATAATCAGAATATGCAGACAGCACTGGGAATGCAGATACAAATCTTTTAACGATCGCCAGCTGCTTTACAGGAAAACAAACAGACCTCCTCAAGCTCTGGGAAGTAAGGTGGGGCTCCCCCCTGCCATTTAAAAGTATTATTGTTTCCCTGCAGAGTAGTTAGGGACCGTCTTTCCTATCTGCAGTAGTCAGAGCAAGTAAAATGAAGGGGGAATTTCACTGTCTACAGTAAGGTTTGTTATAAAAATGGTACACATTTTTAAATTAAACTATATTGGAGATAGATTTCTTTTTCATTAAAGAAACTAAAAATGGGATTTTATTTTTTTACCTTTACATCCCCTTTAAGGCAGTGCTATCCAACTTCTGTGGTACCAAGGTCTGGAATTTTGCTGATCAACCATACCCACATCCATGGTAACACCAAAAATGGCATACAGTCATAGGAAATCTTGCAGAATACATCAGTTATTAGTGCAATAGTGCACTGAAATCTGATTTATCTTTATTTATCAGAACATTGGAATGAACAGTGATTGAGAATAAATCTAGTTTTTCTTCATGATTCATTTTATGGAGTGCAGATCCTTTTACCAATACACATTTTATTTTTGATCCTGCACCACCAAATGTATGCAGGCTGGAGTGCCAACACAGCTGAAGTGGAATTTCTTGAAAGTATGGTATGGGGGTCAATAAGTTGGGCAAAACATTGTATTACAAATTTAGTGTCCACAATATATATCTCTATATATCTATTATCCAGGGTAAATGGGTGCACACCAGGAACATTTTGTCTCCTTCTAATACCTTGTTCAAAACCATGTGCTGTATATAAGCGAATAATAATGGAGGCATGCAATATGATAGTTTCAATAGTGCTAGAAACATTCACAAACACCTTTGTGAATGTTAGCAACCATGTTTGAATCCGTCTTGGCTGATTACAGACATCGATGGCTTCCTCGCAATGTTTGGGAACAAATGGTTTCTGCGAACATGGATGGTGTATGTAATAAAATTTCATACAATCGCAAAGCTATTTTTTTTTTTTTAGACAAAATGTTTAACAAAAATCCAGGGCAGGTGATAATGATAACCTTTGCTCAGAGATAATGAGCAATTTAATATTCACCAGCAAATTATTTTACAAATAAATTATAAATAACACCTACAATTGTTAAATACTGTACATTCCCTCTCAAGTGGTGAAAACAGTTCCTTTCATTTCCCCCTCTTTGGTTCTATAAAGGTGTAAATACTTCTTTCTACCATTGCCTCTCAGATGGCTGCCATAACATCCTTACCTTCTCCTATAGCCCTACTACTACTGTTGGAGTGACCATAATCAGTGTGATCTGATAAGAGCCATTATGCCTGTTCATACCTATGATTAAGGGAATTGATTCCCGAAACGCGTAAGGTGTTTGTTCCTTCTCTGTTGGAATAAATTTCTCATTTTATCCGAAATGCTGTCCAGATATCTTTTATTATGCTTGTACAGACAGATATTATAAGTGTATGCCAACAAAGGTATTCCCCTGTACTAAGCATACATAAACAGTATATTCAGCAGCATCCAGTTAAAAAGCTTACTATTCAATCAATTCATGAGAAGGGGGGGTCAGGAGTGGGGTGATCAGTTACACCAGTGCGCACAAGACTCTTTAACGAATTTCCTTACAAGGAAGTTTTTCAAACTGAGGAATTCAGTTTGATAAAGAGCCCTGTATGGCTTCAAAAGTAGTTGTTGCTCTGCTTTAAATAAAAGCTTGTTTATAAAGTGTGGTTGTTGCCCAAACCTACATCAGTAAAACATATATTACAATTTAAAACATAGTGGCCATTTCATTTGTGTGTTTTGCTTATTATTACTATCAAGTTAAATGCATGCTTTAAAATGATATATAATATAGCTTGATAAAGAGCCCTGTGTGAATTGAAATGTTGCCGTTGCCCCTTTCATCAATAAAGTCTCTTACAGTAAAGTTGGAGTGATGCCCAAATATGCATAAATTCCCTACATTAACCATACAGGAACAATTTAAGGCATAGTGGCTAATCCATTTGCTGCAAGCCATCCTACTTACACTCACTTTAAATTCATTCCCTAAAAGGAAGTTGTTGATACTGAAGAATATAGCTTGATAAAGAGCAAAAAAAGTTGGAATACTGCCCAAGCCTTGATTCCCCATAACAAATGCAGCAGGAAAGACTAAAGTCATAGTCATC
This sequence comes from Xenopus borealis, assembly GCA_024363595.1. Taxonomy (NCBI): domain Eukaryota; kingdom Metazoa; phylum Chordata; class Amphibia; order Anura; family Pipidae; genus Xenopus; species Xenopus borealis. Next base: position 90,481,438 of record CM044442.1, read on the forward strand.
ATTTTTTTTTTTAATTCAGGCATGTTTTATTGAACTAAATAAAGAATTTCACAATTATGCATTATGCAGAGAATTCCGATCAGTTATACAATGAAGCCAAAATGGAACATTCCATTATGCAACATATACAACCCAGACGGAGAAAATCAACCCCACCGTGCAGTAAATTTTATTCTATTCCTTCAAAACATCTGTATACCTTTTCTCTTGTACCCAATCCAGAAACTTATCCCAAATTGTATGGAATTTCTTTGTGCCGCGGAGGGTGGCAAAGAGTCTTTCCACTTCCTTGTGATGGTCTTCCAAGCAAGGAATAAACAATCTTATAAAAAAGCCCCTGCAGATACGTAAAGGTATCTTTGAGGCCTATACCGAAAAGACACTATGACCGTTCTTGGGATTTTCGTCTCCATGACTGCATCTAAGGTTTCAAGAACCTCTGTCCAAGTGCAGTCCCATACCATGTGAGTGAAGGAGGCATCTTGAATGTGACACCTAGGGCATTTGGAGGAGGACTCAGGGAAAATACGATGCAATTTAGCTGGGTAATAGTAGGCCCTATGCATCAAATATAATAGTATCATTCTGTCTCTATAGTTAATGGAGATAAGGGCGAAGCCAACAGCTCTTCCCAATCTTCGTCCTCCAGCTCCCCAATCTCTCTCTCTCTCCCACTTCTCCTTAGGAGACATTAAAGGTTTAAAGTGTTGAATGTAGCCCTGCATATAACTTGGATATGAGGCTCTTTGTGGAGCCCTGCGAAAGGCAATCGACTAAATTATGTTGGGCTAGTTGAATTGGATTCTGGCTATGCTGATACTTAAGACTCCTCTCTATTTGGATGTACCTTAGCCATTGGTGTGGGGGCAGTTGCAAACTGTCTTGTAATGTTTCAAATGGGACCATAGTGCCATCTCGCCATACTGTACATCCCCTATCATTTGAATTCCACATCTTTCCCATTTTGGGTTCTTACCAATCATAGCAATACCTGGGAACCAATTGTTGTCCCTCAGTGGAGTCTGTGGTAAGATGTTATTAATCAATGCCTTCTGTGAAGCTTTCTCCCAAATCATGTGCATTTACTTCATAACCTGATTGGGATACTCAGCATATACTTCATAACCTGATTGGGATACTGAGCTGCCTGGGGCTTTTTAATGAGAAGCCACTGAAATGGGGAAACCAAAAATCGAAATCGGTCGGCTGGTTGATCAGGCTGGATGGAAAATTTTGATCGGATGCCTTTGAAGGCACCCTTAACATCTGCCATTGTCAGTGCTGAATCGTCAGATACAGGCAGGATCGGACTCTTTTGGGCCCAGCCAGCCCAGATCCACACCCAGAAACTGTGCCGCAACCTCCATGTCTCTTTGTCGGGGGTCGCGGCTAAAACACTGCACGCGTGCGCATGTGTGCACACATGGCACAGCGCATCAGTGTGCAAGCGCACAAACGTGGTGTTGAGCGTCAGCGTGCGGCACTGAGCATCAGCGCACATCCGTGGCTGTTTGAGTACCCGCCCAAATCATTTGCCTAAAGCAAGTATCAATTTTGTTAAAAATGTTCTTTTGATCCAAATAGGAGTTTGAAGGAGAATATAAGTTAGTTTGGGGAGAAGGATCATTTTTATAAGTTGTATTCTGCCCATTGGACTAAGCAACAGAGATTCCCATGCTTTAATTTTTCTTCCCAAAATATCCAGCATCGGTAGAGCATTTTAACTATAATATTCCGAAATGTAATTTCAACACCTAGATATTTAAACTGTTTTACTATAGGAAATGGAGATTTCACCAATCCTCTCTGTGCTTATTGACTCTCCACAAGCATTAGACTGGATTTAGCAACACTCGTGACCAACCCAGACACGTGAGAAAATTTGGTTGTTATCTCTATCAGGCTCTGTAAAGATGGACCCACGTTTCCTAGGTATATCAGGGTGTCATCAGCAAATAACTGTATACACTCTTCTCTGTTCCCCATCTGCCAGCACTTGAAGTCTGCCTGCTTTCTGACTGCTTGGGCGAAAGTTTCCATGGCTAGGGCATAGAGGGGGGGGGACATCGGGCACCCCTGTCTCGTACCCCTATTCAGTGGGAATTGTTTTAGCGCCGCCTTGGAGGAGTGGTACATAAGGCATATCCATTTACAATAATTAGGGCAAAAATTAAAGTGTTCTAGTATGGACCATAATTATGGCAAATGCCTTAGTGATATCCAACACCGCCACCACCCTCTGCCCCGAATTGTCGTGATTAGTGGCTAGGTTTAAATAAAGCCTTCTAATGTTAAGGGTAGTCGATTTCATGAACTCAGTTTGGTCATCAGAAATCACTGTGTGGATGACTTTGTTTATCCTGTGCGACAATAGTTTGGCCAGTATTTTTATATCCGTCACCAACAGGTTTATTGGCTGATATGCATCCATTAGAGTGTGGTCTTTTCCTGATTTATGTAATAAGACTATAGAGGCCTCATGCAGGGAGGTGTCCTTCACGCATGGCCCACTGTAACCATTGCAATAAATATGGACCAATCATTTCTTTGAACCTTTTGTATAATTCTATTGGGAGGCCATCAGGCCCTGGTGCTTTCTGACCCGGAAAAGAATCAATGGTATTGAAAGGTTCCCTAAGTGTTATTTCTTCCTCCAATTGTGCCCTGCTCTTATATGACAATTGGGGTAGTCCCAAACTCGTCAAAAAATTCTCCCTCTACACCGTTGTAGTAACATTTTTAGTGGGTCATGTAATAAAAGACACTAAGTTTGCCCATAAGCAGTAGCCCATAGCAACCAATAAGAACACAGCATTTACTGGTCACCTGTTTAAAAGCAAACATCTTATTGGTTGCGATGGGTTACTGCTCCTGGGCAAACTTAGTGTCTTTTATTACATATGGGGGTTAGACTCATAAATCTCAGAGTAATATGCGGTCATTAAGTCTTGAATTGCTTCAGGTTTTGTGTACACCTTATCCCCTGCTGGTCTACCAGTGCAGTTATTACTGGCTTAGGAGTGTCAGTTCTAGAGATATACGCTAACAACTTACCAACCCGTTTACCATGTTCAAAGAAGGATGCCTTAGTAAAGAGTAATTTACATCTTGCCTTAGAGGAGAGTTTGTAGATTGTGATAATGTTGTGGGATATGATTGTTAAAGGGCAAGGAAAGTGTAAAATAGAATAAGGCTAGAAATGCTGTATTTTGTATACTAAACATAAAGATGAACATACTGCACCACAAGTCTAATCAAACAAATGATTTATGCTTTCAAAGTTGGCCACAGGGTGCTTTCATCTTGTAACTTTGTTATACATCTTTGCAAGACTAGACTACATACACATGCTCAGTGTGAGCTGGACTAAGATTAGGGGTCGTCATAAATGATCAAAAAACAAAGCTCCTTGAGTTCTGTATGGCTGGTAAGTAAGGAAGGGGCTCCCCCTGCTGTTCATAAGTATGATTGTTTCCCTGCCAGAAGTTAGGGACTGTCTGACGATTCCTATCCACAGCACTAAATGAAGGGAGAATTTCACTGCATACAGTCAGGTTTCTTATAAAAACAGTACACATTTTTTAACTAAAGTTATTGGAGATAGATTTCTTTTTCATTAAAGAAAGTTAAAATGGTATTTTATTTCTTTGCCTTTCCTTGCCCTTTAACTACTACAGCAACTACGGCAACTCCGCAACTTTATTAGCTAGGGCTAGTTACGTTTAACAGAAGTGATTTCGCTATGAAAGACCCCTCGCATGTATGCTTTAAAGGAATCCCACACCACTAATGGATCTGCAGAGTTTACATTCACTTCAAAGAACTCCCTCATAGTGGCAGCAATATGCTCATCTCTATCAATAATGTCTAGCCAGGCCGGTTTAAGTGGCCATCTTCTGTTTGCATTACCCTGTGGTATATGCCATGTGGCTATAAGAGGGGCATGATCAGAAATGCCACTGGGCAGATACGTTATTTCTTTAAGCCCAACTAGCAGCCCTCCTGGCATAAGATCAATCCTAGAAAGGGATAAATGTGAGGTGGAGAAACACGAGTATTGACGTTCAGTAGGGTGCATGTGTCTCCAACCCTCAACCAGACCCACAGCCTTGATGAGACTAGCCAAGTTTGTGTGCTAGAACCACATTGTACTTAGTGAATGTAATAGTTTCTACTATCCCAATACCCCTATTGAGTTGAATAACAGTGAAGAATGCAGTGCCTGATTTAACTTTGAACTTAAAACTTCACCAAGTAACAATCCCCTCCCTTTGCACCCATCCCCAACTTTGGGTAGAATTTTATCCCTGAAACAGTAAATTAACATTATCTTCAACGGGGTGAGCTTGCCTGCTAGGTCCACTCTAGGTCTTATGAGATGACAAACAGGCTCCCACACCTTGCCCCTGTTCCCAAAAAATAAGCCGTTGCCCACTCACAGTAATTTGTCCCCAACCACATACTTGCCCCCACTGTGACTGTTAGGATTTCTGAAGAGTCAATGCAGCCTCGGGAATGTAGGACCTCACAAGATCAATCCTCTTTTAGTAAGTTCTGAGCAAGTATTCCATCGTGCACAGTCAAAGTCTTTGTATCTATCAAACAGTCCTGCAACCAACTGTACTCCACGAATAGTATTCGGTAACCTTGTTTAGTCCACAAACTGTCCTCAGATCAGTAAAAAGGTTAAACTTCTTTAGCATTGAAGTAAAGAAAAGGGTTTACCCATCCGCAATGACCCTCAGTCTGGTGGGGTAGAGCATGGCGTACTCCAGCTTAGCCTCCCTGAGACGACCCTTGGCCCGCTGCTTCTGCACCACCATGGAAAAATCTGCATATATGGAAATATTATGTGCTTGAAATTGCACTTACCTTTAGTGCGGGCAAGTCTCAAAATGCAGTCCCTGTCGCGAGCATTCAGAAATTTGGCAATCAGAGGTCTGGGAGGGCCCCTGGGCGGTGCAGGGCGTGTGGGGATCCTATGGGCCCTTTCTATAACAAAGGTGGAAGAAAGGTTGGACTCACCCAGCTATGATTTCAGCCAGAGCTCCAGGAACTGTTCCGGTATGGCTCCTTCTGCCCTTTCAGGGAAACCTACAAATATCAGATTATTTCTCTTTATCTGATTTTCCAAATCATCTGCTTTGTGTTGGCACTCAGCTAGTACTTTCTGTACATCCTGCACTGAGCCTGCAACTGACCTTAACGTGTCCTCCATTGCACTATCCTGCCTGATAATCAACAGATCAACTATTATTTCCTCTGTTCTGGAAGTTACAATACTGGTGCAGTAATACAATACTTGGAGTCCCAGATTTATTGCAGGATATCATGCACGGTCAACTCCTGTGGAGTTGGAGAGGCAGGTGGAGAAGGATTTTCCTGTGGAGCAATCTGTGCGTCCTCGCCGCCATTTTGTTGCTCACTGCTCTCCCTCACATATTTCTCCAACTTAGAAGCCACTTCAGAAGCACATTTCTGCACCCTGCCCCATAATTGCTCTCTGTGGCAAGGGAGCCTCCTTAGGACACTGTGAGTCTGTGATTGTGGCAATATTACCGTGCAATATTTGGGTCTGGGTCCCGGAGCGATCTAAATGTGCATCAGCTCACATCTGAAGTCATAGTCATCATTTTGGGGCAGATTTACTACTGGTCGAATTTAGAATTAAAAAAAATGTGAAATTCGGCCATGTGAAGTAAAATCCTTTGAATTAGAATTTCGAATTTGAAGGATTTTACCGCAATTCGATTGATCATTCGATTAATCGTTAGATTTTATTGATGAAGTTTTCTTTATTCGATCAAAAATAATGGTCCCCAATTCGGCAGGTTGGATCTGGCGAACTAGGTGGTCGAATAGGGGAAGTACTTCGACCATTGAATATTCGAATAAAGTTTTTATATTTGAATAATTTGAATATTCGAATAAAGTTTTATTCGAATATTTGAATTCAAATATTCGATGGTCGAATTTTCCTAATTTGCATATTCGAAGATTCACATTAGAATTTTTTGCAAATTCGATCAAACTTCAAATTCTTCACACAATTTTGTAAATCTGCCTCTTAGTCTGTTGTAAGTATTCTGCATTTAATAATGGTGTTGCAACTTACTGAGAAACTTGCTGGTACTAGAAAAAAATCATCATACAGATAATAAAACGAGAGTCAAGTCAAGTGCCTTTTAGAAAGGGTTGTGTTAATGTTTCCAGAAAGGGAGTCCTTAGAATAAGTACATAGCCATGTACTAAAGGGGCAGTTCAATAACATTTAATATTATTCAGACAGTGACACTCAGAGACAACATATAGTAACATTGGTATAGATTTTTGTTCAACTGTTGCAGCAACATCTGGTTTATAGGGTACAATTTAAATGGTTTGAAAGACCGACTGGAAGATGGCCTGGAGAGAGTGTAACCCAATGATTACCTAATGCACAGTATCAATAAACATTACATTGTATCCTCAACACCAAGGGCCCTCCTTGAAGCCAACAGGGCCCACTTTCAACATCCACAACCCCAGCTCGGGCATGCCGTGTCATGTTGACATTACAATCTTTTTTAGCTGCTGGTGTCACTGGCCCTCAACAACCCGGTACCATTTTCACTTTCAAGCTGAAAAAAGGGAGACAGAGGAGGCAAAAACAGACTGACAGTGTTAGTTTTAATTCTCTGCCTACACTTAAATGATTGCCTACTCACACAAAAGATATTGTAATGTGATTGATTGTATTTCATTAGGTCTCTAGTTGAAGGATTGACAGTACTCCCTTTGTGGATTTGAGATTTAAATAAAAATAAAATGGGATAACAAAACTAAGATGCAAGTCTGAATTTAAACTTTTGCTAAAATTTTAAATTACCATTCATTCCCAGGTGTAGTTCTGCATTCCATTTATAACTAGGATGATACAGATCCAAACTTTTATATTTCAGACATGGTTTGGCTCAAAGCTTAGATGACAGGAAAACTAAGAATGTTGCTTTTGGAGACACAAATATGTGGAATATAAAATGTAATATGCCCATTATGGAAGTGCACTATACACTAGAGAGTAGTCAACTTCACTCAACTCTTTGTATGAATGTATTTTTAATTTGTTCCTTAGATATACAGTAGCATTAAAAGATTTTCATGCCTCTAATGACATTTAACTAGCATCTACATTTTTAATAATGCAGTTTTTAATTTTGCATTGCTGCTTGGATAACTGCTTTACTCTGACAGTAGAATGCACAATAGATCTCCACCACAGTTGTATTGTAATTATCTTTACTATGTGGGGAAACTGCCATCACAGCTGATTTCCCTGCTGATTCACATGGGATTGCTACAGAGCCTGTTGTTAACAACCCTCCTACCTCCCATATCCTTTCTTTCTCTAACAGAACCAATTATAGTACAGTAAATGTAAAAACTAAATGCATATACTGAAGTACTAAATGGCTAGGTCCTTATTATAAACTATGTGCTAAACAAGCTGGTGTCATAAGCAGGACTGTATGTAGTTTTTATTCTGCAAGTTGTAGTTTAACTTTAAACAAATTAATGCACTCTTTAAACATTTGACCAGTGGTAGGACAATATATTGTTATTAATGTGTGCTTTGCAGTGGTGTTAATAGAGTTTTCGGGCCCCTCTACAGATTAACAGTGGCCCCCCTCAGAGGGCTAATGAAGCACACTCTAGCTGGCAGATGGTATTTCCCAATACTTAAAGGAACAGCTCAGTGTAAAAATAAAACTGGCTAAATAGATACTATAGAGACTATGCAAAATGAAAATGTTTCAAATATAGTTAGTTAAAAAATGTTATCCATAAAGGCTGGAATGGACAGATATCTAATTTCATAGCCAGAACCCAACTTCCTGGTTCACATCTTTTTAACATTTAGTTAGTCAGCAACTTTGTGACCGCACACCTGAATACCATGCCCATTTACATAGTTCTCCAAAAGACAGACACGTTGGCTCCTTGCCATTTTATGACATATTGTGGTCCTAAGCATTTCAGAACACACTGTGACACCTGCATATAATGCTAGTTAGATTATTACAGGAACAGCCAATGAGCATTCTATGTATCTCTTACTTTCCAGTAAGATCACTACTGAAATTCTTTTAGAGAATGCTATTAACCCAAGACTGCCAGTAAGATCACTGCAAAAACAGCCAATGAGCACTCCATTAGCCTCAAACTTGCCAGTAAGATCAATTGCATAGTTTTTTTGCACTTTGCATGCTGCATTTGGCTTTGCAAATTAGGCCTGTTACGTATGTATAACATTTTTTAGTTAGCATGTAGTAAGTTGAACATGCAATATAACTTTATGTAAATATTGTTGGTTCTAATTGGCCACCAGGTGGCACTCTTGGGTAAGGGGAATTTCCCCAGGGGAAGGTAATATAAGGGAGAGACCAGAAGGTTAGGATGTAATATGGAAGATTGTATTGGGCAAGTATCACTGTAGTATCACTGTGGAAGTTATGCTGTTGACCAATAATAAAGAGCCCTTCCCTAGTCCTGTGTGTGGAACCTTCCGTGTATTGATTCTAAGTGGTTAATACAGTCTCTTGGAGAATAAAGGTGGTGTGGTTGAGGGTTGACCAAGATATATGGGGGGAAATTCACTAAAGTGCGAAGTGTCTAACGCTCGCGCTAATTGGCCAGAGTGACGTCAATTCGTAACTTCGCAAATTTAAATTAATTGTTTTAATAAGATTTATTTGTAATAATATTTATAATATGATATTTTATAACTTTTTCATATTTGTATATAAGAGTTGGCCTTGTTACCATCTAATATACACTATATGTATATATATATATATATATATATATATATACACACACACACACACACATACATCTTTAAATGTATTGCACCACCATATGTAATATTGTTCATTGCAATAGGTATTTTATCATCTTTTTAAGATTTTTAATGTAAAGATATGATTTTTTTTTTTGTTACTATTTTAGTTCATTTTTCTAACCTTCAAATTAAAACCAGTTATAGCCAAGGTTCATCATCAGGTTCATAATCACCGAGAATTGTTTTCATGCCATTTTATATTATTGGCTCAAACTGAAATCTCAATGAATGTATGGTGAATCATCCTGAGGTTATCATTTTTTCAAGTATTCTGTCTTACAATGGAATTCAAAGCAGGTATGTTGTCATCTTATTTAAAAATGAAGTGAATTCATTAAGTGAGGGCAGGATCGGGTCCTATCTATATGTAATTGGCAGCTTGAATTAAATAAAAAATACATACAGGTGAAGATTGAAAATTATTAACAGTAATGTTTTAACAGCAAAGTAATAAACATACAAACATTGTAATGTGGGTGTTAGAGCTTTAACTAAATACATTAAAAAGTAGTGCAATTATAAGTATAAATAAATAACAATAAATAGCAAATGGAAAATTAAGCATAACAGACAAAGAAATGTGTCATGAACGGTATCCCAAAACCCAGAACCAACGCAAAGGACCTGGCCATGGCTCACACTTCTGCCTATAACAGCCACCTTTGGGAGGAGCCCTTTGCTGCCAGGACTATAAGTTAGAGGACCAAGGTGAAGGGTTCTGGGCAGGCAAGGGAACCAGAATGTGTGACTGCGAGGTATGGGGAAAGAGTAATCATAGTCATTGAACAGGATGGGTCTAAACCAAACAGTCAGCGCACTACAGATTTTGGATCCAGAAGAGTGTCTATAACAGGCAAAAATCAGTTCATGCAGCGATACAGCGGTGGTCAAGGACAGCCAAAGGTCAAGGGACAGTGAAACAGACAAGAATCTATGTTGGGCAATAAGTAATAGCTGTTTGAATTTTGCTCCTACCACGATGATGTCAGAGGCAGCGTTCCGAATATGCAAGGACGTACAGGAGTCACAGGCGTGTCTTCTTCTGTGCAAGAGGAGAGGCAGTGGGCTTCCCTGCAGGGAAGCATATGGTGTTTCCAGTAAATTTTATGGAAGGCTTTCTCAGAATCCATTCCCACTGAGGCAGATAGCATTGTATTTGACTTTGCTGAGTAGATAACTTTAATTAAAGATCTTCTGTTGTTTGTGCCTGATCTGTATTTAATAAAACCTTGTTGTTCTGTTATATAAGATTTGGGAGAATACTGGTCAAACAAGTCACATTTATTTTTGTATTTTCAAATCTTGGTTCATTAAGGCTATAGGGCTATAAGAGGTAAGGGTTGGGTCGGACTTTTTTTGAGTATTACCTTGGTACAGCATGTGAATTAAAGCTGGAAGTAGTGATGGGCGTATTTATCCGGCAAGAGAGATTTTGCGGTGAATTCCTGCGTTTCATGCGTGGGCAAATAAATTTGCGAATTTGCGCTGTCGTCCAAAAACCGACGCCAGCGTCCAAAAACCGATATTTTTATTGCAGGGGAACAAACATTTTCAACCATAAGAACATATCTTCCTGTTTTCCTCATCATTGAGGTGTGCCTCCTGGAGAGGAGCTTTAGCTATATGCGTGTTGGAGATTTTCAGTGCCTGCAAGATTCTTTTTGTTTAATTGGGAAATTTATACCATTTAAGTTCCAGGAAATTTGTTTACTATTATCCATTTAAGTAATGAATTGTTAAATATAATCTAAACATTAACAAAATAGCACTTCTAGCATTGTATAATATAATGTAACAATCAGCTGTGTTGAAAATGTAACACATGTAAATCATGGTGAAAATAAAGATGATAAACACATAAATTAACATAACTAATATAGCTCTGTTCAAATAACAAATTATATGTACAGTATATAACAATTAACAGTAACGTCACTCTTTTCCTAAAGTGGATACAGCACTGAATAAATTCTTTTTAAGATTTTAAACAGGCAAATCATTTATCCATGCCCCTTATTTATAAAGAAGTATTGTCTTTTACTCATCAAATAAGATGTGACCTAGAATGATATGTAGTTAAATCTCCATCCTTAACTGAGGGGGAGTTGTTTTTAGAATGAGGGGATGTAGATCTTTGCTCAGGGTTCTGGTATTTGTTTTCCCTTTTGTATGGGCTGACTTTTCTTGAGATGTTAGGGATATCCTCCTTATTTCTTGTGGAACAATCTGATCCTTTTAAGTGATATTCCCCCTCTTGATTTTCCATAGGAAGTTGCTGATTAAGAAGATTTATTCACAGGTTGTGAAGTTAATTGACAAATGAATCTCTCAGACTCTTTTAAATACTCAAAGGTGTGTGTGCCTGTTGCCAAGAAATTTTTAAGATGGCAGGATATATCATGGCAAATTTTACCTCATGGTGAGACAAATTTTGGCAGACTTTAGAGAAGAATTGTCTTTTTTTTGATGAGAGCTGAAATTTTTTTTTCGAAAAAACTGGATTCTGGATTTTTTTATAGGTTTGATAAATTAATACCTTTTCAGAATAATCTAAGACTGTACGTGGTCTGTGGATAGTGGAATCACTCATTGTCCCAACTCTATGGGCTCTCTCTATTTTAATTTTGGGAATATCATTTTGTAACCTAAGAGCCTTTGGGAGCCATTGTGAGAATAGATTAATAAGAGACTCCTGTTTATGATGTTCAGGTATACTAAGGAACTGTAAATTATTTCTTCTGGATCTATTCTCAAGATCTTCAGTTTTATTGTTCCAGAAATCTTATTTTGGAATTGATTATGGAAGAATGATCTTAATATTAGAAACATTCTCCTCTAGCTCTACCAGTGAATCACTGTGTGAGATGATTTGTACTGCTATTTTATTAATGTCTGCTTGAAGGTTTTTTACAGCAAGTTTAATGGACTTTTCAATGGTTGGGTTAATCAGTTTAGCAAATTCCATTGCCATTAGTTTATAATTTAGGTCCTGCTGCTTTAACTCTGAGGGGTTTTGTAATATTTAAATTGTTACCGGTTATCTTATCGGCCATCTTGAAATTGATATGCATAACTTGCTTGGCTTTCTCTCCCTCAGGACTTTTATTATGTTTGGAAGAGTGCCCCACCATTGTAGGAGGACAACTTAAGGCCTTGTATGAAAAGTCGGCTGAACTGAAGGCACGCACAGAGCCTGATCACTGGGCCTCTGTTCTCCTAGGAGCCATTGAGAAATATAAGGTTTAGGGTGATCCTTATAAAACCTAAAACAATCTTCTTGATTTTTGCCTATTCGATATTGAGAAAAATGTATTATCATCAGTTGTGACAAAAAAGTTTAAAGGTTTTGGCTGAATCCTAGTAACTTTTACAGAACCAAATCTCAAACTGAATCCTGGATTCGGTGCACTCCAAATTTCCATACAAATGATAATATTCCCATTTCCAGGTTTAACTAGATTTCAGAAGGTTTTAGTCATGATAAAACAATGTGCTGAAAAAATTGTAAGAAATTTGTTGACTGTAACAATTTCAATCTGTGACAGAAAAAAACTATTTATTCCTGATAACTAAAATGTATCTATTATTGTTTCAAAATGTTTTGTTTCTTTTAGCAAAACTTACCATCTGGAGTTATGTAAAATTTAGTCCTTTGGATTTTGGAGCAGCAGAAATGCATTATTTGGGATGATAAATTACATTTCACCACCTGGCAGTCTGTCTAAAGAATCTGGGTTTGGCAGATACCATGAGAACAATGTGTGAGTGAATGTATTATGCAACATTAATGTTTGGTGGAGGAGGAATAATGATCTGGGCTATTCTGCGGGCTTTGGCTTAGAAGCCTATTACATGATAAAATTTTGACCTATTTTGTTGCAACTGTTTAGGGTCTGTTTCATCAAAAGAATGTCCCGCTCCCACTTAAGCAAATTCCAAAAAAAGTTTTACTCCAAAGGCATCCAATTCAAGTATTAAAAACTTCAATGTTTATTCATGATATATAAATAAAAATGCATACAGACCCATTGATCCACTGCCTTACGCGTTTCGTACCCCCTGGTACCTAGCTATGATTAAGTACCAGGGGGTACGAAACGCGTAAGGCAGAGGATTAATGGGTCTGTATACATTTTTATTTATATATCATGAATAAACATTGCAGTTTTTAATACTTGAATTGGATGCCTTTGGAGTAAAACTTTTTTTGGAATTTGCTGTATGTGCCCTTGAGGACTGGGGGCTATACTCTGAAGAGTCCATGAGTCCACCCTTGAGACTGGTCTTGGCAGCTGTGTGAGTGCTCTTTAAATATGCTGCTCCCACTTAAAGCTAGGTCCATATTTTTGATGAGAGAGAAAAACTTGATTTATCTACACAGAGCCCTTACCTCAACCCAGCAGAATACATGTGAAAAGAATGCTTACAGTAAACCAAATATGTTTTCACACCATCAGTGGCCAATCACAGCAAGGTTTTTTTGTAGTTGAAAGAAGGCAAAACCCCAATGTCTCTGGCATCAAAAGTTAACATGGCAAAACAGTTGGTCGCAGTCTCACACTGATTGTATATCTCACCAGGGGGGCTGTGGAAAGGTGACATCCATATCTTGTCTTCTAAGACGGTTTGGAGCCACACCATTTGGGCAAGGAAGCTGGGCCACTTTGTTCTTTGATCGGCTGATCAAAGAACAGAGCTGTGGACCTAGAGCAGCAAGGGGTGATAGCTAGTAGAAAATTATGGATTATAGGAAAGTATCCATATCCCCTGTGTCATAGGATTCACATCCTCATAACTTAAATATTGGTTATGAGGAGGTCACATGCTTCCTAACAATACCAAACAGGACAAGCCTATACCCACCCGTTAGGAGGGCTGGTTCCTGGGGGACTGGAAAACGGGAACCTACAGTATTAGTGTTTGGTATTGTTCTGTTTGCCCACATATGGATCACAGCCTGCCCATGTTCTTATTTTAGTATTGGGTATTGGCAAGTACCCATATTATATTAAGGGATATTGGGGAATATTGCCTGAGAGTAGCAAACCCCCTGCAGGGGGTCGTAAATGACATGTTCCTGGGCACTCCTACCTCATGCATAAGGTAATGAGGGGAGTGTCCCAGCAGGAAATAAAAATGTGACATTCCCAATATCACTTTGTCATACAAGGAGGCTCCATTTTTCAGTGGATTGTATGTCCAGCTTTCAACTCGTGCTTCAGAGGAAATACACTGACTACTTCAAAACTTGGTAAAGTAAGTGTTTCCTTTGTGTTTTTACTCCCTTTTATTTTATTTACTGTATTTGCAACTATATGTCATCTTTGTAATATCATTTTTATATATATAACATTAAATATCATTTAATACGTTAGTCCTTGTGCTCTAAACGAACTCATTGCCCATATTAATGCTTGTGTCCAAGTGTGTGAACTCTTTGTATGTGTGGAAAGGCAAAATTGCCTATTTGTATGTTTGATAACTAGTACGGCTAGCAGGAAAGTGTGTTTTGAATGTGAATTAACCCTTTGGCTGCTGGAGTGCTTGTTAGACTAGTAGGATCTTACCCTGACTAAGTACCATAGGAGAGAGTGTTTGATGTATTGTGTAGTGTGAGTTATTACCTGTTACAGAGGGCAGGGGAATAGTCACATTAGGTTTCCATCGCCTGTTAGTGATAGATGGTGGCATCGAATTAACTTTGTGGGTGTTGGTGTGTTTTTGGGGTGTCTGATGTTAGTCTAACCTGTATGTAAGGTGATTGAGAGACTGATTGTAACCCCTTGTAGCCAAACCCAACAGTTAAGTGTGGTTGAGTGACGCGTTTTCGTGACACCCAACAATATACTAAATTCAGATAAAACACCTTTCCAGAAGAGTAGAGGCTGCTATTGCATTATCAGAAGGATCAACAGACCTGGAGAGGCATGTGTCAAGAAGGTAATTCAGTCATTAAGTTAAAGATATACTTTTAAATCCCACTAATATTCTACTCATCACCATTCTCCTGGGTAAAATAAATTGTTAAAGTGTTAAAGTGTTACTTCCCTTATGCCCTTAGGGGCCCAACATTTTTAAATTGCCACTTTTAGCTCATATTAATGGGGGAAACATTTTTCAAAATGCATCAATTAAGAAGAATTCTGAACTGAAATCCATTTCTCAAAAGAGCAAACAGATTTTTTTTATATTTCATTTTGAAATCTGACATGCGGCTAGACATATTGTCAATTTCCCAGCTGCCCCAAGTCATGTGACTTGTGCTCTGATAAACTTCAGTCACTCTTTACTGCTTTACTGCAATTTGGAGTGATATCACCCCCTCCTTTTCCCCCGCCCAGCAGCCTAACAACAGAACAATGAGAAGGTAACCAGATAACAGCTCCCTAACACAAGATAACAGCTGCCTGGTAGAGCTAAGAACAGAACTCAATAGTAAAAACCCATGTCCCACTGCATACTATTCAGTTACATTGAAAAGGAAAAACAACAGCCTGCCAGAAAGCAGTTCCCTACTAAAATGCTGGCACAAGTCACATGACCGGGGCAGCTGGGAAATTGACAAAATGGTTAACATGTACAGAACTGGGCCAGTAACTAAGCCGGGGTGACTGATCCTAATGGGCGCTGGAACCTGGGGTCTAACCTACTCTGCTCAGAGAAGGGACCTGACTAATGAACCTTCTGGTTCTTATGGAACAATTCCATGAGTCCCTAACTGGGCCCTAGATCTGCTATAGCTACAGTGAGGCCTATTGGAAGAGGAACCTGAGGGGCCTAAATGGAGAGTGAAGTCCTTCCCTGACTGACACTAGGGTTGCCACCAAGGCCGGGGCCGGTATTACAAATTTGTAATACCCCTTAAAAAAGGCCCTTGCCCTACCTTAAATGCAATTATAAACTTACCTTTCTCACATCTTCAGCCGATCGCTCGTGGTGGCTCCGCCCCTGTGACATCATGTCCCTCCCCTTTTTACATCACACCCACTCCTTTTACATCACACCCCGCCCCCTTTTTGACCCCGCCTCCCCCCCACCGGCCGGTATAAAATTTTAGAAAAGGTGGCAACACTAACTGACACTCACTGACACACTAAGTGGAATCTGCAGTTGGTGCAGCTTTCCCTGCACTTTACCAACTTTACCTCACAGGGGATCTCTCGACTCTCCCTCTGCTGCTGCCAGATCTGTGCCTGCTCTCTCCTTGTCTTCCTGCCTTGACTTCCTCTTTCCCAGCATTCCTCACACAGTCACATGGCATCAGCCTTACTGTTTCCAGACATTGTTCACTTAGCATAAAGTACTGTACATGTTAACCATTTGTATTACTACAAAGTCAAAGCACATTTTTTTTAAATCAAAAAGACAAATTATGTTAGCATTGAACATTTGAAAATGGCATGGCAGCATTTCTGGACCTTCTATAAAAGTTTTTTTCTGAGTTTTAGATTCCCATAACTGTACAAAGGAAAAGCAGTCCATTTAAAAATCATAGAAATATTGATTTAAAAAGGGCACTGTGGGAAATGGTATCATATTTCAGGTTTCTGGACATCCCACAACCATACATTATTTTGATGACTTTTACTTTATTCTGCATGAGATAGCTACCAAAGATCATAGTTGTTTATCTTACCTTCAAACAGCTGCACCCCTAGGGGCAGATTTACTAACCAAGCGTGGGATTCACACCCATCACACCAGGTGAAAATTCCCTGGGACAAAGCGAATTTACTAAAATGAGAAGCTTCTTCCTGGCTGACAGACGCTGGAGAATTTTTGCTAGCATTACTTCGGCAATGTGAGGAAATCAAAGATGCACTAGTGTTCATTTCTACCTAGTGCCAATTTGCTAGAGTCTTGCGATCAGGTTCATTTGCATATGGCGGCAAATTTAAAGTTGAATGGACGTCTTTATGTTCTCTATTGCAGCAAAAACATTCCATTTCCATTGTAAATTACTATGTCTAGGGAACCTTAATAAAGACAGCGTTGTTATAATGCTCTACACATGAGCCCACTGTATAGTAAATGTTCCATATGTTAGAAAATGTATGGGGAAACTGGTTACACAAAAATATTTTTTAGGACTTTTACAGCCTATCACCTTGAAAAAAGGTAAAGACACCAACGTTTTTTGAACTTAGATGCTTTTTTCACTCACTGAATATGATGTAAATAACTGAAGATTGAGGAAGATCTATGCACTCTATTGCACTTCGCCTGGTCTGAGCTGGCGAAGGCAAGGCTGACGAAAGAGGTAACGTTCAGTAAAATCTGCATTTTTGTGAATTTGCAGAGTAATGTCCATTCGCCACTCGCCAGAGAGAAAAGTTGAATGAGTATGAATGACCGCTATCGTCTATCTCTTTCGCTAGAAAAGAAAAGCCCATTAGTAAATTGGCAAAGTCTCTACGGGCAGTAACGCTGGCGAATTGTCACCAGCATTAGTCTATTCGCCCTTTAGTAAATCTGCCCCCTAGTGTTCCCAGGCAAACTGTGTTGTGGATGAGCAACAAGCATTATCACGTCCCTAAGCTATTTGTATGAATTTAGATACAAGAGATGAAATGTTCAAGGCTTACCAAAAGATATTCCCTCTTACGGAACTGTTACTATCTATTTATAGTAAAAGAAATGCAAGCTCAACATTAATTATAAATAGCGTATATTTTTCTCTAACTTGAATACAAAAGAGATAAAAAGTAGGCAAGGGCTGACTGATCTATGCATTAACCAGTGAGTAAATAACCTTGTACAAGTCACAGCTTCCTAATGCATTATGGTATATCTTTAAAGGTCAGTTCCTGAATAATCATTTTCCATGAGCAATTCTATAAAGTTGAGAAGCGTTTCATAATAATGACATATTTCATTTCAGGGATCAGGTGTTCACCGTTGATATTGCCATGAGAGTAAAGCAGACAACTAAAAGGAAAATATTTTTTCATTCTATAATTTAATGGCATATGTAGGGTTTATGGATTGTCATAAAACACTACCATTTTGTGAAAGGTTATGCGGTTATTTGTAATCCTTTCAAAAATAACATTTTTATGATGAGACATCTAACATATCAGTTAAGATATATCTCTTGAACTACTAGATGTATTATATCGCCTTGCAGTATATTATACATACATGTGATATAAAGACAATAATAGATTTTGAATATACAGTATCAAGTAAATTAACATCTACAGTTAAAATTCCTTTGTTGTGAATGAGTCCATTGACTGGAATACTTGTGGTGATCTTATGTAATGATACTCTTTTGTTGAGGCTAAAGTTTGCAGGGTTGTACCTGGACTGTACCACTGAGCCACACAACATTGGAATTAACCAAAGTATTTTTTGGACCCCTGAACTATAGGTCTAAAAGACTGGGAAGAACAGATATTACACATTTTAGCTTGTACAAAAGCTGAGCATCAGGCAGAGTACACAACAACCACAGGCCAATGGTCATGACTGGTAGTAAAGTGTCATAAATGTAAAGACAGACCAAAGGTTGGCTACCAAACCACTTCCTTATCTAGTTACACAAAAGAGATCAGTTTAAGAACAAAAGCTTAATTAGCACACAAGCTAATTCTACCTAGCTCAGACAAGAAAGTAAAAAGTTTAGAGGTTTAAATTGGCTTATGAAAAATATTTTGGAAATTTAAATAGTAACAAACAAGAAGTTGTGCTCTGCTAGAAACTATGATAATCACCAAGCCAAAAGAATCAGGGTGCTAAAAAAATAGCAAATGCAAGAAATAACAGGACAGGAGATAGCCTACTCTTTGCAAATGCTCATACTTCAAAATATATAAAAGGCTCAGACATCAAATATTAATATTAATATTTGATAAACATGCGAACAAGAAAAATGGCTCAAGTAAGGTAAACCCTTTATAACCAAAAAGTTAATTCAAGGCTTTACTGCCAATCATAGGATTTCAGTTCTTCTCTATGAAGGCCATATTATAGTCTTGCTGATTTTGTTTCTCAGACTTGTCCTGATTCTGTTTAAGAAAAAAGCTATGAGCCAGGGAGCAGGCAGCGGGCACAGGATTATGACTCTGCATATTCTCTTGACCTGCCTGGACGGTTTGCTTCAGCTAAAGAAAATATGGTGCTATCATCTAGGAAGGGGCTTCTCAGAGTTAAGGTGATGGCATTGCATGTCTGGGGACAACTGAGAAATATGCATTAATTGGATAACGAAGTAAAAAGGTTAGAGTTTCCAGCAAGGAGAACACTACAAAGGTCTGCCAACATGTGTTTCGCCTTCAGGCTTTGTCAAGGCAAAATCAAAAAAATCACCTGGCAGGATATAATGTAGGCTGTAACTGTAGCAGGAAGTGCTGTACCATAGTGGGTCTCTATGGCTTTCAATCCCTACACTTTCTTATCTCTCTAGTTCATGGGCAGATAGCTTAAACTACCCTGACTCCATCCAAATGGTGCCACCTTATGCTTTGTCTGCCTGCAGGATTGGACTGCGGGGCCCAGGGTCCACTGGGGCTTCTGCCTTAAGGCCCCCCTCCGGACTCTGAGGGCTGCTGCCTCAGGGCCTCCCTCAAAAACCAAGTGTGCTGATGCTCATGCGCACTTCTGCACACGTGTGGCAGCGCGGTTGCCGGAGGGGAGCCCTGAGGCAGTAGCCCTCAGGGCCTGGAGGGGGGCCCTGAGGCAGAAGCCCCAGGAAGAAATCCATGTGGCGGATCTGGGCCAGCAGGGCCTACTAGAGCCTGGGGCCCACCTGCCCAGTCCGACCCTGTCTGCCTGAACTGTCTTGGCATATTGATTAAACATCTGTAATAATATGCCTCTGTGGATGGTGAGTACTAACCTTGGACAATAAAAGATAGTTTATTTGCTGCAAGAACCTCTTGGCATCATTTCTTTTACTTTTATGCACAGTGGCCCATCTGAGTTGTACTCCAACTACACCATTCCTCCATGACTTCCACTTATTGAAGGCCCTGTCTGTTGTGTTAGAGGCCAGCGTAACCCATGCCCTATTGCTATAGCTGGACTGTATTCCTTTTGGCCTAATATAGCCTAAAATAGCAATACACTAATATAACCTAGCATGTATCTCTGCTACTGCTTTGCGGGTGACCATTGCGGGATGGGATTAACTGATGGATCATATTTTGAATAAAATATATTTACCATGAAAATTATTTTTTTATATGAAACTATGGGTATTTTGTTAAAAGTTTAGCATAGCACTTGCAATTCTTATGACAGAAGATTAAAGAACTACTGTTATGAGACCTTAGAAGATAGACTGACCACGACCCCAACAACTATAAACTTCAGACTAACATAAATAAACTTCAGTCACTTATTATACATATCATACTTGATATTGTGTAAATATATATGTAATATATTTTTTGTGTCCCTTGAAAATCTCTAATTTTGTAGTTATAGAATGCTGATATCCACAGTATCTAATTAGTAAAAGCAAATGACATTACACACTATCATCATGCTATGGTTTCATCATTTGTATGGCAAACTATTCTCCATTGTACAGAACATTGGTATACCATTTAAAGTAGTACTTTACGAGAAAACTAAAACCTTAGTATGCTGATTCATTATTTTGATATAAGCTGACAGTGCTGTTTAAAGGCCACGCTTTATGGTAATCATTTTAAACAGGATAAATCTCTTTGCGCATATAAATTGGTAAATTACTTTTTGACAGGTAGTTTATTGTATATCAGGTACAAAACTTACAGTTTGAATGTCGTTTTTCTTTTTTGCTTTCCTTAATCTGAATAAAGATTAATCATCTAAGTAAGACTGAGCTATCAATCATTACAGTCTCTAATTGTCATATGTAAAGTAAGTACAGAGCAGTAACTTATTTTCATACAGAGTAGAGAAACTTTCAAGAAATTAACTTCATAATTTCTATTAATTTCAGGGTGTGATGAGGGGATTTCACATTAACTTATACATACAGTATAACATATAAAGAGGGTAAAATTGTGCATAAATGTGTATTTAATCCAGATACTTCCACTTTTGGTACATATGGTCCGATTCTCCAACGCTTTTGAATGACCCCACTTTTTATCTTTCTGTTTGTGTCTTTAACTTGCCCACCAACTTTTGCCTAGAAGATGTATTCTAGGCAAAATCACCAGAAATATTGTCTCTCTACACGCAGAATTTGTGCAAAAGGCATTTATTTTGTTAGATTTTGCATGTATTGCAATCAGTTATTTAAATGAGCTATATTACATCTGCTAGGAAAGGGAGCCCTTTATAACAGATTGGATCATTCATCTGACACCCAACTGCTACACAAAGACAGAATGAAGAGAAACAGGTGCTGAGTGATTGATAGTTAATATACACTTGATTATATTATGAAACAATAACATTTTTTTAATTGATTGTATTTAGAAAGTTTCTCACTTCAGTATGAAGAAACATATTAAATGGTAATTTTCGGGATAGTTCCCCCTTAACATACCCTTTAAGAGGTGTTGTTCCTGGTTCACCCTTAGGGTTGCCACCTTTCCCTATGGCTGAAGCCGGACAGGGGGGGTGGGCCCGTGACATCAGTGGGCAGGCCTGTGACATCGGTGGGCGGGCCCGTGACATCATGGGGCGGAGCTATGATGACGCGATCACCGATTGGCCGATCGCAGTGTCAATCAAGCTAATCCCGCCCGGTTTTCCTTATTTGGAAAACCGGGCAGGAAGCATTGACCCGGGCGGCCCTTCAAAATACCGGGCTGTCCGGGTCAAAACCGGACAGGTGGCAACCCTATTCACCCTTCAGCAAACCACATGCAGCTGCAAGCTGTGTAAAAATATTATTGATGCTATTTAAGGAACCATGTGGTAAAATGATTCCTATGTTAGTGCTCTGAACCAATTATCAAGATGAAATGGAAAATTAGTTGGGCATGAGCACAACTGCACTGGACAACAGTATTACCAAAAGTAAGGATACAAGCTTATAAAAGTCCAAAAACCATCTGCCACTCAGATTTCACCCACTCTATTTTCTTTACCAGTTGCTTGATGAGGCATGCACACAACATTTTGGTTAAGGTTTTTGGTGATGCAGACCACGTGGTCCAGGCACCCCTGCCCCCCCCCCCACGACCTCTGGGTTTGCTTCCTCTATAGTTACATGCCAGATTATAGTCTTTTAAATATATAAGGGATGTGCTGAGAAAAGTTCTGGCTGATGTATTGAGAATTTCTTCACATATTCTACTAGTCCCTCTCATCTGCTCCACTTCTTGCTACCTCCTTTCCTAGGCTTTGCAGGGAAGCTGGTGGCACTCAGCACACTGCACTGTAATATACAAATCAATAAACAGCTAGGTAGATCACATAAGAAACTGTAGCCTGTCTTTGCTTGTGTGACTGCATGGCTGTGGTTGGCTACCCCCTTCCTACTGCATTTTTGCAGGGAACATTGGGACACACCCACCCACAGGTTTCAATAAAATTCTCTTTTTGAAAGATCATAATATTTTTTAGGCCAGAAAGCTGACATATATTGATCTTTATTGCCTACAAGATGAGGGGGGGGGGGTTGGGTTCATCTGTCCGTTAAACAAAACCAAAGCAAAAATAGAATGCATTCACTGACCTTGAGCTTATGTGTTTTAACATACCTTGGATAAGTAGAGAAACTTGCTATGATGGTTTTTTCAGGTTCTAAGTAGATCAAATATATTTTATTGAGAACAATGCTTTTCTTGCAAATTTTTGCCCAAAAATGTTGGTACAATTTTAGAAAATATTTTTATTACCGTTTTTTTGGTTTTAGAAAATCATTGCTTTGTGTTTATATTTGCACATTGAATAGTTTGTTTTGCAAAGGTGACCTTGTTTAAAATCACATTACTTTCATTGATTAATGCATGCTTCTTAACTTCAAGGACTATAGCAAGGTTTGTTAGAGGCCAGTTGACAACGTATTTCTTGTTACAGGAAAAGAATAATTGGATAAAAAAACAGATCCATGCGATATTATTTTTAAATAATTCCACACACTGATTTGGCTATTTTTTTTGCAAACCAGATAAATAGTTTTCAGTACTCACATTATCCATTCCCAAACTTCAAAATCTTTCAGTCTTTCATTTTGCACGGCTAAATAGTTTCTCTGAGGGATAAAAATTTAATTTATTTCTGAGAGGGACAAAGCAAGTTCCAGCAAAGATGCAAGACACTCAGAAGAGGAGTTTGATATTGTTAAAAGGTGCCAGCACCCCCACCCGAACACTTGGCTCTCTTTATTATTTCACAAATCAGAATCACTCACCAATAAAGACTTCGAGCTAGCCTCACAAATATGTCTTGCTACCAGATGTGCTATAGCTAAAAAATGGAAAACAGCTCCTCCACAACTCCCTGAAGTGAGGAAAAAATTCAGCATGTATACATCATAAGTTGGAAAAATATGAAGATACTTGGTCCCCATGGACAATATGGCATGAAAGTTGATCAGGTTGCACCTAATCCCATCACTAAATAAAAATAAACCTAGAAAAAAACTTTTAAACTTGGCTGTTAAATTGATATGTGCTCTATTTTGTTACAAAGAAAGAGAACCCATGATGTAAAAGTCTTGGTAAAATAATGTTTCCCTTATTTTTTCCTAACATTCTTTTATAATTCTATATTGTCTTTTGGAAAATACTCAAATAAAAAGTTTTTAAAAAGTGCCAGCACCATGGAGCTATTTGCAATCTCTAATAACATGGTCCGTGATAGTGATCATCATATTGTATTTTTTGATTATTGTATTCACAGCACTTCTAACAATATATTAAATGTTCTTTCCAAAAAGTTTAGGGGTTTTATTGGAATTATGTCACTTTGAGGAACCACATGCACTTAGTTCCAACAGGATCCCTGATAAAAGTAGAGAGCAGGGCTACCTATTATTCTAATTTCAAGATGATCAGTATTCACTTACTAAACATGTGCAAAGTATTGAATCAAGTAGTCCACTATGTTTTTAACTACAATTCTTTTTCAGCATTCTAACATAACTGTGCCTGCTGTAAACCATCTCAAAATTTCAACTGAGATATAGAACATGCCAGTTAAACTAAATGGATGAACTATAAAAACAAAGGGCTTAAAGGACAAGGAAAGGCAAAAAAATAAAATCCCATTTTACTTTCTTTAATGAAAAAGAAATCTATATAACCTGACTGTATGCAGTGAAATTCTCCCTTTATTTACTGGATAGGAATTGTACGACGATCCCTAACTGCTGGGCAGGGAAACAATAATACTTATGAACAGCAGGGGGGGGGCCGCCTTACTTTCCAGTCATGCAGAACTCCAGCAGCTTGCAGTCGGTGACTGTGTAGAGATTTGTATTGGATTTTATTTTTGCCTTTACATCCCCTTTACTGTTTCCAGTTCAAGTTGCAGGAACAAATATCATAGAGTCATATTTAAACAGATAAAATTGGATTCTATTATGGAGGATTATTTTGCTGCAGCCGCTGGTTGGAGAAAGTTTGTATTAAACAATACAAAAACTATAAAATTCACATTAGATTACATGACAAGACAGGACCCAGTGTAGTCTGTATACTCTGATTATTAATCAGTCTTGCTGTATCGGCTTCTGGCAGATATTATTTGGCTGTTTTGATCATTTATGATCATCCCTAAGCAGCCCAGATCACACTGAGCATGTGCACAGTCTTGGTCTTGCAAAGATATTTAACAAAGTTACAAGATAACAGCCCCCCGTGGCCAAGTTTGAAAGCATACATCATTTATTTGATTAGGCTTGTGGTGCAGTAAGTTCATGTTTATGTTTAGTATACAAAATACAGCATTTCTAGCCTTATTCTATTTTAGACTTTCCTTGTCCAATCCACTAGTTGTTTTCATCTTCTAACTTACAAGAGATTGTTTAAATGAAATTGCTACTGGTAACTGCATTCCTTGTCTTCCGTTCATTAAATGCGATTCTGACGGCATAAAAAGCTATACACTGCAATTAAACAAAGCAGTAGGTTGTCAAACTACTGTTTTGCCAGAATAAAAATAAAAAACTGCAACATTTCAATAAAAATGCACTGGAGTTAATGGGAATTTGAAATTACATTGCAATTAATGTATTTGCTCTGCAATGGCATATAAATTGCCTTACCTTTTAAGAGGTACAACTTTACACTATGAAACAACTGTTCATAGAAAACAAGCTCCTATGTTGCAAACTTCTTCCAAATATGGTGCCTGAACTACTTAGATAGTGAGGGCTCCATTCCTGTTGACTGGAAGGCATGATAATAAACAGATAATAATGTCTGTTTTTCCCAGTAAATACAAACAGTGAGAAACAGACCCCATGGTGAAATTGTAATATGGATTTGCAAAACGAATTGCCCCTGTGAAACTGCACATTCTGCAGCAAAAACTGTTCCAGGAAACAGCTTGGTCATTTCCATCCTGGATTCCTCATTTCTGCACCCTTTGCCCAGTGAGGCTTAAATAAATCAATTAATAAATTAATTATATGTAACTAATGTACTGGTGCCCTAAGGAACCCCTGCCCCATACCATAGTCAAGATTGTGAGATATTTGACTGTACTACCATCCCCATACCCCTGCACCATTTTGAACACAAAGTTGGTTACCAAATCACCCTACACCCAGTGGCACTTATTTATCTATACCTATGTTCAGACCATTTATTGGCCAAGTTGAGAATTCCAATTTCAAACTTATAAGTTTTCCATCATAAAGTCACCCACCCTGACCAATACATTTTCAATGATAATTGACAGTGGAATTTGGGCTTCAGTTGCAGTACACTGCCCCTTAAATTTCAAGAGCCAGGATTTCCAGCCAATTAGCACAATCAGACAAAAAATTAGCAGTTTGTGAGATTATGCAATTGAATTCTTTTTATCACTGCAATTTCCAAAGTATACTGTGGACATACCATGAACATTTTAGACTCTGTGGGATGATATACTGTATAACAGGCTATATAATTTCTCCTGCTTCTGTGTTCAATCGTTTTCTATCATCATGGTATACCTTTCCCTATCACCCACTACTGTATAAAGGAAAATGGTAAATAGAAAAACGTATTTAATGAAATCGTAGGACATATAATAAATGTCTACACTTTTAAGACATGTTATGATATACGGTATACTGAAAATAAATCCAGTTAAAACATAATTTGCAGATCAAAGAAATAGATAGAATTTTGAAACTTGCCAAATACTTTAGCAGGAGAGAAGAAAAATAGGGAAGCAAGAATTGTTTAATAGAAAGAAGGCTGTACAGTCCTTTAGCAAGGAAGATCTGTGCCTCCAAAGATGCCCCAGTAGCTCCCCATCTTCTTTTCTGCTGATTCACTGATTCACATGCTCTGTGCTGCTGTCACTTTCTGAATTTAGGGACCCACTCACAATATACAGTACACATAGAATAGAAATGTCACAATATAAGGCTGATTAGTAATTAATACAGCTAATTACTACACGGCAACACAGAAACCAGTGCAACTAGCATCAGAATTTAATAATGAGCCTTGTAGAATCAGTTTATATTACAGGCCAACCTTATTTTCTACTTGATAATATGCAATAACCTTAAGCTTAGCTTCTCATCAGCTGCTCAGAGCTCACTGAGCATACACTTTACAAGATGGTGACCCCCTGTGACAAGTCCTGGATGATTGCTGCTATTGAGAGGCTGAAACTTTAGGCTGGTGCAATAAGTGTAGTATATAAAATATAGCATTTTAGGGTTTAGTTCTTCTTTATAGCACTACAATGAAAATGCTGCAACACATGTGACAACATGCCTTGACACTGTGAGGCCTATTTACAAAAACCCCCCACAAAACTTGTGTTAAACGCTGGTATTCCTATACCTTTTCACTGTGTTTTTTGAATAGAACAAAAACACCACCTCTATTTCAAAAAGATCTGCCACTAAATATGTTCAAGAGATAAGATCTCCCGTGCTAATATTGGAATGTGATGTCTGATATTTTCATCTTGATTTACTCATAGCATTATCTTCACAAAATATTTTCTAGGTGCCATAAAATGAATACTTTTTTACTTAAGAGCAACATCAGTATTTAGATGTGAAATACAGCTCACACCGTGAATAATCAAGGTTTCTACAATGTTTTCTCTTTGTGGAACAGTAACACCGAAAAAATTTAAGTGCTTTAAAGGAATGATAATATAATATAGTGTTGCCCTGCACTGGTAAAAGTGGTGTGTTTGCTTCAGAAACACTACTATGGTTTATATAAATAAGCTACTGTGCAGCTATGGGGGCAGTCATTCAAGCACAGAATACCTGGTAGGTAACAGATAAATTCTGAAGAATCCCATTATATACTACAGAACATATATGTTATCACCTGTGGATCCTAAGCCTTTTCTCCTTTTTCAGCTTTGAATGGCTGCCCCCATGGGCTCACAGAAGCTTGTTTATATAAACTATAGTAGAGGTTCTGAAGCAAATACACCAGTTGTGGCAGTGTAAGGCAACAGTACATAATATTTTCATTACTTTAAAGCACTTACATTTTTAGGTGTTGCTGTTCCTTTAACATCTTAATTCTACCTGCGAGACATAGGGTCATACACCCCAGGGAATAATTTGCAGTTGTTTTTGTTTTTATAAATGTGCAAATTCCCTAGAGGACGAGAAAATGTATATATACACAAAGACCAACGAAAGCTCCTGTCTCTATCACTTACACATCTAAATTCCTTGTAAACAAGCAAGTCATACACATTCCTGCTGCTGCTGCAGTGGTCTAGTAAGTCAAAAGCAAATGTAGAGCGTGAACGGGCAGAGAGATATAGGCTCATTAGTGAATTGTCTACCTGCTACAATTTTAGATTGAAAAAGTAACGCTTAGCTGTTTATTTGCAGTAATGATTTTTTTTTTGTTGCCAAATACATTACCTTTATATATGTAAGATACAGTATATGTTGAAGATTCATTGTAGCCACTTGCTATAAACAATAAATAAATAATTTGCATCATATTGACTCCAACATCATGTCCTTTCTGAAAGCTTTGCCAGTCTACTGACAGAATGAATAATCCATATGATTTATATAACAAATATATGGCTATAATATAACCAATTATCTATTTCTTGCTA
The DNA here is from genome assembly GCA_024363595.1 of Xenopus borealis. Lineage (NCBI taxonomy): Eukaryota > Metazoa > Chordata > Amphibia > Anura > Pipidae > Xenopus > Xenopus borealis. Next base: position 90,509,480 of record CM044442.1, read on the forward strand.
CAGATTTTGGGAAAACTGTAGATCATTAGCAGCTTCATTCATTTGTTTACGTGGTTATCAAACCCCTCCTGAAGACTTAGCAGCAGGGTATTTTTCATACTGTTCAGGAAAGAGGACAAATAAATGTAATGAATGGTGTTGTTTTGCTGATTGATCCCCCTGTGCTATCCTTGTGTTACCTAAATGGATATCCACATGGCTCTAGCTTTGTGAATGTTCGCAAGAACAAGTTTAAAAATATTGTCAAAATGTACTGAAATAATTAAAATTGTAAAAAAAATAAATTTTTTTTAATTAATCTGTGCCAATGAATACACCAAGAATTCTTTCAAACGCAATTTGGCAATCCATCAGAGGAATACCGATAAACAAATGAATAGTTTTCACCTGATAACTTAAAAGGTCAGTTGGATACTGGTGGAATGATTTACTAATTGAAGTCATCACTTATTCTTCAACCCACAGAAAAGGGCAAAACAGGAAAATCATTTTGTCTTAACCTTTTCATCTAACCTTTTAAAAATAATGAAGTTTTAGTATAAAATATTTTTTTGTCAATACTACTTTAACACATTTAATTACTTAAAAATCGAGAATAGAAAATCGAGAAGACAACCAAAATAGTAAAATAAATGAGATACTCAGATGATAATTAAAACATAGACCTAGACAGACAATTTGTAAGGATGAATGTATAGCCAACTCTATTTTTATCCCAGACATTTTTGCCAAATCAATACCTATGTTAAGTCTATAGGGCAATAAAGTATCTAACTCATGTATCCACACAGACTTCTTTAAACCTATCATCACCACTATAGTTTTTTGTGACATGCTCTACACCCCTAAATATCCGAAATCCAAGGTCACAATTATGCTTAGTCCTATAATGCTATAGTTCGAGGTACTGTTTTATTATTACAGAGAAAAAGGAAATTCTTTTTTTAAGTTTGGATTATTTAATTATAATAGAGTCTATGGGAGCTGGCCTTTCCATAAATTGGAGCTTTCTGGATAATGAGTTTCTGGATAATGGATCCCATACCTGTACTGAAAAAAATATATATATTCCATTTGCATAAACCCACAATAGTTTCATCCCTCTTGGGAATGAAAATGCAAATACTTTATCTAGATGTTTATCAGGGAGTTACTTAAATAAGGCCAGATGGGAAGATTCGAGGAGATTTGTCGCCTTGCGACTAATCGCCTCTTCTTTGTGGCGACAAATCTCCCCGAATCTTCCTGTCTGGCCTGAGCCCAATTCAAATGAAAACCTCCCATCTTACCCCATCAAAGAGGATATCTTTTTTATGAAGTTTGCAGTTTGTACCCTGCCCTTCACTTAGCACTAAGTTATCTGGCTGCTAAATAGAGTACAAATACAGTGTTGCCTGAATTCTGCAGGCTATAGTGGCACATGGGTGTCTCCTTGGCATCCCCCAATGGGAAAAAGATGCAGCAGGTACTCTGCTACGCTCTACTTATTGCTTATTAAGTAGATTCAGTACAAATTCCCAACATTTATGAGTGATGTGGAAGCGCTTAGTGCTTTAGCCCTTGTTTGTTTTTGTATATAACTGTTAGCTGAAATGTCTAAGCCTGACTCTCTGACACTCTGACTTTGCCAACCTAACAGTCCCATCTCAGTCTGTTAGTTACAGTTTCTAATGATAACAGATGCCTGCTGCACAAATATTGCAGCCCCCTCATACAGGAACATGGGGGATCAGACAGGTAAAGTAAAAGCATCATGCAAATACTTTATGGCAAAGTTAGAAGTAGCTTTCAAAGAAAATATTATAATAGATGTAAAAAAGAGTTTAATTTCAGGTGTCAGCATCTCTTTTTAAGGTTTGAAGGCGGAAGTGACATCACCAGTTACCATGGAAACATGTCTCAAAGTAGGCATGGATACAAGTGGTGACGCTGGCTGGTATCCCAGTAACCAACAGGGATTACCCTAGCAACCGTCTCATAGATTACAAACTGAATCAAAACACTTAGAAGGTTTTGAATATAATCAAAAGACATTTCAGTTAAATATTAAAAGCATGAAATTAACTCATCATAGAAATAAATGCAGGTCAAAGTCTGAACCTCAGTTTTCTTTCATTTTAAAATGCGTTCTCTGCCTCTTACCAGTGGGGGAACTTGCTGAATCAATCTTAGATCATCTGAGGAATGCCCTGCATCTATACAGTGTCTAGATACAGGCAGAGCTCTATTTTTAGCGTTAATGGTTCATCTACGTTGGGCAAATCTATCCCTAAATCTTCACCAACATAGATCAGCCCGCATGGACATATAAGCATATAGATAGCAAAGCTTGTATCACAGGTATTATAGCCCCATATTTTATATGTTCTTTTGTGTTCCGAATCACTGAACTCAGGGCCCGATATATATGAGTTCAGTGATTCGGAACACAAAAGAACATATAAAATATGGGGCTATAATACCTGTGATACAAGCTTTGCTATCTATATGCTTATAGATGTATATATACGATGTATATACATATCTACATTGAGCGCAACCATTACATTTGTACATACCTTCCCTTTTTGGACCTTGGCAATTTTGTGGCACAGGGGAGGTATATCGATGACGTGTTTCTCCTATGGCAGGGTGACCAATTGGCTGAGATAGGTTATTGTACTGGTGAAAAATCGGTACCACTGTTAGGAAAAAGGCCCCTAAGTGGTGGGAGCAGCCCTTTTGCACTTGCAGTATTCTTTTACTTGCATAGATACATTTAGGTGCTTAATCTCAGTGTATACTGTGTGCTAGCATTTATGCAAAATTTATCATAAGGGAGTGTGACCCTGTTGGAAGATATATATGCATTGAAAGTGGATTAACTCTCCGCTTATTGGGTCTATGCACCACTGCTTTTTCCTTACAAGCTAATTACCTGGTGCATTACATGTGTTGGACAATTATATATATATATATATATATATATATATATATATACTGATTTGGTAATGTTCTTCAGTATGCTACATACTTTGATATAAACTGTTGCTTAAGTATTAATTAGTAGTATTGAATAGGCCCTTTTTTATCAGAAGTTTTCCATTGTTCAAGTACGCACTTCATCCAATAAGTAATTCACTTATTTTAGCTTCACTAAAACTAATTACGAATTGGCTGAGATTGGTTATTGTACTGGTGAAAAATCAGTGCCACTGTTAGGAAAAAAGTGGTGGGAGCAGCCCTTTTGCACTTGCAGTATTCCTTTACTTGTATATTCTGTATACATTTAGGTGCTGTGTGCTAGCATTTATGCTACATTTATTATTTTAGTCCAACACAAATACATTTGGCCAAGGCTTCCCAAATTCTTCTACCTCTCTGGTCTGCAAAGGTAAGACCAAGGAGAAAAAAAAATCACATTCCTTATCTTCTTTTGCTAATTTGAAATGAATAATTCTTCTACTGGTTCCATTTAACAATTAAACTGTATTTTTACTGCAAGAAGTGCATTTCTGCTATATAGAACAATTTCCATTCTTTTTCACAGCCAGTTGGAAAGTAATTGCAGATTCATTTGTTTTCTAAAAAAGCAGAGTGATTAGAAAGAATAGTTACGAAAATTAAATGAAGGACTAATTTTCATATTGTTTGAAAGACAAAGTCTGTTACTCAGTGTTCTTTATTTTTCACCAGAAATGTGACCACTTTCTTCCAAGCAAATAAAAAAAGTGATTATTTTCACAGAATTCAGAACTGATGAGGCGCTTTTAGACAGAACAGGTCATTTAATTAAGAGTTTTCTTGTGGATGGAGGACATTACAGCACAATGATTTCACAGAATAGCATGTTGCTGCACCACATATGAATGGAGAACTATAGTTAGGGATAATCTGGGAACCATTCCATTTGCAGATATTAGGGACAGGTTTATCATAATACAAGTTTGTTGGGAAAAATAGTGGATGAAATAAAAAAAAGTTGATAACACTCTTTTTCTCTTGCATGCTAATTTATATAAATAAACATGCAAAGATATACCAGTTTGCTTCTTTTCATGCCAGTGAGAATCGTATTGTCCCACTCATTTCCAACGAGACTGAAAAAGTAAACTGGTAAAGTAAATAAAAAAAAATGTTATACAATTTTCCATTGACTTCTATACAACCTTGCCAGCTTTTATTTGGCAACTTTTAGGGTAAGGACACACGAGACGATTTGTCGCCAGCGTTTTTAAAAAGCAAATCACGGTTTGTGTCTCAGCACAAAACCATATGAAAAACGCCAGCTACTGTGCACACAGCGCGTTTGTGAATCGCCTGTAGCTCCAAAACGCACTGAGACCCTTTTCCGAGCGATTCATCAGAAATAGCATGTACTTAGAAAAGCACTGAAATCTCCTAGACACGTACACACATACAGATAAGTAGCAGCAATTGTATTCAAATTACACTGCGCAATGACGCAAGAACGTAAAGACGCAGGAATACAAAGACGCTAGGTTACAGCGGGAAGCACAAACGCTCGAGGAGAGACGCCGAGACAACACGCCGAACAAACACTCGGACGAAAACACACTTGAAAATGCCTTTTTTGAAGCACTTTTTTGATACGGACAGGAGCACGTACCGCACAGAGCAATGGGATACAAATCGCTCTGTGCCAATTGTCGCTGGGAATCGCCTGTTCGAAAAAGACGATCGCCTTGTCGCCGCGATTTGCTTTTTAAAAACGCTGGCGACAAATCGTCTCGTGTGTCCTTACCCTTAAGGTATGGGGCAGACGAGCAGATTCAGGGAGATTTAGTCGCCAGGCGCCTATTCGCCTCTTCCGCCCGGCAACAATCTTCCCGAACTGCGTTCTTCCTGCCTTTGATTTCCGAAGTCGCCTGAAGATTCTCTGTGATGCAACTTCGGACGACTTCGGAAATTGAAGCACCATGAGTGAATTAGTGCAGTAGATTCCTCATTGAAGCGCACTGAAGGCAGTTTGGGGAGATTGTCGCCGGGTGGAAGAGGCAATTAGTCGCCTGGCGACTAAATCTCCCTGAATCTGCTCGTCTGTCCCTACCCTCAAGGTTTTTTCTTTTCAACTATTTGAGGATTTCCTCATCTGTGTTTTTCTCAAATACCAGATAGCTAGCTTTATTTTCAGAAATACCACTTGTAAAAGTAGCAACTTTGTTGTTGAGATTTCCTTTACTTATGCCCTTAGCAATCTGCCATCTTAGAAGTACCTATGTCATGAAAAGGCCCCTTCCAGACAAGTGCACATGCACAAAATTTCACGGGCACTCTCCTGCATGTAACAATTTTTTAGCAGTGCTGCAGGGCAATAATGTGTGGCGAGGCTTCCAAAGTACCAGGCAAGGCAGCGCAGATCATGAATTAAAACTATATGGATCACAATCAATTTCTATGTTCAAGAGATAGAGACTCGGGTTACCATTTGAAACCACTGTTAGTGGTTCCTTATTTGCTGAAGCTGCTGTGTTAATTCATAAGAGGTATCTACCTCGCATAGAAGAAAGCTTGCTCACTAGGAATCTTCTGCACATGTGCCTGATATGAAAAGTATGTATTGTGTATGCATTGCGGTCTTGGTCTTGAAGACAGAGCAATGCATTGTTGGCTTACCTTTTCCTATACTAAGTGCCTTTGTGAAAATAATGGGTTTGCATATGCAAATTAGGGCCAGGGAGCTAAATCACGTGACTTTTTGGCACAAAACAAGGAAGTAAAAAATGTTTTCCCCTTCCCACCCATAATTTGCATATGCAAATTAGGGTTCGGATTCGGTTCGGTATTCGGCCAAATCTTTCGGGAAGGATTCGGGGGTTCGGCCGAATCCAAAATAGTGGATTCGGTGCATCCCTAGTTTGAATCTACTGAAGGCCTTAGAACTTGAGTGGAATGCAACACTAAAACACAGCATTGAGCTATGCCTGTCCCTGGTAAGATTATTGTTTTCAGACTTTCCTTGTCCTTTAACAAACCACGAAAATACCTATCCAGTGTAGATGTCAAACATAAAGCTCTGTTACTGCAAGATTTAGACCACAATCACTTTTTAAATATTACAATGATATAGTCTTTCCTCAATCCACTGGTACCATAGTAGATGAAAGAGTGTCTGGAAATATCAGAAATAATCTTTTGGCTAAAGCCCCACAAAAGTGTATTCCATCAATTCTGCTGCCAAGTTCATAGTACCATGCCCCTTTGTCAGCCAATTACAACTTTCTTGAGCTAAACCTTCCAAGGTCCAAATTATCTTAGCAACTATGCATTGATCTGGTTAAGAGACTGGACTATGAGGGCATTAACAGAAAAATGAGTAATACAAAGTAGCCATAACAATACATTTGTAGCCTTAAATTTTATTTTTAACATTTATTTTTAAACGGGGGCAGATTTATAAGAAGACGAATATTTCAGAAACTGTTAAAAAGCAATATTGAAGGCCAACTAAAAAGTTGTTTACAATTAGCCCCTTTAAGCATCCCATTGACTTTTAACTGCCAATGCACGGTTGTCCCTGCCTCCCATTACAGAATGATCCTTATGTGCCCACCATAATTATTCCAACATCACAGCTAAGGAACTGCAGCACTGCAACATGCATTAAATAAGATAATATTATTCTTATTTGTATTTTGTTTGGGGTTAAAATAATCAGTATAAAATGGGGCTACAGCACAAGATGTTTTACACGAAGGTGATCATATTTCATATTTACTGAGAGATGGTAACTACATGTTATTAGGAAAACAATGACGAGGTCCTGGCAATTTGAAATTTATTCCATGTTATCTTTTCATGTACAGTAGCTTTTTAAATGTGTTCTTTGGTTATGAGGAAACATTCTAAAGGAGATAGCTCAGCTGTGAAGTAGATGTTGTGCTTTGGATATTCAATTCTACATATTCTTCAGTGTTAGAAACCCCTCTCCCTGTAGAGTAGATTTTGGAGAATGTTTCATGGTCTTAGTAAGTCTAAGTATGGGTCTTTAGGTATTAGGGTAGTTGTGCCATAATTAGCAAGACGCATGTAATCCTCAGGAACCAATTATGAGCTACACAGATGATTGGGAATTGAAGCCTGTCTTTGTCTGTGTGAATGTAGGGCTGTAACTAGGTATTCCCCTCCTACCATGCTTCTGGCACAGATCTTTAGAACATGCCCAACCCTTATTTGAAACATGGACAGGAATCATAACAGAGCTATAGGGAGCTCCAATAAAGGGGCCTTTTTCAAACATAATATTAAGTTTTAGTCCAAAGTAAAATAAACCTCATATTTTATTCATTACTACCTACAAGACTGGATACGTTTTTAGTTATTCTATATATCTCATTTAATAATTCATTAGATATCATACTTCATGTCTGACCCTGTGATGATCTCAACATCATAAACGCTTAGGCTTTACAGACCTAAGGACCCTTTTGTACATTCTTTGACTTAGCACAGTTTTAGAGTATAATATTAGAATCTAGTGATGGGCGAATTTCTGTGAAACGGCGAAACTTTAGTTTTCACCATGAATTTGCCCTGAATAAATTTTCCTACCACTATTAGTATCCCATCAGGAATCAGGCAAGGCGAGACGGACTAGGGTATGATGCAGAGAAGATACGTGCCTGCACCCCCCAAGCTTTGCTCCCTTTGCACATGCCTATCCATAGTTCAAGCCCATAACTTTTCCATATAATTATCCTTAGCCCAGCCATCTGCCCAACACTGAACATTGAATGTGTGCTCTGGTGCCCCACTCGACATAAGCATTTGAAGGAGTAAAGTCAGCATCAGGTAAACAAGCGTGTGCATGCAGGAGAGGATGAGGTGGCCAGCTGGGTTGCCTAGGGTGCCCAGTTGACTTGGCACATGACTGAGAGAGTAAGAGAAAGTGGAAAAGATAGTGATGTGTTAATATCTCACTCACTTTTTCAACTGGAGTGGGTCCTGGGTCCCACAAGGGTGGTGGAGAGAGCGGGGGTCCTTTGAAGAGCAATATATATATATATATATGCATATTTGCCCCAGCACCCAGAGGTTTCTGAAAGACTGGTTCAGAGTCCAGATGCTTGGAGCTGTGTATATATATATATATATATATATATATATATATATATATATATATATATGTAAAAAAGACCACCAACACCAGGAATTTTCGTTATCAAATTTGCTGCACACACATTACAATACAGAGGTGCCTCCCTGAAGGTCATGATAAAATAAGCCTTCTTTGGCTTCCCATGTTCAGCAGTAAGAAGCAGCAGAAACAGTAATTGAAACCACCTCATTGATTTCCCTCACAAATGCCCAAATCCATTCCTGAGCAACATCACTAGGACCCTGCAGCAATCTGGCAGTAAGTGAGCTGTCTCCTGCGCTCCGCCCACATCCCATCACATTTAGAGCTTCACCCTTCGTTGCACTCAAGATTCCTCTTCCTCGTTTCCCCTCGCACCCACCCTTTAGCCTGTCATCCGCTTTGCTCGTGACTTCCCCCCCCTGTCCCTGGATGTGGCTTTGCAGACTGCTGGTGCTTATGTTTCCAGAGATAGGAGCCGGGCGAGTAAAAATTAGTGTGTGAGAGGAGGCTACTCCAGAGACGATGCTGCTGCTCCAGTTGCCGCAGAAAGGGAAAGCAGTTTGCGAATCCGTCATGGGCAGGCAAGGCAACGCAGAATGTTCCATTTATTGGGAGAGGGTCTAAATGTAGCTTGCACTTCTAAAATGGTGCAGTAAAATGGTTTTGCCCAGAGAAGGGGGTTTTGAAAATGCAGCCAGAGCAGCGTTAAACCTGAAGTCAGATTTTGGTGCATAAAATGACCAAAGCTTTTAAAAACTGCAGTGCTGCCTGCCCTCCATCCCCCCCTGCAAGTGTCTCCATATGCCAACGGCAGCCTGTGAGGTAAGTAGTGTATCCTGGCACGGGGTGGGCATGTTTATTTGTATCTCAGGGCAGTGGAAGAACGCATGCTGAAATATGTACTGTAGTCTGCGCTTGACACTTTTATCTAGTCTCCAGTTTTGGGGAAGTTTAAGTGTTTTCCAATTCTGTATTGTCTGTATTGGGGAGGAAATAATTAAAACATAGGCTCCATCTAGTGGAAGCTAATAAGTTATTGGTATCCTTTCCTGCTTGTATTTTAGTTGTACTCCCTATGCTGATATGTGGGGGGACTTATTAAAGATACGTTGCACCGTAAAGCTTGACACAATGTCGCACAAGCTCATGTCTTTCTACATTCTCCCTAATGGACACGACACTGCCTAACCTTACATCACTCGTAATATAATGTGCGTCGGATGCGGTGTAAGTGTTTGCAGATGTGCAGAACTTGCCATCTACATGCTTGACGTGCGTTTCCCCTGGGGATATATGTCAATATTTATATTGGAAAGCATTCCTAATGCCAATGAACATACACAAAACTCACAACAATCAAATATACAAATAAGATGTATATAATACATATAACATGCTGCTTCTTCAACGTCACTGCAAACTATTCATGCATGAATGAAACAGTAAACAGGGCCAATGTCAGAATTTCTCTCTCATGTTGAAAATTATTGGTTTAAATAATTTTAGAGTGACAGCCTACGTTAATTTCCTTTCCTCTCACCCCCTTTAAAGGAGAAGGAAAGGCAGAATAGACTTGGGGGTGCCAAACGTAAGGCACCGCCAAGTGATTAAACTGATGTACCTCAAACCCCGAGCCGGTGATCATATCAGCCGAAATCTGCACCGGCCCCGGGTTATAGAAGCGAGCACCACAGAGATCACCACTTCCTTATGCGCACTGATGAGCATACGCACTAGAACGAAAAGCTGAACTTTAACTTTAAAGTCAGATATTTTGTTCTAATGCGCATGCGTCAGTCCAGGGAAATGAGCATCAGCTACTTCCTTATGCACACTGATGCGCATTAGAACGAAAAGCCGAACATTAACTTTAAAATCGGCTATTTCGTTCTAATGCGCCTGCATCAGTCTGGGAAAATGAGCATCAGCGCGCTGAAGGAAGTAGTGATCTCCGTGGTGTTCGCTACTATAACTCAGGGCTGGTGCAGATTTCGTCTGATAGGAGCACCGGCCCCGGGTTTGAGGTACATTAGTTTAATCACTTGGGGGTGCCTTACGTTTGGCACCGCCAAGTCTGTCTGCCTTTCCTTCTCCTTTTTGTAAAGTACAAACCCAACCTTAAAG
>CM044442.1:90521220-90540960 GCA_024363595.1 Xenopus borealis
ACTACAGAACAACATGATCTTTAATTTAATTTTTATTTACACAGATCCTGGCTCAAATGCACATCATGAGAACCAAAATAGAAGGCTGTTTGTATAGATCCAACTCCATCAAAAAACAATGAACAGGCAGTTATAACAGGAATGCTGATATTGATTTGCTAATACCCTGCCATCCCATGCAGCCATTGATTTTGCAGAAAATGATGGTGTTTACATACACCATTTATGGATTGTTTGTAAAAAAAAAAAATATATATATATATATATGTCCCACAGTACCAGCACTATAGACCGTTATGTAGCCAGTGGTGCACGATCAAGGTATCATATAATGTGTATATATATATATATATATATATATATTTATATATGTTTTCATGATTATGGGTAATCTGATAACAATTGCAGTCTGTACTAAGTATAGTAATCCATAGTAACCAATCAGATGACAGACTTTACAGTTTACCTGTTTGAAAGCATATATACAGTTGCTTGCTCTAAGTTACTAGACCTGGTAAGAACATCAGGAATTATATGTATATTGCATTATGCCATTTTGCACCTATTGCTTCACACATGTCAGACAAGGCAAATATAATTTTACTGTCATTTTACAATGTCATTGAGCAATTATTGTGTGGATGCTGTGCAAATGATAAAAACTGCAGTCAGATCATCCTTCAGCTTCACATGCAGCCATTAATGAGAAAATAGCAATTAAAAAGACATTCGAACATTAAAACTTCATTTTTTTTTTGTAACTTTCTAGTTCATGAGTTGCAAAAAAGTTTGACCCACCTATTGCTATGTTGCACTTAGATGGATGTATTGTATGACAAATCATAGTGAGTAGGATGATTTCAGTGTAACTCCATAGGCTGTAGCAGAGCCTAATTGATAGCTGTTAATGTGAATGGCTTCATAGATTTCAGTTTGATTATTTGTTCAGTTATTTGTTGCTGCCATCAAATAGATTAAATTGCTGTCAGGTGAATGAGGCATGACAGAACAAGCCCAAGTTACTATTGATTTCAGTGGTATTTAGTGGTAGTGTGTCTTATGGTTATAATTGAATTAGGCAGAAAATCTAAATGCAAAGCAGTGAAGAGTATGAAGTTGTATCTTGTATTGTTACATAGTAGCAAACCCCACAAGTACAAACATGTCGATGAAAAATGCAAGGCAGACTGTGGTCAGACATACAGTATTTATAAAAAAAAAAGAGAATTTACCAGCATTTTTCAATTTCTTATAAATAAGTCAGGTGCACGTCACATGGTGTCCACTCCAACCGCCTCTATAGTCCATCAAGAATGTAGCAGACAGCACCATCAAAAATATATAATTAAAAAGCCTTTATTCTGCTTTTGGCTACATGATCCGTTGATCAAGTTGATAAAGGGCCATTATGGCTTGAAACATTGTATGTATCCGGATCATGTAGCCAAAAGCAGAATAAAGGCTTTTTAATTATATCTTTTTGATGGTGCTGTCTGCTACATTCTTGATACAGTATTTATACCACATTTTACTACATTGCAAGTGACAGTCATACAGTTTATAATAGATCTTATGGCTATCACCAATGCTGTTCTGTTATTGCTATATTCTGGAGATGTAATTAAAGAGAACTAAAGTTAAAAAAAGTAATTATTTTATTAAATGGCACTGGTTACCTTGTTTGTTTTTATCCCGACAGAGGTGTGGGCTAGTAGTGCCTTTACTCTGGTTGGGAGAAATAGTAGTTATTGTCCAAAAAAATTGCCCCCACTAGTGCCATGCCACCAGCACCAGGAGAGCTCCAGGAGTTTTCAGCACTGTTTTAGCTGGTAAATGCCTAAAACTACCTATGGCACTTCTTATTAATGGGAATTAAAACAACCTAAGCAAATACAAACAGTATTCATTACAACTAAGGTCCACCCTTAGTTCAGAATCTCTAGCACTTTGGTCTCCAAATCACCGATCTGGATAGATGACCCACCCAAATACTAGTAGACTTAAGGTTTGAAGATCTAAATTAAGGAAAGATTCATTTTTAGGGAAACCCCAGGTCCTGAGCATTCTGGATAACATACCTGTAGTTGAGAAAGTCAACTACAAGAAATACTAAAATTTTACTTGAAATTGAACTAAAGCCTAAAATTAATATGACTACAAATGCTGTATTCTATGTAGTCAGCCTATTGTACTAGGAGCTCCATAGCAGTAATTTAGATCTTCAAAGTTTCCCACAGAAGCTCCCCGTCTTCAATCTTGTTAGGCCACCTTTTGAGTGTCAGTACGCACAACTCATGCTCAGTGTACCCTGGACTGCTGTGGAGAAGTTAACCTTGAGGATGTTGAAAATCATCAAGCAGAAAATGAGTTTCAGTGGTCATAGATGCTGATGCTGATTATTACATTGTTATTCACTGGTTTCTTAATTTACTGCACCAGAAGCCTATTTAAACCAATGATTTCTGTTTTCAAAGTTGGCCACAGGAGGTCACCATCTTGTAACTTAGTTCAACATCTTTGCAAGACAAAGACCATGCACATGCTCAGTGTGATATGGGCTTCAGTTGAGAGGTTAGAGTTCATCATAAAGTATCAAAACAGGATAAGTGAAATAATATCTGCCATAGACTCTGATGCAGCAACACTGATTAATAATCAGAATATACAGACTGCACTGGGTCTGTGGATACAAATCTCTACACAGTCGCTGGCTGCTCTGCAGGGAGACAAACAAAGCTGCTTGATGCCCTGGGAAGTCCCTCCCCCTGCCATTTGAAAGTATGATTGTTTCCCTGCAGAGCAGTTAGGGACCATTTGAAGTTTCCTATCTGCAGGAGTCACAGCAAGTAAAAGGAAGAGGGAATTTGACTGCATACAGTCAGGTTTCTTATAAATATAGTAGACATTTTTTTAATTAAAGTATTTTGGAGATTTCTTTTTCATTAAAGAAACTAAAAATTGAATTTTATTTTTTTGTCTTTACATCCCCTTTAATGGTAATGTGAAATATATCCTAGAGAAAAAAAGAGTTATATGTATGTATATGTGTTACTGTGTTTCATCAGTATTTTAACTTACAGTAGCTATGGTTCATTAATACTAGTAATGATAGCAATTTCGTTGTTACTCTCTAGTTATTCCTCTACAATATTCTTAGTATATTTGTATAGTACATACTCTTATATTCTTATTACATCCCATGACATTTGTTTAATTCTTCTCTGCAGGTTCTCCTTCCAATACGAAACACAAAATGACAAATACAATCAGGAATAATTGGAAAGGCAGATACTGGATTTCAGAAAATGTCGATGTACAAATACTCAGAATGGAAGAACAATCATTACTAATTAACATGGATTGAATTTTACTTTACTGGATGCATCTGACATTTGAATTGCTGGCAAACTGCAAAAATATATGAATGGCATTTCATAAAGGATAATTCTGAAATGTGCTTCGTTCAGGAATATTTCGAGAACTTCATTATTAAAAAAACTTTACTATTGATATAACAGCAAAATATTATTTACACAATTTGTAAACACAATAGCTTGCTATAAAACGTATAGCTTTTTAAGGAAATATTTCATCACCTTCGGTAAACATGAAAATCACTTAGCCTGTTAAGCAAGATATAGATAATATTTATTAAAAATATGTTATAATAGGTTATGTAAATAACCACCAAGTTTATTGCTTATGAATAAATAATTGCAAATAATACTATATTTAGGTATTTAAAAAAAAAAAAATATAAAAGATAAACTATAATCCTGTATAAATGTCACCTCATATACAAATGCAACACACATTTTCAAATATATAATCTAGGTCTATAGTATGTATAACTGAATATTCTCCCAATGGACCATGGCTCTAAACTTAACAGAACACTATATTTTTCTATTTATTACAACTTTTTTGTTCTTACTCATTGATAAATCCGATAGCAATTCCTCTGACTGGTTGTTGCTGACAAATAATGTTGCTCAATATCACAAATTATATGAATTTACATCTGTCACCAAACAGAAGAGTAGCCTTTTACATCCAAATTTGTACTTCGACGCAACAGATGTTCACGAATTAAGGCAAAAATCTCATACTAGTCACATACATTTATTTAGGACAATTAGAAATGCTGTAATGAAGATGCTCTCAAATCCATCATACTATTTGCCTCCACCAAAGCATGCTGATTTTACGGCAAAATGGAATGAAATTTATGGAAACAATCTTCCTCCTTTGGCACTATATTGCCTGCTTTCTCCAGATGATAAAACAGCATTTGCTTTTGCACTTGAGTATATGGACAGGATGGCAAATTACAAAGACTGGTTAGTCCAGACTGCTCCTGGTGATGAAGTACCTCTTGGGCATTCATTAACTGGCTTTGCCACAGCCTTTGACTTTCTGTATGGTTCACTTGATAATAATAAAAGGCAGCGATATTTAGAAAAGATTCAAAAGGCCAGTGAAGAAATGTATGAATATTCTAAAGTTCGCTCATGGGGGAAACAGTTTCTTCACAATCACCAAGCTACTAATATGCTAGCACTGCTTATGGGAGCTTTGGTTGTACAGGGTTATAGAGAAGCCCAGGCAAATCTTTGGAAGCAAACAGTGGTTGATGTAATGGAAAAGACAATGTTTCTTCTCAATCATGTTGTTGATGGCTCTTTGGATGAAGGTGTTGCTTATGGAAGTTATACTTCTAAGTCTATTACTCAGTATGTTTTTTTAGCACATCGACATTTTGGTATTAATCACTTTGAGAACACTTGGTTAAAAATGCACTTCTACTTTTATTATTCTACCCTGCTACCAGGTTTTCAGAGAACTATTGGAATAGCAGATTCAAATTATAACTGGTTTTATGGTCCTGAAAGCCAGTTGGTGTTTCTGGACACATTTATTCTAAAGAATGGTCTTGGGAATTGGCTGGCCTATCAAATTCGAAAACACAGACCTAAAGATGGACCTATGGTACCATCCACAGCACAGAGGTGGAGCACCCTTCATACAGAATATATATGGTACAATGCTGATCTTTCTTTACATCCTCCTCCTGATCAAGGCACTGCGAAAATGCACTTGTTTCCAAACTGGGGAGTTGTAACTTATGGAGCTGGATTACCAAATACTCAGACTAATACATTTTTCTCTTTTAAATCTGGAAAGCTTGGTGGCCGGGCAGTTTACGATATTGTTCATTTTCAACCATACTCTTGGGTAGATGGATGGAGAAGTTTCAATCCAGGACATGAGCATCCAGATCAAAACTCCTTTACATTTGCTCCCAATGGACAAGTTTTTGTCTCTGAAGCGTTATATGGACCGAAAATGAGTTATTTAAATAATATACTAGTTTTTGCACCATCACCTACTAGTCAGTGTAATAAACCTTGGGAAGGACAGTTGGGAGAATGCTCACAGTGGCTTAAATGGACTACAGAAGAATATGGTGATGCATCTGGTGAGATTATATCAGCCAACCAGCATGAAGAAATGATATTTGTAAGTGGTGAAGCAGTCTCTGCTTATTCGTCTTCCATGAGATTAAAGAGTGTTTACCGTGGTTTACTGCTTTTAAACCCCCAGACTCTTCTGGTAATTGATCATATAGAAAAGTATGAAGATTCCCCAATATCACTAGCCAGTGCCTTTTTCCACAATCTGGATATTGATTTTAAATATGTTGCTTTCAGATTTTTAAACAAATACAATGGTGCCATGATGGATATCTGGGATGCTCACTACAAAATGTTTTGGTTAGACCAAAATGGTAACAGCCCCTCTGCCAGGATACAAGAAGCAGAGCAGGCTGCTGAGTTTAAGAAGCGCTGGACACAATTTGTAAATGTAACCTTTCCATTAAATGACAAAATTTCAAGAATTGCATACTTATTCTTTGGGCCATATGTTAATGTATCAGATCTAAAATTTCTAGATGATAGTAAATGTGGGGTTAAGATGTCCATTAAGATTAACAATACTGAAAATATTGTATCTTTAGTAACTGAGTATAATGATTTAGAGGCTCGATTTAACTTTCTTGGATTTGGTGGGTTTGCAAAAGTTGAGAATCATGAAAAAATTGTGCGTTTTGGCTTAGGAGTTGATCATATAAGAAAACATGAATCTGTTGCATTTCACTTTGGCCTTAAATTAAATGTAATGATTGGCCTGACATTGTGCATAGGTTTGGTAATTTTAGCATTTAACTGGAGGTTTTATATTTCCTTTAGTAAGCTGATGCGTTGGATCCTAGTATTGATTATTACACTTTATTTTTTTGAATTACTAGATGTGTGGAGTACATGTACCCAACCCATTTGTGCAAAGTGGAACAGTGAAATTGCAGACACTGAAAATAAATATGAAAGGCAATCTATAGATCTGCCAGCTGTAATTATCACTTCTCTTCCCTGTTCAGGAGCTGAGATTTTGAAACAGCTTTTTTTCAACAGCTCTGATTTCATATACATTAGAGTCCCCACTGCTTACATTGATATTCCAGATGGAGAGTTTAAGGTTGATTCATTTGTCGATGCATGCGAATGGAGTAGTTCTGATGTTCAGGAAGGACAGTTTAAATTAATCCAAGGCTGGCTGCAGTCACTACTTCAGAATACAAAAATTTATTTGCAAAACATTGATTTGCATGAGCCTAGCAAGCCAAAACTTTTTCATCATAGTATCATCACTAAGGATAAAAAAAGAAGGTTCAAAAGAAGGGACCCATTTCCAGAACAAAAAAATAGAATCAAGGGAAGCTATGACAAAGATGCGGAGTACATAAGACACCTTAGAAAACAGTTAATGAAGTTTCCAAATGCTCAGCCTGTACTTGGTTTAAGTAGTGGAAGCTGGACATTAAAAGTTCCTTTTATTCAAAATATTATTGGACCTTCACTGAGAGCACTATTCGTTGTTCGAGACCCACGTTCATGGATTTATACATTGCTATATAAAAGTCGGCCTAATGTATTCTCTTCGAGGAATATCCCTCAGCGTTTATATGAAATATTCAAAGAAGAAGAAAAACAAAAATGTAAGTCTAAAGCAGGCTATGCATTTGAATATGATTCATTAGAAGAAGAACTCTTTGATTCAGAATCAAATCCTCTTTCAAAACTTTCCCACTTGTGGTTATCAAACACAGCTGCTGCAAGGAGGATAAACAGAAATTTACCTGCAATAAATTATCTCTTGGTTAGATTTGAAGAGATTATAAACTCACCACAGAAAACAGCAGAACAAATCTATAATTTTTTTGGAATACCTGTTTCTCCTGCAAGTTTAAACCAAATACTTTTTGCCAGCACCACAAATTTATTTTACCTCCCACAAGAAGGAGAGATTTCACCATCAAGTTTAAATACTTGGAAACTTAATATGCCTAAGGAAGATATTCAATTAATTGAGAAAATATGTTGGACACAAATGCAACAGCTTGGATATACAAAGTTTATTGATTAAGGTATTAGCTGCAAATGTTCAAAATCCACTGAAGTGATAACACAACCAAAATCTCTTATTAAATTTTCTGAGGATAATCCCTTAAATGCTGCAGGTCAGCAGTCAATTGCACTAACAAGCCCGATATCCTTGATGGAATACAATCACTATAAAACAGATTTTTATTTTTAATGTTATACAATGTATGTAAAATTTTCAAAAAGATTTTCCTTTCAGTTACTTTTTGTAAGGACTGTAGTGTAATTTAATAAAAACTTCAGTTCAAACTGTTGATTAAATAGGTCACACGTGTATGTTCTTTTTGTTTTGAGACGTACTTCCTCAGAAATGTTGTGCAGACATAATATATGTATAATTTGGTTAATATTTATGTGGTCAAATCATCTATATTACTCTGAAATATGAAAGTGAATTCTATTGTCAATACTACTAGTGCCAAGTTAACAATAGAAGTTTGTAGCACTTGGTTTGAGAACCTGGGTTACATATTAAATATGAATAACTGCATGCCCTATAGTATACTATTAGATTGTCTAGTATCTATAGTATAATATAAATATGTTGCAAAATAAGGGCTGATTCGCAATGCTTTAGTATATTACGAAGTGCTTTCCATTATATAAAAAAAGATGCATTTACTGTAAATTAAACAATATTCTTTAATTTCCAGAATTGACAAAATCGTTAATACATCTTTCATTGGAATGAACAATTTGGAGGGCTGTTATATGCTCCTCTGCCCCTGAACAGTAACACATCATGGAGCAGAAAGGTGTTCAAATGCTTAAAGCAGTCAAACTTATTCTAGTTATCTAAGACCCATCTGGATGATAAATTCGTGAAATCATTAAAAAGTTTCCCAGCAGTCTAAAAATTTTTGGAAAGTGCTGGTAATCCTTTTGATAAATAAGCCCAACGTTTTTTTTAAATAAAAGTTGCTTTTTTTTTTTGCTTATCACAGATCTCTATAAAGAGAGGCCAGATTATTAATATAGATTTACTTGCCATGCAATTTTTCATGTTTTTTTCTCTGATAATTAAATAGTGACTACTTGAAATTTTAAAGAACATTCTTGTTTTTCCCCCTAACAGAAGCTCGATTTTTGATAAATCTGCCCCTATCATTAAGGTGAAGCCTCCTCATTTATTATTTTTGCATTTATTTTAAGTAAAACATTATATGTTAATACTATATAAGGAACACCTTTAATGATTTGTCTGTGCATTTTTAATATGGATGTCAAACTGACTCACTGAATTATTTCTACTTCAACTATGTTCATCAATGTATTTCAAGCACATGACCAATTCAAGTTTTGGTTCTTTTAGATGGAGCTTAATGAAAATGTATATGTTTTGTCTGTTTTTTTTGTTTTCCAGTTAAACAATAAAAAATGGAATTTTGAGAATTATAAAGCAGTACAATTATTCCTAACATTATTCAATTCTATTAGATGTATTTTTTTTGTTTTCAAGGAAAAAAATGCTATATATATTTGTTAATTAACATGGATATATAGGTAATAAATGTTAGCTTCAGTGCTTTACTTTAATATTTTATTGGCTAGAAAAATGTTTGGTTCCATTTCACCATATACAAGAACATTGGTTTTATTTTTAAAAACAGAAGTTCTTTGTGTCACTGGCATATACTGTAACAAGCAAAAAACAGCTTGTCTTTTCTGAATTTCACAATGAGAACAAAAACATAAATAATTCCAATTCCTGTGATTCTTTACTAGCATGCAAATGCAATGCAAACATAGTGATTTTGCTCACCATATTTTTGCATTCAAAATGGAGCCTTGAAACACATAGTTACATAGTAAGATAGTTAAATTGGGTTGAAAAAAGACAAAGTCCATCAAGTTCAACTCCTCCAAATTAAAACCCAGCATCTATACACACACCCCTCCATACTTTCACATAAATTATATATACCCATATCTATACTAAATAGAGTTTAGTATCACAATAGCCTTTGATATTATGTCTGTCCAAGAAATCATCCAAGCCCCTCTTAAAGGCACTAACGGAATCAGCCATCACAACATCACCCAGCAGTGCATTCCACAAACTCACTGTCCTCACTGTGAAGAACCACCTACACTGCTTCAATTGAAAGTTCTTTTCTTCTCATCTTAATGTGTGGCCTCTGGTAAGGCGATTCTCTTTATGGGTAAAAGGTCCCCTGCTAATTGTCTATAATGTACTTGTAAAGTGTAATCATGTCCCCTCGCAAGTGCCTTAATGCCCTTTTCTATGCAAGACGGAACTTTATTATTTAAGTGCATAACCTTGCATCAGCATTGAACCTCATTTTCCAGTTTGCTGCCCAGTTTCCCAACTTAGACAAATCATTCTGCAAAGTGGCAGCATCCTGCATGGAACCTATAGTTCTGCACAATTTAGTATCATCTGCAAAAATAGAAACCATACTTTCAATGCCCACATCCAGGTCATTAATAAACAAGTTGAAAAGCAAGTGACCCAGTACAGAGCCCTGCGGTACCCCACTAACAACACTGGTCCAATTAGAGAATGTTCCATTTACCACCACTCTTTGAAGTCTATCTTTTAGCCAGTTCTCTATCCAGGTACAAATACTATGTTCCAGGCCAATATACCTTAATTTAACCAGTAACCTTCTGTGTGGCACTGTATTGAATGCTTTAGCAAAGTCTAAGTAAATCACATCCACAGCCATCCCAGCATCGAGGTCCCTGCTTAAATGATTTGAACGATTTTTTATTCGCTTGAAATAGGACCTATTATAATAAATGGACCAATTTTCGATCGAGAAAGCCCTTTAAAAACACTTTGAGGTCGAATTTTGAAGTTTTTTTACTTCTAAAATTCGTCCCTTAGTAAATCTGCCCCGTAGTATTACCAGAAACACCTAAGGCATTAAAGAAGTTGTTCAGCATAGAATTAAAAAATGGGCAAATAGGCTGTGCAAACTAAAAAGTTTCTAATATAGTTAAATAGGAAAAAATGTAAATAGACCAATAAATGTCATTGCTGACTGAGCTCTGCACATGCAGATAACTCTTGCTGGAATAATTTGTGTTACTTATGTAGCCTGAGTTTTGAACAATGTAGATTAAGGTTGTTTTCTTCTATATTTCGATGGATACACAATCACTAAAGTTATTGTAACCCTTGTGGTGTTCATACAAATGGCCTGTGGGTGTCACTGTGCACATTACTTGTACTATGCAGATACACAGTACTTTTTGTACAGCTTGAGAGTGATAGAGTTCAAGTTACTTCTGTTGTGTAATGGCTGAACCTGCTAATGGCATGAACCTTACATTATTCTTACCAAAACAGGGCCAATCCCCTTGATACTAGGAATTTCTAACGCAGTACCTCCACCTAGTGGGATATGGGAATGCACCTGCAGGTGGCCCCTCTAGCAAACAATAATAAAACACACAAATGCAGCAAACAAACAAAACTTCATGTAACTAGAAAATGAAAAGCACAATTAAATCTTAAGCAATATAAACCCCTTATTGGGTTACTGTGCGTCTTCCTACTCTTGGCATAGTCTCTCCCCAGGACACTGTACTACTGGTGGACAAACAAAGTCACTTTACCCCAGGTAACGCTACCTGCCCCAAAGTACCTATACCATTAAATAAGGCCAATAGCAGGCCATCGATCAAAGCATGTCCTCAAACAGGGGACACATGCCAAAACCTTCCAATACCCTCCCTCAGGTGGAAACTCACGAGGACTAACACAGAGCTGGTATAGGCATCTACAGCACCTCACAGAAATCTTTAATCTTCAGGCCTGTTTCCAAGAGTCATCTGAGTGTGAGCACACAAAAGCTGTCTTTCCCAGGATTCCATCACCAGGCAGCTCCTTTCACATTCCCTCTGCTGAGCTCCAGACATATCTCTGGTTGACCTCCCAAGCAATTATAGTGCAGGGATTCCTGAGACCACCATGCACCTCAACACCCATATGGTTTCACTCTACTCCAGCTGCATCCAAAACCTCCTGGGTTGGAAGGGAAAGGAGACTTTGCACATGGCAGTTCTGCTTTATAAAGAAATTGCATAACCTCGGCACCTTCTGGCCAAATCGGGTAATGTGATGGCATACTTCATTTGACGACAAAGGACTCCTTCACCCTCTCATATCCAATTTACACCCATTCTTACCAGGCCACAGCAGCCGATTTCCAACCATGTGGGGATTTTCAGACCTTAACTTAACCCTATGGACCCCTACATTATTTATTTTAGTAAGTTTCACTTGATGAGTTAAGGAGCCATAGTTATTTGACATAATTTAAGATGTAATATTGTTTTGACCAGTATATCAGGGCTGGGTATTGGGAGGGATAATTTATTTACAGTATTATAAATACAAAGAATCCTTTGTTTAAAAAGAGTAACTAGGTGAAATGTTGGTGACTGAAGAGAAGAAATCAACAATCAAAGTGGAGGTCTACTGACATTTGATTATCGAAAACCATGTTGTTTACAATTACCGTTATAAAGTTACGTGGGTATCCAAAGCTGTAAATAAGCACCATGAATGACTGGGCTGGGCCACAGTCTAGTACCCTTGGGTCCAAAATTACAGTTTTGACACCACTGTCCTAAGATCCTTACAAACAATGATAAATGACAACAGATGGATTTATTTTAAATTCATAATAAAGCTTCACAACATTTTTGGACTACTGTTTTGTTATAATATGTCTTTAAAGATCATGTGGGTTTTGAATGGCCTGATTTTTTTTCTGCAGTGTTATTGCAACATAGAAAAACATCCAGCAGTTAGATTTACAAGCTTACTTTTCTTTTCAGGTGTGCACGCCAGCTGATGTGTTCACCTTCACATCCTTGTAGTAACTCTCCAAAATAGGTAGCAGCACTCCCTTGTAGTTAAAATTGCCTTTATTACAAATTATTCATCTGGCACAGCAACGTTTCGGACCTTCCTCAAGCTGACAAAGTTAAAAACTGCATAATTGGACTTCCTTAAATATCCACATTAACAATGCCACCTAGTGGTTACAATGTATCATAATGTTATCTGTAATGAGACAATTTGTTAAACCATATGCAATTAAGTTGCAATTATATTTACTTTTATCTAAAACGCATTAACATACTTGACTTTTGTTGCTTCAATGATACAGTATCTAGTAGTCACTAGGAAATAAGCAAAGTTATATGCCATATTAAAATACTTAAAATAAATAAAAATGCCATATATATCTCAAGAGATTTTATGTACAACAAAGAGGTATTTTTTACAACAGGGGGCACAATTCATATTCCTTATTCAGACCACCTGGTGTAAGAGTTCCAAGTTTTTTAATCCAGCTTGCCTCAGATCTTAAAGGAAAACTATACCCCCCGAACAATGTAGGTCTCTATAAACAGATATTGCCTAAAACAACTCGAATGTAAAACCCTGCTTCATGTAAATAAACCATTTTCATAATAATACACTTTTTTAGTAGCATGTGCCATTGGGTAATCATAAATAGAAAATTGCCATTTTAAAAAATAAGGACAGCCTCCTGGGATCCTAGGATCCAACGGTGCACACAAACATACCAAACAAACTATAAAGTTAGGTCACATGAGCCAATTAACAGACAGAGTTGCGTCTTTTGCTTCCACACTTCTTCCTGTTACAGTTAGAGTTGAAATATTTCTGGTCAGGTGATCTCTGAGGCAGCACACAGACCATCATGAAATGGTGGTTCAAGGCAAGAGATGTAAAAGGGCAATATTTACTTAAATATATATACCAGGTAGGTAAGATTCTTTAATATGTCACTTTATTTGATATAAATTATCTGTTGCTCAAGTATAAATTTTTGGGGTATAGTTTTCCTTTAACAACAGTTTCACCCTATTGCCACCTCTCTTAGGCCTCGGAATCTGTTGTAAGATTTGAAATTGTAGCTGGGAAATTGAATTTTAATACTACAAGGGAGTGCTGCTACCTATTTTGGAGTGTTATTGCAACAATCAAATATTTTATAAACCTGCATGTAATCGGTGGAATTAGAGGAATGAACTTATCAGTTCTTCATTGATTGCTAATTTTAAAGTCATAGACAACATCATCTTTTCCCCTATGCGATGCCTTCTCTGCTGAAATCTGAGCGTAATGATGTTGTGTCTTCTGAGGTTCTGCTTGGCTTGGTGAAATGGCTTTTCAAAGTAAATTCTTTGTTTAGCTTACAGGCCTGACATGATCATCCATTTTCCAGTGATTATTTTTCTGTATATTATTTAGAGTGTTCTCTAGCCAATAAAAAGCAGATAATGTACATTGTGAGGCACCAATAGAGTCTCTGATCAGGTAGCAACTGCAATACCAAAAGTCTCAGTTAAACAATTCAGTAAAAAGTAAGCACTGATTCAGAAACGTAACTAGAGGGCGGCGGGATGTGCAGCCTGGACCCCCACCCCCCCTCCAGACGCGATTTTCTGGTCTGCATAAGTGGTGCGCAAGCTGCCGGCCCTGACCCGGCAGAGAAAGATCTTTGCATCAATGGGGACCTTTAGACTATCACTGTTTAACCCTTTATGTTAGAACTTTGCATTTCATTTCTAATTGGTTCCAGATGTTTTTTCAACATGTTACACTCTTTCATTTAAAGGGGTATTTCCTGGAAGTTCTTTTTTGCCTAGAAAAACTGTACTTTTTAAGGACAATCTTAGATAAGTCTCTACATTCTAAAATAAAAATAAATTATATTCTTCATAATATTGTATAACAGGATCAGATGTTATTTTATACAAATCTCTCTAGGGAAGGTGCTAAGTGGATACTATGGTGCAGCACCTTTAATTATTTATAATAAAGTGTCAAGTGCTAAAAACTCCATCGCTTTAATTTCCTAAAATAATTTTCTGCAAAAAGCCATGTGCTGAAGACCCCACGGATGTCAGCTACCCAGTGGTAAAATTGCCTACCAGACACACCAAACTTCCACCAATGTTATGCTGGGTCCATAATGTCTTCAAGTATTCACACAATATTCGTGATCAAGAAAGGGAAAGAGCACATCATAGTACAGAGAGTGTTTCCCTCACAAATGAGTGTAATTACAGGATAACAAAACATGGAGAATGTTAAGCGGATATTTTGCCACTCACCCATATCCTTAAACCAGTGGCATAAATAAGGCCCCAGCAGTCCCTGCAATGCAGAGGGGACAATGAGTCCTGAAGGACTCGGCTGCTGTCGGTTTTTGAGGGCACAAAAATTGTTGCCCACTGGGATCAAGTGCAAATTTCTGTTTTATTATTACTACAGAGAAAAAGAGAATATTTTAACAAATTTGGATTATTTGGATAAAATGAGTCTATGCAAAAGGGCCTTTCTGTAATTCAGAGGTTTCGGGATAACAGGTTTCCAGAAAACGGATACCATACCTGTATAATCCAACTGACCTGTAACTTGAAATTTTTTTTTAATGGTCTGAGACCATTAGTGATGGGCGAATTTATTCTCCTAGCGTCAATTCCCGTGGTTCGCTGCCTCCGGATAGATTTGCGAAATGCCCGCATAAATTCACCTGCTGAAAATTTGCCAGCGTTGTAAAAATGGACGCCAGCACATTTTTGCCAGTGAATGTGCGCCGTCTGCGTTTCGTGAATTTCTCAGGAAATTTGAGAAAAATTCAGTGAAGCGAAACGCCCCAGATTCTCCCATCACTAGAGACCATGGCAATATTGGGGCATGAGTTAAATATTAAGAGAAAAGAACCCTGCCCAATCCCTAAATTACTTGCCAATGGGAATTAAAACAAAATATATTTCTTCTTATGTATACACTCTAATAAATATCAGCTTTATTAACTAGTACTGATTAGATAATAACAAATATAAAAATGAAAGTGCAAGTGTTGCTAATAAGTAATGCCAATAAATTAATTGACAATTAATTGTATGTGAACCTAAACCATGCAATGAATGTGTTAAAGTGTCCTCTGCTTGTGAACTTGATTACAACAATTTTAAAGTGCTAGTGCAATAAATTAGTCTCAATAACTTAATTAACTTATGAATTAACAAAATCATTAATTATATGTGCACCAAACCAATTCAATAAATATCTTACTTCAATGTCCTCTGCTTAGTAAATTAATTACAAAAATTGTTAATTCTAGTGCAATAAATGAATCCCAATGAATTGACAGGTCTGTAAATCAATTAACTTTGCAATTACAAATACCCCCCTTATCAGGTTAGGGACTCCCTTATCAGGATTCAATACGTCTTTAGTGGTAAACTACATTCCAACTTCAATTCATTCAACATCAGTCAATCAAATGTACTGTATAGTAGGGACATCTTAACAGCCTCTTCATATGTGAAAGTTGATGTAAAGTGATATAAAGTGCAGTGCTTAATAAATAGGTTAAAAAGTTCCCAACTAGTAAATATAATTACAAATAGTACTGTAGTGACTGAATTTAATTAGGATAAAATGCCCCACTGCTTAAATTCATAAGTAGGAAAATGAAGAGAAAGGTAGGTGAAGTTGTCCCAAATTCTGCTGTCTATTTTTTCTATTCGTGGGACATCGCAAAGATGTAGAAGGCAGAATATCCCGGAATGTGGTCTCAAATTTTACTCTAACCCTAAACTGGTAAGAGCTTTCCTCATCTGCAAAACCACTAGTCCTCTGTAGAAGAGTAGAAGAGTTGAAAGTGAAAATTATGAGCTGAACAGTAGGCTAGTGATATTCAACCACCCCCTCCGTAACCAGGTATCCAAATTGCTTTTAAGCTAAAAACACCATTAGGATTTTAAATAATTAAAATGCTGGAAAACACAGATGCGCATTTCGCTACAAGGCTTTGTCAATGCGAAGGCGTCTTCATAGCTTAACGCGCAGTAGACCGTAAGTCATTCCGTTATTCAGATCATTCTGGATAACGTGTTTCCGGATAACAGATTCCATACATGTATTTGGATAAATGGAGTCTATGGGAGATGGTCATCCCATTTGGTAATGGGTTTTTGGGTTAAAGATGCCATACCTGTATTTCAAAGCTTGTTAACCTACCAGAATCAATATTTTTGTTACTGAACCAGCAAAACAAAAAATACAGATTTTTAAAGGGATACTGTCATGGGAAAACATGTTTTTTTCCCAAAACACATCAGTTAATAGTGCTGCTCCAGTAGACTTCTACACTGAAATCCATTTCTCAAATTTTCTCAATTTTTCAAAATGAAATATAAAAAAATCTGTTTGCTCTTTTGAGAAATGGATTTCAATGCAGAATTCTTCTGGAACAGCACTATTAACTGATGCATTTTATAAAAAAAAAAAATTCCCATGACAGTATCCCTTTAACAAATTAGCCCTATAACAATTATTTTCTTTTCCAAAGTACATACTTTGAAGAAATACTTCACCCTGCTTAAATAGCACTAGCAAGAGAGCCCTTGTTGGTAGATGGAATGCACTTTTAGCAACGTCCAGAGAGAAAACTCAGTAGCTACAATCAATACCTCTTAAAGGAACAGTAACACCAAAATATCAAAGTGTTTTAAAGTAAAGAACATATCATGTAGTGTTGGCCTGTGCTGTTAAAACTGATCTGTTTGCTTTAGAAACACAACTATAGTTCATATAAACAAACTGCTAAGTAGCAATGGTGGAAATTGAAAAATGGCTATATGGCACAGGAGAAGTAATGGATAAGACATAACATTATGTTCTACAGAGCTTATCTGCTATCTGCTGTGTAACTTGAGCGCTTTTTCCTTTGACTAGCTGCCCCCATGGCTACACAACAGCTTATTTATATAAACAATAGTAGTGCTTCTGAAGCAAATACTGAAGTTTTGGCAGTGCAGGGCAACACTGCATTATAAATGTATTACTTTAAAATAATTTAATTTTTTGATGTTACTGGTCCTTTAAGGTGGCCATCCACAGGGAGATCTGCTTGTTTGGCGATGTTGCGTCTCTCTCCTCAATATGCACACATTGAGGTGGGCAATATTGGGCTGATCCTATAGTTGGACCCTAGGGCCCAACAGTTGGATCAGAATGGAGGCAATACAGTCGGTCGGATTTCAGAACCATGATCCGACAAGATTTTTTTACCCTTCCCGATCGACAACTGGCCGACTTTCAGCCAGATATTGATCAGGGATGGCCCCACACACTGGCCAAAAAGCTGCCGACTCGGTCTGTCGGCAGCTTTTATTGGCCTGTGTATGGGGGGCCTTCAATACAAAGCTTCTGGGGACATCTTATGAAAGGTGCATAAATAAACGTCTAAAAGTAAACATCTTACTCATTGCTGTGGGTTACCGCTCCTCCACAAGCATTGTACCTTTTATTACATACAGGGTTTGAAGTGTAAATAAGACTACAATATTTGTTGCAATACAGACTTTTTAATAAGTCATTTAAGGAAAAGTATAGGCCCCAGCATTAGTTTCTTGAAAGGGGAATTGAAATATCCTTATCGTGTAACTCAATACACGTTATGCCCTGTTCTTAGTATAAGTGCTGCGAGTAATGTACTGTTTAGGGATGGCGCGAACTGTTCGCCGGCGAACTTGTTCGCGTGAACATCGGGTGTTCGCGCTCGCCGGAAGTTCGCGAACGTCGCGCGACGTTCGCCAATTTGGGTTCGCCTTAGTTGGCACTTTTATTTTGCCATTTCTCTCCCAGACCAGCAGATACATGGCAGCCAATCAGTAAGCTCTCCCTCCTGGACCACCCCCACACCCCCTGGACCACTCCCCTTCCCTATAAAAACCGAAGCCCTGCAGCGTTTTTTCACTCTGCCTGTGTGTGCTGAAGAGCTAGTGTAGGGAGAGAGCTGCCTGTTAGTGATTTCAGGGACAGTGGATAGTAAGTTTGCTGGCTAGTAATCTACTGTACTTCAAACAACTGCCATCTAGCTGTGTGAGCTTGTTCACATTCTGTCTAAATATCCATAATATTACCCTCTCCAGAAAAAGCACCTGAGTGACTTTTTTCAAGCAGCCATAATATATTTTACGTAATCCGTATCCACCGCTGTAGTAGTGTATACGTTGACCTTGTAGGCATTATTTGCCCTGTAGGCATTTTTTGCCCAGTGTGTTCTTCAAACAACTGCCATCTAGCTGTGTGAGCTTGTTCACATTCTGTCTAAATATCAATAATATTACAGTCTCCACAACCACCCTGAGTGACTTTTTTCCCTTTACAGCTCAAAACGCAACGCTGTGTCAACAATGGATTTTTCAGATACATTTTTGCCCTTGATCCCCCTCTGGCATGCCACTGTCCAGGTCGTTGCACCCTTTAAACAACTTTAAAATAATTTTTCTGGCCAGAAATGTCTTTTTTAGCTGTTAAAGTTCGCCTTCCCATTGAAGTCTATGGGGTTCGCGAACCGTTCGCAAATTTCCGGAAGTTCGCGAACATGTTCGCGAACATTTTTTCGGCGGTACGCGCCATCCCTAGTACTGTTAGAAATTTTGAAGGTGCACCAACCAACTCTGGTTAATGGAGATTTTGCGGATGTACTGCCCCACTGTGGTGAAGGTGAGTCAAATGCATCCCTGTGTTAATTGTGGAATGCAAGGGTTAATTATGTTTCCTATGTACAGTAAGTATGATAAAACAATGCCAACATTTTCAAGTTGTGTTACATACCTTACTGAGGGAAAGCCAATGCACAGAGCAGTTAATCTATTAACAACTGGACAGCCTAGGTCTTATGCTCTAGATTAGACTGTCTTAAGTGATATATTACTTTTACACAATCTTTGACAGCTTTTGTTCCTCTGCTCTCAAGGCTGACAGCATTCATTTTCTCTGCTTCAGTAAATTACTCAGCCAACACTGTCGTTTTTGGTCTCTGACATTCCCTTCAACATATTCTGGAACTCACACGTTGGGATGCAGGATAATAAAACCAAAAGTCCAATGACTCCAATTAATTTCATAAACTAAGTAGAAAATAGACATTTACAAAATACCCTCTTTATGTCCCGGTCTATTTATCAAGCCACACGTTGTTCTGTATTTAAGGGTAAACATTTAAATTTTTAGTGGAAAAAAATCAAAATTTTCTATTTTCTATTATTATGCTCCAAAGCTGCAAAAAATTCCCAAAAATACTACAACTAAGTCATTTAAAAGTCAATGGTAGCTGTAGCTTTTATAACTGTAAACGTTGTTTACCTTCATCATTTTTGAGGATTTTGGGCTGTTTGATTCTGGATTTTTTTTTTTTTTTTT
>CM044442.1:90554959-90567486 GCA_024363595.1 Xenopus borealis
TTTTTTCCGATGACAGTTTCCCTTTAAAGGGATATTGTAATGGGAAATTTTTTTTTTCAAAACGCATCAGTAAATAGTGCTAATCCTGAAGAGTTCTGCACTGAAATCCATTTCTGAAAAGAGCAAATTGTTTTATATACAATTTGGAAATCTGACATGGGGCTAGACATTTTGTCAATTTACCAGCTGCACCTGTTTCATGTGACTAGTGCCAGTACTTTAGGATGAAACTGCTTTCTGGCAGGCTGTTGTTTTTCCTTCTCAATGTAACTGAAGGAGTCACAGTGGGACATGGTTTGTACTATTGAGTGCTGTTCTTAGATCTACCAGTCAGCTGTTATCTTGTGTTAGGGAGCTGTTATCTGGTTACCTTCCCATTGTTCTTTTGTTAGGCTGCTGGGGGGAGGGGGGAGGAGGAGGTGATATCCCTGTTAAGGGCATATGGGGACCTTTTGCATAACAAATAAATGCAGCAAAATTAATAACTAGTATGATCACCCTGTAATACAAGGCACACCATGCATTGGCTGCTGGTTCTATTAATTTTTTGAAAATAAAAATTGTTGGTTTAATAAACTCACCAAATAGATCATTAACATTGTTGATCCATCCCTATTCTTTTTTGCCATATCACTATATATTCTACCTATTCCTATTTTTAATTTCAACATTAGCTTATCCAGAAAGTTTCAAGTTATGGAAAGGTCATTATTCTGACTCTAGTTGCTGTTATAATGGCTGAATCCCCATGAGACATCCATGCAGGGCCTGCTACATGATAGCTGAACTCACCAGACACTTGGAATAAAGAAAGGTGCTTTATTTGGGGTGGATAGATACATGTAGCAGTGGATGTAGAAGTGATGAAGGTCAAAAAGAATATTTCTTTCCTAACCCCAGGGTAGCTATCTGAGTAGCTCCTCACTCAAGGAACATAAGAGGATGATGGGATGAACTGACATCACACATGAGGAAGGAATTGGAGGAGGGTTTTAAATAAGGATCTATAGAGCCTGCCGTATAGTGGTGGTCAGTAGGCGGCAGTTAAATAATGGGGTAAGCATTTAAGCATAGACATATACATTTTAACATGATTAACTTTTAACTACTGGGGCATCACAGCCATCTCATAGAGTCAATTTTTATCAAATTATTTAATTTTTTACAAATTATTTCCTTTCATTATAATAATGAAACAGTATCTTGTATTTGATCCCAAATAAGATACAATTAATCAATAGTGAAGGTAAAGCAACCATACTGTTTACATTATTTTTTACTCACCTTAAAAGATGAAAATCCAAATAATGGAAAACCCCTGGTCCAGAGCATTCTGGATAAAATGTCCCATATGGAATTACTTTATATTATGTATTCACTTCTCCAGTAAATGTTGCTTAAATGCTACAATTATAACATTTATTATAAATTGATAACATTTATTTATGTTGCTTTTGTAGCATTATAGTAAATTGAGTGCACCATCCTCTACTATACGCTCCACTCCAAATATTGTGCTCCAAATGAGACCTTTATTCTTAGGGAGTAAGCCCTCACAAATGGTGTGGAGGTAGGGTGTGGTGTAACTATAGCTTGGTGCAGGGTACAATAATTGGGTGCTAGTGGTTCTTATAGCTTAACCAGAGAACATATTTATTGAACGGGAGCATCCACGATGGAGTGTACCTATAGAACAAACAGACTCATACAGCAACAGTGGATAGGCATATACTCACAGCACCTTTGGTCAGTATCAGTCCCCACAGGGAAGAGAGCATGTACAACAGCTGCCAGCCTTTTCCTTAAGTGGAACCTGAGGGGAATCTCTGCATCCCTAGGTCTGTACACTTAGCCCCTACTGGGCAATTAGTATCTGGGATCAAAATCCCACTCACAATCCTTGGAGGAGCATCAAGCTGCTCAGATAAATAGCCTGTTTGTCTGTCACTCCTAGAGTGACCTATTAAGGTGAGTAACCTATCCTGACTAGACCTAAAACATCAAACTCGGCTTATTACCTGTTTCAATGGATATATGTGGTCATTGGGTGACATAGAAAGGCATACAACACTATTCCACAGAGTGGTTCTTTAAAGAGATCCTGTCATGGGAATTTTTTTTTCAAAATACATCAGTTAATATTCCAGAAGAACATGGGCGTCCGCAGAAAATTTTCCAGGGGGGGGCAAGTAATTTAGTTTAGGGTAGCATCCCCCCCCCAGCTCCGCCGGACAGCACCAGGCCAGCTCCAACCGCGCGCACGCGTCCTCCCAGACCCAGAGCACCCCTGTTGGCAACGTCACGTCGCGTTGCGTCGTCGCGGAGGCGGGGTCAGTGACGTCCCTCAGAGACTGAGTCAGCCCGGAGTCCAATGTTTGGACTGGAGTCTGGAGACAGAGCACTCTGGTGCTGGTGACTGGTGGGAAAGTGATGTGACGGGCCTGGTGGTTGCGGTTAATTGCACAGCAATTAAGCGTGCAGAGGCGGAGGTTTGTGTGGACAGTCCCAGGGGGGGGCACTGCCCCCTCTTGCCCCCCTCTGTGGACGCCCATGCAGAAGAATCTTACATTGAAATCCATTTCTCTAAAGAACAAACAGATTTTTTTCTATTTCATTTTGAAATCTGACATGGGGCTAGACATATTGTCAATTCCCCAGCTACCCCAAGTCATGTTACTTGTGCTCTGATAAACTTCAATCACTCTTTACTGCTGTACTGCAAGTTGGAGTGATATCACCCCCTCCCTTTCCCCCTCCCAGCAACCTAACAAAAGAACAGCACTCAGTAGCAAAACCCATGTCCCACTTCGTACTATTCAGTTATATTGAAAAGGAAAAACAACAGCCTGCCAGAAAGCAGTTCCCTCCTAAAGTGCTGGCACAAGTCACATGACCGGGGCAGCTGGGAAATTGACAAAATTTCTAGCCCCATGTGAGATTTCAAAACTGAATATAAAAAAAATCTGTTTGCTATTTTGAGAAATGGATTTCAGTGCAGAAGTCTACTGGAGCAGAACTATTAACTTATGCGTTTAAAAAAAAAATGTTTTCCCATGACAGTTTCCCTTTAAGTAGCTCTCTTCCCTGCACCAACATTCAATGGCTTCCATTTATTATCTTGAGCTTATTTTGACCTTACATACCAACAGTTTGACATTGCCAGCCAAGCATTGTTGGTTTCCTGGTTATCTGTTGTCCACAACATATATATTTTAATTTAAAGTGTTGATGCAATGTTTATGCTTTTATTGGTCCTGAGAGCTGGAATAAAATGAAACAATATATTGTATAATATATATAATGCACACCATTCTTGTAACAAGTTTGAATGACTGAGTTGCTTCCTCCGAATTTTCTTAATTTTTTTGTAACATTTTAGCTTTCCTTGAATTTAATATACCATTATACAGTATGTATTGTGACTCAGAAATGAAATGCATGTGTGAAGAAATGATAAGAACAAATACTGCAGGCTGCCCAAGGCTTGTGTTCCTATTGTCTACAGTGGAAATTTATAGCTGAAATAATTTGTTAATATCTCTTTGCATGTGCAACTAGTCCTTTGTCCACTGTCTCCAGTGAATGCTGAATATTAAGTATCACAGCAGGAATACTGTTTTGTTATATATTTGTTAAGCATAGTGATACATATATGAAATATTGCTCTTTATCTAGAAATGCAATAAATTGTGGTAGCACAATACAGGCTTGCAAATGCACACACCTTCGGCTGTTTTCTTTCTATTATTTGTGGAGAAAAAATATGTGAGACAAAGGTAAAGAAGAGGAGTAAGCCATGTTACACTTGTTTTTTTGGGTGCTAACATTTTTTATTCCTTGCCTTAAGCCAGGGATTCCCAACCTTTTGAACCCGTGAGCAACATTCAGAAAAAAAAGGAGTTGAGGAGCAACACTAGCATGAAAATGTTCTTGGGGTGCCAAATAAGTGATGTGATTGGCTATTGGTGCAAATCAATGCAAATCAGCAAAGGGAAAGAAAAAACAGGATCCATCTTTAGACACAAAAAAAAAACAGACCAAGGAATAAAAATACATAAAAACCCACTAACTCTGATGTAAAAATGTAATGGTATCTGTTGTGATTTTTCATGTTGTCCATAAACATGCTCATGCTTTTTATGAGCATCTCTACAGATCTTACAGTTCCAAGAGTGATAACCTGGGTCATTTGGTAACTGCTAGCCAGGGTGCAAATTACAAACATCAGATGCAATACACTATGTTTTTCTGCACTTTCCTTTTCCCCCCTAAAGGTGGCAGGATTGCCACAGGTCTCTATTTTTCATTTTGGAGTGCAGGGCCCTACATTTACTCCATGAATACAGTAGTGTCTGTGATCCCAAGCTATGTATTCATGAAGGGGGGAAGATGCAATTAGGTATCAGGTGCACAAGTTAGGGAATGCAGGGCACATCTATGCCCTGCATTTACCGAGTGCCCTACATACCTGCATCCCCAAATTTGCACCTGCACTTCTGTCCAGGGTCTAAGTAAATCACCCCTGACAAGCACAGGCAAGGCAGCCAAATGCAAACAGACCAGAAGAAGCAGTGCTAAACAGGACTGCATTTAGAACACATGTATCTGTAAAAAAATCTAGAAAGTGAAATAAACTCTAGAATATAGAACAGTCAAAAAGTAACAGACTGTGAGATTCTCACAACTGTAGGCAAAGAACTGTTCCAGTAGATAACAGCACTGGGTGCAGCATTTTGTTTTGAATCAAGAAGGGGAATATTGTCACTTTTATTTAGCTTATAGCTCAAGCAAAGTTCAGTTTTTCAAAGTTCAGACCCCAAAGGGGTCACTAAAAACTGGAACAAAATAAACTGTTACATTATTACTGATCCTCTTAGTCAGTACCAAGGAAAGGGTCCTCAAAGGAAAGCAATCATTTCAAGGCATACTGTAGCTTTCCACCCTAGGCCAGGAAGTTGGAGGAAGATATATGGTGTGTACATACAGTACCTGTTATACACATCTAACAGTTTCAATAGCTTACTTTAATACAGGGGTTCCCAACCTTTTTTACCAGTGAGCCACATTCAAATGTAAAAAGAGTTGGGGAGCAACACAAGCATGAAAAAGTCGCTGGGGTTGCCAAATAAGGGCTGTGATTGGCTATTTGGTAGCCCCTTTGGGACTGGCAGCCTACAGGAGGCTCTGCTTGGTACTATACTTAGTTTTTATGCAATTAAAACTTGCTACCCAGCCTGGAATTCAAAAATAAGCACCTGCTAGGAGGACAATGAGAGCAACATCCAAGGGGTTGGAGTGCAACATGTTGCTTGCGAGCTACTGGTTGGGGATCACTGCTTTAATATATAACAATATAATAGGTACTTCTGAAAGGGAAAAACTTAAAGGCGTTGTTCACCCTTGAGTCAACTTTTAGTATGATATAGAAAGGGCTATTCTGAGACAATTTGCAAATGGTTTTCATGTTTTATTATTTGTGGTTGTTGAGTTATTTAGCTTTTTATTCAGCAGCTAACCAGTTTGCAACTGGTTCGTAGGATTCAAATTACCCAAGCAACCCTGCATTGATTTGAATAAGAGACTGGAATATGAATAGGAGAGGGCCTGAATAGAATGATGAGTAATAGAAAGTAGCAAGGGCAATACATTTGTAGCTTTACAGAGCATTTTGTTTTTAAACAGGGTCAGTGACCCCCATTTGAAAGCTGGAAAGAGTTAGAAGGTAGATGATTTAAAAAAAATAAATAATTAATGAAGACCTGTTGAAAAGTTGCTTAGAATCGGCCATTATTTAACATACCAAAAGTTAACCCAAAGGTGAACCACTCCTTTAATGTATAAGAGACATGACTGTATGAAGTGGATTGACATGCATCCTGTATTTTGGACACAGTCTTGATGAAGTTGACAGCCCTATACAGTTATTGACACCCCTATTAGTGATGGGCGAAACGCCCTCGTTTTGCTTCGCCGAAAAATTCGCGAATTTCCAGAGAAATTCGCGAATTGGCAAAAAATTTGCGAAACGAGTCGCGCGTCGTTTTTGACGCGCGTCGCATCAAACGCGGCGCGTCGCTTCCGTTTCACGAATGTATTCGCCAGCGGCGAATCGCGGGAATTCGCCGCGGATTCACCCCTGGCGAATAAATTCGCCCATCACTAACCCCTATATATTCTTATTTTTAGGAAGATATTGTTGTTTATCACCCTTTGTATATATAATCTTTATGACGGCTTTAAACCAGCACTTACCTTATGTAAGTAAAGAGATCATGATTCAAGAAGACTAATCAAATTAAGTCTCCTTTTCCTTTTTCATAAATCTTCAATTATGTTAGACATTGTGACTGAGATATTAGCTTTCTTTACAAATGAGCATTGAAACCACAATAATCCTAGATCCATTGTTAGCATCACTGTAGAATATAAAGCCCATAAAAATAATTAGCAGAGTGATTGTGCAATGAAAGCTTGCAAAGCTAAGAAAGGTAATTTTACTGATGTAATTTTTAGAAACTCTAATATATTTTGATGCAGAAAACTACTCAATCCCTATTGAGAAATGCCTAGAATTTAATTTTAATACTATAGAATACCTTTATTTCCAGAGACATAATGGTCTCAGAAAGACTTGACAAAATGTTTGTAGTTGAGAGATGGACTTTATCTATGTATTATATTGTTGCTTTACACATTAAAAATGAACAATGCACTCCTAAAATGTATGTATTTTTATACTGTTACAACATTGGAAGCTACTTCTGAGCTCTGTTCCTATATAAGAGCTTTTGTATGTTATTGGGGCTTCATTATGACTACTAATTGCTGAATAAATGATGCTATCAATATGTACTGTACATTTTATAGAAAGCATTGATATGGAACAAGATGGACCACAAGGTTTTGCAAACAAATGGTTTTCAACTGGGTAGCAGTGTCATATCTATTGTTAGTTTCTATGGTAACCTCATTCCAACAGAGCATGCCTAGAGTTGAAAATTAAATTTACTTCAAAATCTGCAGCATAGCAGATCAAAAGTGATTTTCACTCTTCCCTTGTATATTATTATTTTCCTTGCAATCTTTGGTTTTCGTCTGTATGTATAACAATGAACACTTCAAAAAACCTCTGATAACTGACATTTTTTTGACAAGCTACATAAAAACCGGAAAGAGGTTTTGTGAAAGAAAAAAATATATAGTTATAAAATTCAGCAGGTGGATTAGGGAAAGCAAGGGGCAAAAGTGAAAAAAGTCAGGTATTAAAAAAAATGCTACGGCATGTCATACAGACTCAGAGGGGACTGATACAAGTAAAAAAAAGTACCTGTAGTAGTAAGAAGCATAACCTTTATCATATATTGGCTATTACTGAGGCACAATACCTTTTTATTTTGCATTTGGGCTTGCCTAATATTTCAAAGGCTGCTTATCCTTCAGATTTTCCAAAATTATGTTTTATATTGGGAAATGCTGGTGTTAAATGGAACCATGTTGGAAGTGATCAGACTGCAGCAAGACTATTCCAGAAAGGATAAAGCTACAGGCTGAGACAAGCACCTTTGCAACATTTTTTCAAAAAGAAAACAAATTAATTCTACCATTAGGCTAACCCATAGACAGAACAAAAATAGGTGCAATGACCCTTTCAGAAATACATTTTCAACTATTTTCCACAGTTTTTTTTCACCTGGTAAAATACCTTTCTATTTACCCTGTCTCTCCAAACGGCATCTCCAACCCTAGAAATACATTGGCATGTTCAGTATTTAGATACAGTTGACCTGTGGCCATAAACACACCTACAGAGTAGATAACCGCTCATCTTGCCTGTAATTATAGAGTTCTGTTTTCATTTGGGCACAATTTGGAATAGGTGATCAGACTATCAGGCCCTGATTTCTGGAAAGGCCACAAAAGCCCAAGCCTAGGCCAGCAGAATTTTAGGGGGGTTGCATTGAGCCCAACCACACCCAAATTGGTTCGGAATAGGGATGCACCAAATCCACTATTTTGGATTTGGCCGAACCCCCGAGTCCTTCCTGAAAGATTCAGCTGAATACTGAACCAAATCCGAACCCTAATTTGCATATGAAAATTATGAGTGGGAAGGGGAAAACATTTTTACTTCCTTGTTTTGTACCAAAAAGTCACGTGATTTCCCTCCCTTTTGATTTACATGAGATGCAATAGATTAAAAATTTCCAGAGCACTAATCCCCAGTACACCCTACCCAATGCTGAAAAGTTGCACAAAGGAAGGGGACGGGACTAGGGTGATGAACGGGTGTGCCTAGGGGGCACAATTACTAATGGTCGAATTTCGACATTTTTTCACTTCGAAATTCGACCATTAGTAATTTTGGTTGGTGCTCTGGAAATTTCAAACTGAAAAAACTTCGAAATCCGACCATCAAATTTTTTTTAAGGCTATATAGGTCCGTTTTTGATCGAATAAAAATCGTTCGAACCATTCGAATGCATTGTTCGATTTAAATGATTCAGACAATTTTTTTAAAAAAAAGCTTCAATTCTCCAGCACTTAGAAAATTTTTCAGTACAACTTCCAGGAGGTCCCCCATTGGCTGCAATGGCTTTAAGTGGTGAATAGTCGAATTCGAAGGATTTTAAAGAGAATTTTCGTTTTTTTTTTCAATTCAAATCGGATTTTCGGCTATTTGATAGTCGAAGAAGCCCAAAATTACTTTGAAATTTTAATTTTATTCGAATTTTCACTTCGACCCTTAGTAAATCTGCCCCTAAGTGTGCCTGCTATGTAAATCCAGCCCTGCAGACTATTGCTTATATTGACTTAATCATCTCTTTCTTTTCTATAATCGGATAATGGGAAGTCTGTGAAGCAGTGTCAGTAATAAATAAAACAGTTTCAATGCAAGCACTGAGTTGTGCAAATATAGTTTGTATGTCTTTTCCTATCTCGCAAAATATTTTTTAATATATATGTATAGTACTGTACAAAAGGGATCAGTAATATTGGGACTGAACAAAGGACAGGTACTGTAAGTGCTAAGCTACAAAGAAAACTTTCTGTATACCATGAGTAAAGCGGGTATTTGAGGTGTTCATAGGCTGGAAACATGGTACAAAGAAGAATTATTTATTAATTAAAACAGCACAGCGGGTTGATGCAAAAGTAAAAAATGCTAAAGTCCTTTATAGTATATATAGTATGGTACTATAGGGAAAAGAAAACCAAGCATGAACATGGATGGGAACCATGGGCAGGGACCAGGCAGGAAGTAGGTAAGCGAAGCACAGGGCTGCAGAAACATGAGACAGCAGGGAGACATAAAGGATTGACCTCTGAATAACTGTCCTACACCAATCCCATGAGCCACCGGTGGCTCAGAAGATTAGTGCAGGTACGGTGCAATAAGCAGTCTAGGGTTTAGTTAGAAGTGCTTCCTGACAAATATACTATATTCAGTATTAGAGACCACTCTATTTTTTTATCAAAATCTTTTCTTTTAATCCTTATTCATAGACCACCAACAGATACCACACTACACGGTACATATAGGAAGTATTTGAAAAGTCTAACATGTGGGTAGTCCAGAAATGGGCATACAGCTTATATGTACTGACCAACTGCTGCTTTACCTTGTTTTATATTGTGTTGTGGTGATATGTTTTTCTCTCTTACCTTGTAAAGTTGAGATTCAAAGTTTTAGACAATAAATACACATACCTTCCATTTATTTGACGGGTCATTTGCCCAAAACTTGTCTTTTTTGTGTTTTCCTTATAACCAAATTCTACAGATAGTCTGCAACTATCTCTCCTTAAATGTAAATTCCAATATACATAGGTTTTGGATGAGGTATAATGATGGAAACAATTGGAACTCCAAAGAAGCACTGGCACTCACAGCAATTTCAAGCAGGGTGAACCTTTGCGTGGTTATTTGCAACAGATGCAACGTTTTGGGGTATGTACCCCTTTGTCAAGCATGGAAACTATGGGAACCCCTCTCTACTATGCAGAGACTGGAAAAAAGTTATAGACTGTATAATTTTCATATCTGATGTCATACAAACCTTTTTCAAAAAACAAGGTGCTATATTACAGTTTAAAAATGATATTTGGATTGGACAGTTAGTAGTAAGCATCTCTCACAATGAAAGTCATCACCACCTTCTAGAATAGATGATATTATCAAAGGAATATGAAAGTGAATTTTCTACCCATCGGAAGACATGCACCGCAGTCTCTTAGTATGACACTTCTAATGATGAATGGAAGGCATACTGAGCAGATGTATATGACATTGCTACAGACACTTCTTGTTTAATAAGGCATTAACTGGAAAATGTGATGCTAACGGCAAATACATCATTCTCAAAGAGCAATTTATTTTTTTTACAATAATACTCTGTACACTGTATGATTTATGAAAGGCTAAAAAGTTGAAAAATAAAAATAAACAGTTGTTTAATTTAAATACAAATAAAACAGGCACAATGTAAAGTATATATCAAAAAGATATTTTGAAAGATATTGTTCTTTCTTAAGTATGTATTGTTTTTAAGAATATCAACAAAAAACTCTAAATATGCCACTCTAGCTTTGTTTACCAAAGCAGGTGTTTGGACAAATCAGATATTGAGTTTTTAGTAGGCTTGCAATGGTTAGGAAATATAGAAGATAGTTGGACTGCTAGAAAGTAAGGACTCACAAAGCCAGACTGCTCCTGCCATACCTCTGTTCTCATGATAGAAGGAAAAATGGATACAAGAAACAGTGCACCAACTTTGATTGGTGGAAAAGAA
This sequence comes from Xenopus borealis, assembly GCA_024363595.1. Taxonomy (NCBI): domain Eukaryota; kingdom Metazoa; phylum Chordata; class Amphibia; order Anura; family Pipidae; genus Xenopus; species Xenopus borealis. The sequence continues at coordinate 90,565,749 of CM044442.1, forward strand.
TTTGTTACCTACTCAGCACTCAGAACCACTGCAAACTTTAAAATTCAATACAATGTACTAGAACTTCATTGTGAAACTTAATTACATAATTAAATAATGCATTAATAGTATATGAATAATTTATTTACCAGTTGATCAACCTTGCATAATTCATTAGATGGAATAAATTAAGTTATATCTAATTACCGGAATACATATTAATAATTATATACACTATATAAAATCAGTTAACAGGTTACCCTGTGATATAAAAGATTTTTTTTTGTGGAAAATTATGTAAGACCCTGTATCTAATTGTTTCTAACAAATACCCTAGTGATTGCCACACATGGGTAAAACCTCCCAGAGCTGCAGGGACAACAGATGACTTCTCTTTTTAAGCTATTTGTCCTAAAGAGGCTGCAAACCCCTGAATGTCCTATGACACAGAAAAATAGCATTGGGAGAAAATATGGTTATTAATAAAGTTACAAATAATTCAGTTAGATAAGTAATTAAAATATTTATCATCATTATTAATAAAATCTGATTGTACAATAGCATTGTGCCTATTAATACCTCAGTACTCAATTCTTGAGGTTAAACCTCCATTGATGGTCCAACATTTAGTCAGGGCCCAAAGTTTATACCAAAGCAACATACAGTATACTGATGAACTACCTGCAATATCCAGGACCGGCAATAAGTACGCAATCCTAAATCTCACAGTTGCCACAGATAAAGATATAAAAAAGCAACTCTGGTATAATTTAAAGACAGAAAAATTAGCATTCACCTGCCATGACTGGTCTTGAGACTGAGATTATATTGAACTGATTAATTATTTCATAACAGATTCAGGAACCCATTTGAATACAGTTTTCTGAGTAAGGAGGCATTATTTCCCCCAGTTCACTTTGAGGGTAATTCTCATTTTCTTTTTGTATGTTACCTTGCCATTACACAGCTGAACCATTCTGCATTAGTACATGGAACACAAATGTTTGTCAAATGATGTTTTAGCTTTTTTAGTGGTAATGCATCAAACATAGAGGAAAGACTTTGCCTTCAAAGATGAATCTGAAGAGTTGTTCATAGATTAAAATACAAGGAGATTCAATAAAAGGACATGTGAACCCAAAAAAATTACTTTTTGCATAATAAAAAGAAAACACAATTATAAGTAACTTTCCAAAATCAATATATTAAAAATGTTGCTTTAATAGTTATTTGTAAATGTAATTGCTATTGAAATTAGAATTTGCATAATTCCTGGTTGTTACATTTTAAACAATGTTGCAAAAACATTGTGCACAATACGTGTTATTATCAGAAGCAGTAATGTTGGCATAGAATTTTTGACCAGTGTCAGAGTTTCAGTTTTTAGTTAAAACGCACAGCATATTAATTATTGCATATGATCTGCATATCATCATCATCTGGGTGTGGTCATGTATGCACATCTGTGTTTTCATCAACTGCTTCTATAGAAAATCACATTTCAATACAGGAAAACGAGACATTGCATGTTGATTTATTGTACTTGTTAGGAAGACTCACCCGACATCGCAAGATGGCGGCATCCTACCGCTTACCCAGTCTTCTCCAGAGTTGACGTCAGCACTCCCGCGACGGAATGAATCGCGCGCGTCGACTTTGACGCCGGCGTATGGGCACCGGCAACGGAACGTAAGCACGCTGACATCACGGCGTCCGGTTTGGCGCCACTTTTGACTATTTAAACCCTCAGTTACCTACA
>CM044442.1:90572415-90588209 GCA_024363595.1 Xenopus borealis
TACACTATAACTTTGCCTTTAGAGTGCTTCCACATACCCCCTATTTTGTACATTCTACTTACACATACCTTACCCTAAATAGTGAAGTACAGCATGCATTATTATTGTTGGTCACTTCTTCCTCATTGTGTATTGTCTGCTTCAACTGTACGTGTTTTTATGCTGAATATAGCAGCTTATTGCACTGAAAGTTTATAAATGCAGTCACATCCTTTCTCTACTAGATATTGGCAATTTCTAAATGAACACCATCTAAATAAAGACTTTCAACATCGGTTCTGACAGGCACTTTGTCTTGGTATCTGCTGCCTGAGCAGTGATTCTCTATAGGGTGCTTATCGGTTCATTACAGAGAATACCTAATGAAGTAAAGACGACCTTTTTTCAATCTCCGAAAAATAATTCTTGTTAAATTCAGTGGGTAATTTGAAATTAATTGTAGTTAAAAATTTGGAATGGGAAAGAAAATAGCTATCCTACATATAAGGGGGCTCCATTTTGTACAATAACATACCACCAGTCTACTAGTCCCATTATTGCTTTGTTTTGTGATGCTCCAATGAATTTTGTGAGTTTAGTGGGATGAACCAGGGAAGAAGTATTTGAAGATGATAGGGTAGAATATGTACATTCTAAGGCAACATTTTAGTAAAATTCTGATAATCTTTAAGCAGAAGGAAGATTATTACTGTTGTGTTCAGATCTTTCTTTCAAATTACAGAAAAATTAATCAAAAATGATTTATAAGTATGTGAATAGTAAAATGAATTAAATCAGAGGGGGGTCAGTGGGTTGATGCAGATAGGGAAAAAACATAGATTTGGAGATGCAGATCTTCCCTGCTAAAGGGCTGTGATTACCTTAGGCTGGTAAAAGCCCAACACATAGGGGCAGATTTACTAATGGTCGAATTTCGAAGTTAAAAAAATTCGAAATTCGACAATCAAATTTTTTAACCCTATTTTTCAATTGAAAAGGGAACTAATTTGCTCAAATAGGTCCGAATAAAAATCGTTCAAATGCACAATTTAAAAAAAAAAAACAAAACAAAAAACTTAAATTTTAAAGGACTATCAGGAAAGATTCTAGGAGGTCCCCCATAGGCTACAATGGCAATTTGACAGCTTTACTGTGGCAAAGTATCAAAGTTTTTAAAGAAACAGTACTTAAAAATTTTCTATTCGAATCAAATTCTGGGCAAAGTAGTCCCCAATTACTTTGAAATTTGAATTTTATTCAAATATTCACTTCAACCCTTAGTAAATGTGCCCCATAATGTCCAGCTACTCTGCCCTACTTATTTACTTAAGCTTGGGAAGTAGTGGGAGAATGCACAAGTACAATGTTGTTAGATGTTCATCTTTGAGAAAGCATGTACAACATAGTCCAGCACATTGTATGACATGGGTTGTAAAGGGCAAGTATAAAAAATTGTGTGTTGTGAAGTAACTATGTAATAAACAGTTGAGAAGAAACATCACACCGGTAACGTTGGCTCTGTGTATCCACTCATTTTCTTTAACAGAATCACTGTTGCAACGGCCACACTTTGGGCCTGTAACATATACAGTGCCGTTTTGGGATCCAGTTTGGGTTGTTTTCTCTGGAAAAAAAGTAGCTTGAGCGTGGACATGATTAAACTTTAAAACTGAGGGCAGTAAGGTTGTAGAATATCTTGCTGGGTGATGTTGTAAAGGCTGATTCTATTAAAGGAGAATTCAACCCCTTTGTGCAAAAAACCCTACCCCCCTCCACTGTGTAGATCCTCTTCCCTCCTCCCCAGTATTTCTTTTTATGGAAATTTCATGACCTTTGGCACATGCGCAAATGCCTACCGCACATGCACCACCAAACGCTGATGAATACAGGAAGGACTTTGGTCTTTTTTAAAACCAAACTTATTTTGTAGCTATACACAGTATATTGCACCATACATTAATTAACTATATTACAAGACATAGTTCTGATTAATGCAACAATTGTTCTATAACATATTGCAGCTCTGTCCAACTTCTGTGGTACTGACGGCAGGCTTCTGCCCTACATGGTGCAGGGCCAATGATGTAAGAAAGTGTTAACCACTCCCTCTTTTAACCCTCACCCATGTTATCGCAAGAACTTTTAAGACCATGTCCACATTAATGGTGGTAGCACACAAAAAATGGTTGGTGCTTACTTCAGGTATATCACTCGTATGTGAAAAATGTAAGTCATACCTTTAAAAATACCATACACATACCCTTAAATCCATATGCCGCCTCCTCCCCTGTGGATAGCACAGTACCCCACAGCACATGATTAAAACTTAAAGGCCGCAAACAACAATTTCCAAATACTAACAACCCTCCTGAACAAACCCTACCATGCTCATGACCCACATGATCCAGAGTAGGTCAGGCAGAGTATGGCACACATGGAGAATAGGGCAGACAGAGTATGGAACACACACATGGAGCATAAGGCAGACAGAGTATGGCACACACATGGAGCATAGGTCAGGCAGAGTATGGCACAAACAAGCAGCATAGGACAGGCAGAGAATGGCACATACAGTGAGCACAGTTCATACTGTGCTACATACAGGGACATAATGCTGGTGCCATAATGTTCAGCAGTTTATCTGAGGTGTGAACAGGTTAACAATGTGGGCACTTTCAGTCTGGTTCTGAGGTGTAAACATTACAGGGGTTTAGTGTGTGAACAACAGAGGTGTTACAGGTTTGAACAATGCAGGGGGATCACAGGTGTGAACAATGCAGGATCTTAATAGCTGAATTTAAAGTGTAAATAATGCAGGAGCCAGTTAATCTCATCCCATGGGCAGCCAGTTGGACAGCACTGATATATTGGATAGATCAATAGATTGATTTGCCTTTCAATCGTTGATAACACTCTCTTTAAAATATTAATACAGCTGGTACATTTTATTCATCAGATGCAGTACATCTTATTTAGACACCTGGCATACACTTATTCCCCTTCCCCTTACTGAAATAAATGTTGTGCTGTGCAAGTAAAAATGCAAACCATCTATATTTCCTCTAATGTATTGAACTGAATGTTTGCCCAGCTGGTTCAGCACTTCTCAAAAGAGAGATTTGTGCAATAAAAAGCACAATTACTGCTCCATGTTTAGTTACCCATAGAAACCAGTCATGTTTGTTTTGAAAGTGCTGCATGGTTAACTGAGGATCTGTTGTTCTGGGTTTTCAGAACAGGAGGAGTCATTTTGCTATAACTCCAAAACATGGCTGTTTAAGAACTAAACATAAATGCTTTTTATGTATGTTTCCCAGATGAAGACCCCAATATTTCTTTAAAATTAGTGATGGGTGAATTTAATCGCCTGGCGCAAATTCACAGCAAATTCCTGTGGTTTGCCGTAGGCGAATAAATTCGCGAAATGCCCACAAAAATTTGCCTGGCATGGAAAAAACAGATGATCCAGCGAACAAGCAAATTCATGGAACGCCGCCGGCGTCTTGTTTTGGATGCCCGCGGCGAACCTAAATGCCCCACATTTGCCCATCACTATTTAAAATGTATACCTTGTTGTTATGTTTTAAAACATTGTTTTCTAGTTCATCTAAACTTTATCCATCTCTCCATCTATCATCTAAGTATATATCTACCTATCTGTCTGTCTGTCTATCATAATCTATATATGGTAGATGGGGAATCTATGAAGCAGGCATATTTTAGTATGTGGCCTTTGTGTAAAAGACATGATGCTCACCCTCTGTTCTTTTATCTAAAAATTAACAGTAATATTTTGGGAGTCGGATAATGAAATTGATTATTAGAGCGAGACAGTACAGTGGATACCAATAAATGAGAAAAGTTATTAGCAGTATTTGTTGATTCCTGTATATGTAAATTTCTACAGGAATGCTTGTTTTATGCTGTACAGTTGATTTTAGCATCACTTGCAGGAACTTGGAGTAAGATTTCTCATCCTGCTTCTTCTCTCTTTATAAAACATATATTAGCCTTATTTTAGTAATCTTTACTACCAAATTACACCACTTTTGCTTTTCACATTATATATTATATATATTGTAAAGGTTGTTTACTTTGAGTGTATTATTTAACACAGTCTTCTTGGAGCAGCACAGCTCACTGATGTTGCAAAGTTTTTTTGAAGAAAATGAAATGAACTTTATATTATACAAATGTCCAGCCATTATTTTTCCATTATAGCCATCACTATATACTTTTTTAAGCAAAATAAGTATAGTGAGAAGCAAAAGGAAAAGCAACAGTACAGCTTACATTTATGTTACTTTGTCGCCATCTGCAGTCCTTTTTACAGAATGAACCTAGTCGTAGATAATGTGAATATTCTATCAAATTTTGCTATAGATTGAAAGCTAATTGCTCTATGATTTTTGTATTTTACAATATCTTAACTGCAATGTTGTAGCTGCAATCGAATAAAATATAACACACACACTATATATAACCTACGTGCACCCAATTGCAAAGGGATAGAGCTGCATCTTCTCCCAATTACAGAACCCATTTAACCTTAATAAATACTGAGCATCTGCCACCTCATCTAGTCACAAGTTCTTATTTTGTTCAGGACATTATTGGGAGGGAACGATCTTGACATGGAGAGGACCAGGAAAGGAAAATCACGGTAAGTATAAAAGGATTTTCCCTTTTCTCTAGTCCTCTCCATGTCAATACATTACGAGACGTAGCAAGTTAACAGTCCCAGGGAGGGAAAAAAATCCGCAAGCCCAGGCATCAATGCAATGAACTTTATTACGGAGCCGAGGAGGCAGAGATCAGTAAACTAGAGCCTAAACTCGAGTATTCAGAAGATCTCACATCTAGCTTATAGCAAGTGATGAAAGTCCCAGGAACTGACCACGAAGCTGCCCGACAGATGACTTCCAGAGGAACCCCAGCTTCAGCCGCCCAAAAGGAGGACACAGAAACTGGAAGTGTAGGAATTGCTGATCCTGCTCCGAGACTGGGACATGATGATAGGCGTCTCTGGTATCCAGAGAACACATCCAATCCCCTGGAGCAATAGCTAGTGATGGGCGAATCCATCCCGTTTTGCGGAAAAATTCGCTAAACAATGAACGTAACGTTTTTGATGTGCGTTTTTCGGTGTGCGTAGCTTTTGGCACATCATTTTCTGTGTGTCATTCATTTTTATTTGCGTCGCACGTCGTTTAATTTTCGGCACGTGTCTAGTTTTTTTCTCACGCCAGCGAATTTTTGCAAATTTATTTGCTGGTGGCGATTTGCGGGAATTTGTGCCTGCCAAATAAATTCGCCCATCACTAGCAATATCGGCTTTGATTGATTCTAGAGATTCCATTCTGAAATGCTGAACTCTTAATGCCTGATTGACCTTGGCCAGGTCCAGAATTTGGCGCCATGTTCCTGATGATCTTTGAATTCTGAAGAAGTAGTTTCCTAGTCCTCATTCATTCATTGGGACAGGAATGATTACCCTTTGTGCCAATAATGCCGAAAGGCAGTTTTGAAGAGCAACGTTCTTTTCCAGACAGGCAGGAAATAGAGATAGGCAATAGTTAGGAGACGGAGGAAGCTTGAACTCCAGTCTGTAACCCTTTTGTAAGATATTTCGGATCCAATTGTCTTCTATTGATCTTTCCCAGGTGGTCCAAAACAGCGTCAGTCTTGCCCCTACTGTTTGCCCCTGGGGAGCACCACCTTCAGAATTGTTTGCGAGAGTTGGTGGGGGCCTTTCCTCTGGCCACTCAGAAGAATCCCGACTGACCTCCTTTCCAGTTGTTTGATCTTGAGGTATCAGTTCTGGAACGAAAGGACCTCTGATTGTACTGAGAAGATCTAGAATTGAAGGGGCTATCACCCCTAGAGGACTGCTTACTTGGGTATTTGTGCTTTCTTTTTTGAGGCAGCAATTGGCTTTTGCCTCCTGATGCTTTGGAGATCAAATCTTCGAACTTCTTACCAAACAAGGCCTGTCCCTGAAATTGTAGAGCACACAGAGTAACACAGAGAATCTAAACCATAAGGCCCTCCTTGCTGAGATTGATAGAGAAAGTGATCTGGAGGCTAGGCATATCTGGTCAACCGACGGGTTAAGTAGAAAAGCCAACCCTACTTTTATCCCCTTCTATGACGTCAGCTCTATCTCTCCTTGTTTTAATGGTACTTCCACATTGGACAGCCAAACTTCTAGGGCTTTGACCACTGAAAGACTGGCAATTACGCAATTAAGAAATTCTCTTGCCACCAAAAAAGGAGTCTTTCAAAGTTGTCTGATTTTCGATTGGCAATACTGTGCTTTTAGATAGATTGAGGACTGGAGCATCCACCTTGGGCATATTTGTGAATTCTTCACTGAACGGATAAAGTTTACTAAATCTGGCGTGAGTAAAACTATGTTTGGACACAATATCCCATTCTGACTTGACCAAATACAGTACTTCCTGATGCAGAGGAAAGGACTCTTTCCACTTGATTTAGGCAAAAATGTGGATGTAGACGCCTGATCCACCTGTTGAAGAGCCAATGAAGCTCTCACTGCCTTCATTAAGGGCTGAACCAGGGGAAAATTGAAGGTAGAATGTTGGATCTTGTTTTCTTCTTCAGACTCAGATGTTATCATAACTGAACCTGCCCTTGAATCTCTCTCTCTCCATCAGGAAGAGGAAGAGGGGTGATGATAACCCCTGGAGGAGTCTGCTTGTCTCCTGTGGCTGACTGCATTTCCTTGGCTACAGCCTGCCTGATCCATGAAAGTATATCGGCATTGGGACTAACTGACTTCCCAGCAGCAGCATTGAGACAAGCCTGACAGCTTCTTCTCTGGAAGTGGGGCCTCCGAGCAGCCCAGGCAGTGTGCTTCAAGAGCCTGAACAATATCCTGTCTTGGTTAAGAGTGTTCCTTAGATCTCTCTCTTGATCTAGACAACCTCATGGCACTGTCAAAACAATGAGACATCATTATAGCGAGTCTATGGGTCCCCACATAGACTCCTGCCTTCTCCTCCTTTTTTTCCCCCTCAACTCAGGGGTATAGACTTTTTGGGGATGGCGGCTGGGACAAAAATCATGAGCTGGGCAATCTGAGAAAACCAAAAATGTATCTTTTAAAAGTTTCAGGAGGCTAACTACTACCCAGTTCAGGCTACCTAGGTACCACTACTTACCAGGGGTAAGGGACCCGAGTTTAAGGGCAGTATGTGGATGGAGGAATGGCAAGGTCAAACCGAGCCAAGCTCCCTGCTCCTCTATTTAAACAGGGAAGCCCCACCCACAGCAGGAGCCACCAATCCCTGGGCCTGAAACGCCACTCCTCTCCCGAGGCAGAGGAGCCGATGAAAAAGTGACCTCATAATGCTGCGGTGTCACTGTCCTTCTCCACCAACCCCAAAATGGCGTCATTGGTGGGAGATGGATGGTCCTCCTAGTTTGCCCGGCTCCCCCCCAGGGAAACAGCAAGCAATCGATGTGCGCCTACCTTCCGCCATCCATGTGCTCCTGCCAGGAGCTAGGAGAGAAAAGAACCCAAAAAAAGACGAGGTGGGAGGTGCTCAGTAAGTATTTATTAGAGTTAATTGGGTTCTTTAACTGGGAGAGGGAGGAGCCATCCCGTAATGTATTGACATGTAGAGGACTAGGAAAAAATGGTGTAAATGTAAAATCAGGGAAATTGTCTATGCTTTATATAATGAAGGTTGTCTAAAACTTGGTGCTATAACTCTATTGTGTGTAATGTACCTTATGCTTACCAAATAATGGGAAAATGGAGGCTACTATTCATAGAAAATCCAGCTAAAAGGGCTGTCCTGTGTGCAATAAATTTAAACCAAATCAGTTTACAGTGCAGGTCAGCAATTTACATTTGAATTTATTTGGTAGCTTTACCGTATTTGTGCCTTATAATAATTAGTGATGAGCAAAACCTGCCCTGTTTCTTATCACCCATAAATTAGCAAAATGGAGACATTTAGCAAAATGTCTTGGAGTCAGTATTTTTTTTTTTAGTTAAATGAGTAGGAGTTTATGGTCATTTATAAGTGATGCAATCTGAATGGTTAGATGGAGGTGTGTATTGTGGGGTTTGTGGATGGCAGATGGAAGACTAACACCTGAAAACCCCAAGGTATATGATGTCTACTCTTCCACAACACACTTCTTTTTCTGAAAATATGGAATTGTCAGGTGGGCAGGCCTGGGATTTTTGGGTAAACAGAATGCAAATTTTAATCTTTGAAAACAGTTATGTTTATGTTTAATTGCATTTGGTCATACTCTGTGGTATCCTGAAATTGAATCAGTCCAACAGAATGGAAACATGGCAACCATCAGGCGGGGAGAGGGTGGACTGTTGTCCTGGGCCTGTTGGAATTCTCATGCTATGTGGGGCCCAGCCATGTAGTGCAAAGTTACCCAAACTGCTCAACTTAAAAATAAATTTGTGCTTAGAAAATACACATTTTCTTCTGGAAAACTTCAGTGGGTTGCCTAGAAACATAACTTATGTATCAAGCAATGACAAGGCAGAGCAGTGTGACAGGGGCAGGCAGGAGGATAGGGTTTATTTTAGGGATCCACCAAATCCACTTTTGTGATTTGGCCAAATCTCTGAATCCTTGATGAAAGATTCGGGTGAATACCGATCTGAATCCAAATTTGCATATGCAAATTAGGGATGGGAAAGGAAAAGGTGGGAAAAATGTTTTTTACTTCCTTGTCACACGATGTCCCTTCCCACATGAGATCTGTGCACAAGTATTCATCAGAATCCCAAACTGAATCCTGGATTTGGTGCATACATAGTTTATTTATACCTAAAATATAAAGTAGTGAGACATCAACAGTTTATACTAGGATGATATCAGTGTCTCCTACATTAGAACCCCTTAACTACAAAGTAGGCTTAATAGCATAACTGTGACTCACTGCAAAGGTTATTGAGTTAATTTTCTAAATGAACCCAACATTTACTGACAATTTGTACATTTAGCCATTAATTTAGTTTAGGAGTAACAGCATACTTTCTGTAACGCTTTGATACAGATGAGTTGGTGCTGTGATTATTTTGCCTTTCTTATTAAGACCTTTGGAACAAGAATATAGTTTACATCTTCAGGGGATCTCATTAGCTGTTAATTCAAAGTGCCGTTGTTGGAAAAGTTGATGTAGCTGAAATGCCTTTGTGTAAGTGAATGCTTGCAAAGAGGGAACAATCTGTTATGTTCCACCATATTTCTTTGAACTGATTCTTTGAAATTTGCAGACAAACAAAAATGCTAAATCATTATATTTGTATTAATTATTTACCAACAATTATACAGCAGTATGCGTTAGATATTTTTCAGTCTATTATAATATTGCATTGTGCTTACAGTAAATGATCCTTTTTGGTTATAGATCAGAATATAACAGTGTTCTACCACAATGGGAACAGTTTGATCCCTGTGTTAACCCTAGAGTGAATTTAACTATTGCTAAAATGTGTGACTAGGCTGTAGTTGTGTATATAATGAAATTCTTGCCCCTGGCACTGGTGAACCCTTCACTAGTCAGAATAATACAGTACTTTTCAGTATTTTTAATATGCCTAAAATGAATTGTGGGGATTACAACTACTTAGCATAAGTTTTTTGATGGAGCTCATATGGGTTTTTGCTGTCAAATGCAATTGTTTTCTAGCCTAGTGCCCAAAAATTCTGTTAATTTTAGCTCTTAAAATCTGACTTCCAAATCAGCTGCTTTTTCTTGATTGGTAACATGTTTCCAAATAACTCTATGTGGAAAACACAGCCAGTCATATAAAAAATTACATTTTGCCTCTCATTTTGATAGATCTTGAAAAATCAAATTGTTTGAATGCTGAAAATACAGTCCCCATTTACTTCTATTAAAGCTCTTCAGGTAATTTTTTTCAATTTTATTTTTTTTTAATTGATACATCTTGAAAATTCACTTATGGACAACTTGCTAATAAAAAAAGAAGCTTTTACTGAATTTGTCTGTACGTTTACATATATATTTATAGGAAAAGTAATAATAAATTATGAAAGAAAATATAATTTTTTTACATTGCCAACAATTAGTGATTCACATTTTGTAGATAAAATTGAATATGTAAAATGTCTCATTCAGATTTTTTTTAATATTTTCTTTACTTATATTACAAATAGATTAAGAAAGTAACAACAGGTACAGAAAACTAGTGATTGGCAAATCTGAGAATCTAATTGCAAACCGAATTGAAGTCAATGCGTTGCAAAATAATTTTGACTCTAGCGACAATTTATTTACGTGACTATTTTGTCCAAATCCATTAAAGTCAATAGGCATTCATATAATTTTGACACACAACATTTTTGTGGGAGCGACTATTCTGACATGTGACAATTTTTTTTGTCAAGGCAGATTTTTTGTGGGTGAATTTTTCCGAATGTATTCACTGGCTGCTTAATGCGGAAATTTGCCGCAAATTCATGCCCGGTGAATTTATTCACCCATCACTACAGAAAACACAAACCCTGATTAAATGACTTCTATTCAGAGAATTCCATTGTGTACTACAATGCTTATCTGTCATCAGCTGTGTATCTTGTGCCTTTTCTCCTTTTTCAGCTTTGGCTGTCCCATGGCTCACAGGAAACAGATCCTTCCAGAATCCCAAATAGCGACCATATTACTCCCTAGATCATTTACTACTGTTTATTCATTAAAATATCTATGCTTTTTTTGCTAGAACAACATCCACCTTGCATTTTTACCCTAAAACTAAATGCAAAGGGAATTCAAAGCAAGTGTATACATTTTAACATGAAAGTGCAATTGAAGCAGTTTCTGTTTGTGCTTTGCTATTCTTTTTCTCAGTCTGGATGAATATTAAAACTATATCAGAATATATCAGAAATCAGCTTTTCTTCAACCAGACCTACATTTCTCACAACACCTATCATTGTAACATAGTAGGCTAGATTGAAAAAAAAAAAAAACACACGTCCACACGTCCATCAAGTTCAAGCTTATTAGTCTATATAAAATCTAACTGCTAGTTGATCCAGAAGAAGGTAAAAATCCCTGGGTAAAGCCTCTCCAGTTTGCCTCAGAGGGGGAAAAATTCCTTCCTTACTCCAAGATGGCAATCGGACCATCCCTGGATCAACTTGTACTATGAGCTATATTCTATAACCCTGTATTTCTTACTTGCTAAAAAGCCATCCAACCCTTTCTTAGAGCTATCTAATATATCAGCCACCATGACTGATTTAAAGGAGAACTGTCATGAACTATAAACCACACCATTTTTCTCACTGAAATATAAGATTAATTAGTACAATAAAATCTATACCCAACTGCATCTAATTTGTGTTATAAACACGCTTACTTTTCACTCATTTCTAACAGCTCTCCAGATCAAGCATTTTCAGAATCTAAACGTAGCAGTGTCCATTCAGTTTAGCAGCATTCACTTAGCTCCGCCCATGTTTCTGAGTCATATTTCCCCTCCCTCATCCTCCTGTTATATCATATCTGTGTGTAACACTTCTCTGTCTGAAGACAGGCAAGCAGTATTGAAGAGCTCATTAATGCCTCTAATTTGGTTGACAAAGAACTGGAAAAGAACTTTTCAAACTGATTGTAGAGGATCATTTCAGCAGTGCTGCTCCTTTTCGGGGGGGGGGGTGCATGTATTGTTCACACCTATAATCTCCCCAGTACACACATATCTATATACATATATAACAGTTATGTACATAAGAGTGTCCTACACTGCCTGCTATACTTTATGCTGTATGGCTGAGATTCTAGATAAGTTTATAACACATTTTCACATTGGAACAGCTCCTCTCTGATACCCATTAAAAGAAGCATCCCTGCCCTGCTTAATGGCTGAGATTATAGCTATTATTGTATTTCCTCTCTGATCTCCATTATAACCAACTGTGGAGGGTCAAACATACTAATTGAACGAATGTCACATGCAAACTACAATCCCCATAATTCATTGCAAATGGCAGGCTTCTGATGGAGGTCGTGTCTTTATGACATCAACTTGGTGGAAGGGGGGAATCAGCATGATTGATGAAATCATGTCAGGGGGATGGACTTTGTCAGGAAGGAGGAACATACTGGGAGCTGTTTGTGATGACACTTTGTCCCAGACTATGCTGCTTTTGTGGCAGTTTAAGGGAAAGAGCCTTGGGTGCTTAAATGGTTGTGTTTTTTGCGTAGAAAAATCAAATAACCTCCCCAGGTGGGGGGAGGCAGCCTGCAATCCCCTGTAGGCAATGACATCAAACACAGGAAATGAGAACACAAACTGCGTAATGTCACTTTCTCATCACTGGGGGGTGCACTGTACTGCGCCATTCTTCTTCAAAGAAGAAACCAGTATAAAAAGTGCCATACTGTATGTATAAAGCTGTGTATTTTTCCTTATGTATGGTTTGACACTTTGCATTGTGAAAGCTGCAATCATCAATTAAAAATAATAATCTGTGTTGTTTATAATAGTGCATCTTTTTATGCCATCCAAATGCAGAATTTTACACTAATATTTATTTATGAAAATATGATGTTCAGGTCAATATTAATATCTCTAAGTTATCATTATTTAATATAAATGTTTGCACAAGTATCTGTAGTTTTACATGGGTAAAAGTGAAGTCCGTGTAAAGCTAAAATTTGGATTCTAAAAATAAAACTCTTAAATTTGCTCTCAGGATTTAAATCATACTCAGTCTCAAATGATGACATTGACTTTGCTGTGGGGGAAGGTTAATATTAGTTTTACAGTCTCATTCATGTGATGGAGGTCTTAAAAAGTCTGTATATCATAAATCTGGTTCCCTTCTTAGATGTTTGATACTTGAAGGAGAAACACAAGGTTGAATTCACTTTATCTATCTTATAATGTAAATTAACAAAATAACAATCTCTGTGTAAATTGTAAGCATAAGTGCATAAATATTTTAATTGCACACAGGATCACACATACCAGAGGGTCTCGAAGTAGCCCTTAGTCCCAGTCACAAACAATTTATATCCTCTTATTTCCACCATTTGCCTAAATAACATGTTTAATTTGGCAATGCCTTAGGGAGGTATTTACTAAAACTCCACTTTCTCTCACTATAATTAAGAAAGAAATTAGATCCAAAACCTTAAACCTAGTGATGGGCGAATCGCCCGCGATTCGCTTCGCCGGAAAATTCGCGAATTTCTAGAGAAATTCGCGAATCGGCGAAAAATTCGCGAAACGAGTCGCGGGACGCTTTTGACGCGCGTCGCGTCAACTTTGACGCGCGACGCTTTCGGCGCGTCGCGTCAAAAACGACGCACGACTCGTTTTTCGGCAAGCGAAATTTCGGCGGTGATTCGCGAATTTATTCGCCAGAAGCGAATCGCGGGAATTCGCCGCGAATTCGACCCTGGCGAATAAATTCGCCCATCACTACTTAAACCCATTAGTTTACCAATAATTATTCTCAAAACAATCGAGTGCGAAAAAACAGTGCAACAAAATCATGGAACTTTTCTGATTTGACACTAAAATAGTACAACTTTTTTCGAATTATTCGGATTATTGAACAACGACTAACTTTTAAAGCCCAGAACTTTTTATAACCATTAAGGCAAAACACTTGTTTAAGTTGTTAAAGGGTCCATCTCCCATTGAAATTTACATTACTTTGACAGGTTTTAGCTGGAGTATTTTGGGATTCAAATTTTTTAGCAGCTTTGAGGCATAATAAATTTCAAAAAAGGTTTTTTCCCCTTTAAAAACTAGACCTTAAAAATTCAAGGTTTACTAAATAGTCCCTTAAGTGTCACACTGGGCCTTCTATGTCAGGTTCTCTTGACTGTAACAAACAGAAAACTAATTTTTTTCCCCATATTTTACTAGAAACCAACTTGATCTAACTCCATCCACAAATGTTGTTTATATATTTATTTTCAGAACAAATCAGACAAAAAAGTAAAATTGATTGATGTAAAAAAACAAAACATTTGAGTTGCAATTCAAATCGTATAACTTTATAGAATTGCTACTAGAAAAACTTGGATTTATCTAGTTTTTGCATGAGCGAGGGAGTCAAACACCCCAAAAATCCCAAAATATGTGAAAGTTAATAACATGTTCAGATGGTCAAAGGGACAGCTGCCAATGAGTTTTACATGAATTCCACATGTTTTAGCAGCTTAGGGGCATTAGAAATCTTGAAAAATTTGAGGCATAATAAATCTAAATGTTTTTAGTTTATTCACTAATAAAACTTTACTAGAGAAAAATTGAGATTTAATAAATACTGTAATCCCTTCAGTTTAGCAACCTGATACTTTTAGGGGTTATTTACTAAAATCCAAAAAAGCATATCACTATTTTGTTAAAACCACGTTGTCAAAACTCAAATTTTGCCGTATTTATAAATACATTTTCTAGAAAAAAAATCTGGTATGAAATTGTTATATTTTCCAATTGCCAATGGGATATCTGAAATTGACTTTTACACGACTTGGCAAGTTTCAAATGGACTACTTTTTATTCAGACTTTTAGCAGCATCAGGGTTTAATAAATCATGAAAAAAATTATCTTTTGTAGGTTTTTGGAGATTTTTAAATATTTTTTGTGTGTGTAAACTCACAAATTTGAGGGATTCAAGTTTTTTTCCCACAAATGTATTGATTTGTTTTATTAATAGAGAAAAAAACTCTAAAATTACAAATCTACATTTTTATAAACAGGGAGAACAAACCCTATTCCATAACCATGCTATAAGAGGCACAATACTGACAAAACCAAATTAATCTAACAATGCCTAAGATAAGCAGCTGCAGTTGGGGAGGAGGGGTGGAGTTATCCATTATTTTTCCAAGGCAGACTTTCAGTCAGTGTTACAACTGTAATATAATATTGTCACTGATCGAAAGAATATGAGTTCATGCATTATGCACAGCAGATATTAACTTAGAAGAGTATTTTTCTCCTCAAGATGGAATATCATTTGAATTGCATAGGCATGGGCACCACTGCAATTTCATTTTATATATTTTACTTGGTTAATATTGATGACTCTTACCCTGGTATATGATGTGCAGTATTCTGGTGCTAAGATTTAACAAGCATTACAATATCTGCATAGAAGGAAAAAGAATGTCCAAAGTAATGAAGCAAGAAGGTTAACATTCTGACAAGGTCCCATGGAAATCATTTTCATGGTCTTTGCATTTCATTGCCACTGTGTTTCCAGTTTAAGTAAAAGAGAAGTTTTTTTTATAACTTATTTGACACTTGCAATACATTTGGGGGGCCTATTTATGAAATCTCAAATTTTTATGGTTGAGTTATGAAGGGGAAAAAATCTGTATTTTTAGAAGATAAAAAAATAATTTCTTTCTAGTTTTTTTATGTTATGAAGCTGCGAAAAACCTGAATCTGAAAATACTCCACCTAAAACCTGTCAAAATCAATCCTTTAACATTGGAACATACTTTTTGCCTTTAGGTTTCACGATAGTTTTGGGCTGTTTTCACTGGTTTTTGTTCAATAATTCAAATTATTCAAGTTTTTCAGGCAGCAACTAAAAAAAGCAAAGTTCTTTCAGCGTCAATTTAAAAAAAAGTTGATTTGAGTTGATGCTTGATTTTGTCACAACATTTTTTCTCCCCAATTTTTTCAAGAAAAAATATTTGTAAACTAAGAGCATTTGGGTTTGGGAGTTTGGTACATTTTTTTGTGAGAAAAAATAAAGTTTTAATAAATAAAATCCCATATATATATATATAAATATATATATATATATAGAAA
>CM044442.1:90611961-90632558 GCA_024363595.1 Xenopus borealis
CAGGTGGTGGAGGGGCAAGGATTGCCACTGATCATCAGAAAAAATACAGGCACTCACTATATTTCAACTAAATCCAGGGTGCTTTCCAGTTGATGAAATAGCCAGAAATATTGGAGGCACTCATGGTCATATTAACATGTGAGTTTACTGAAGCTTCATATAATCCCCCAGATCAATGTGGGGGATTAGAGATTTTAGTATGAAAAGAAGGGTTTTCAAATTAAAGATGATGGATTTTGTGCCACCTGAGAAAAAGTTGCATTAATTAATGTTATTAGTTAATGCAGAGAAAAGGGAATGCTTATGGATTGCTCTTTAGTTTATAGTAGTTTATTTCTAGAGAAAAAATCACAAACACAAATCATTAAACTAAGATTTTAGGTCAGAAGGCCGATCCTGTTACAGATTGTTAGCCATGTGGTTGGATGCACACACTTTTTTCTCCTTTCTTTCCTAATCCTGTTGCCTACAGTGTATGCAAAATTTGCCACATTCTGTTTATATATATATTTGTGGGTGCACAAAAGAAGTTACAGTAGTATCATAGGTGTCTCCAAAACAATTGGTCTTTTGGAACAGCTGAAAGAAAGAAAAGGAAAAGTGAAAAGTGGGATTGGATGCTGCTATGGAAAAGCCTTGTGATATCTTACCTTGAAACAAAGGAGATGGTTTCAGTGTTATAGAAAGAACATATTTGCAAGTGCTAAACTACTGGATAGAACTATGCATAATTTATAAGCTACCTTATATTCAAAAAGTAATGCATTTTAGTTACTACATAACTTAGTGTAGAGTGCTGTCATGTGATACATTTTTTACATGGTGTTTGGATGCTAGCCAATATCCAGCTGAGTGTCACTAAAGTAGTTACTAATATGCCATGTGATTGCAGCAGAGAGTAAATTCTCTTTGAATTTCTACTTTCTTCCTAGTTTTGACATCTTAGGAATTCCAGAAAGACTGCAGAAAGGCATGCACATACATACATGTAGAGTAAGTTGTTGAATACACAATAAGACCTGTCTGAAGCACGGAGACTAGTTTTCCTACCGCCTTCATCAAGCACCCTTGATAACCAAACACAATTATCCAATGGATAATAATTTCTTTGTATACCTTTTGAAATAAAGATTGAACCTTTTTTCACTTTTTAAGGTTTTTCCTGTGTGAATAATGTTACTGCTCATCAGAGCTTACATAAGGCAAATGAAGATTGTCAAGTACTTTGAAGGGATCTGCAGCCAAAAACTGAGTAGATACAACATAAACAATTAAACAGAGACTGCTTTCAAGAGCATTTATGAATAACCATTGAAAATGTGTAATTCATTGAAAACTGCTTTGAATGAAAAAGTATTCCAAGATGGTGGACATCTTTAATATTAGTCTACAGTAGATTTGAATTTAACAGTGTGTGGGGGCATCTGGCATAGAGCTGTAATATTAAAAAAAACAGCTAAATGACACCCCTATGATGCAATAGTTCACATATGTAAATTTGGTACAGTTGGAATTTCCATGTGGAATTTCCATGAGAATATAGTGGAAAGACAACCAGTGATGTAAAACATAAGGGAATAAGCAAGGCAGAGGGTATGATATCTACCAGTAATACTCAAAATACTAAATAATGTTGTTTAAAATACATCAATGATGTGAGATAAATTTGAGTCAAATAGGCATTGATGAAGTGTGTTGAAGTATGTATGCAAAGCTTGTTTCCATTTTCCTGGATTTTTGTCTGGTGGACTTTTAGATGGTTGGATGCTTTTGAACCCTTTGGTGTCCTGGATTAATTGACTGGATATTCTGATGTTTTTAACAAATGGGCATTAGACTGGTGAAATGGCTGTGTCTATTGTTACTTGATACTGTAGCCCTACCAGGGCTGCCATCACGGGGTACAGTTGTACTACCACTGGGCAAAAATGGTGGCTCAGCTGTAAGCTGAACCCAAAGTCCCAAAGAGCTGATGTCCCAAAAGCGTGAGGTCCTGAAAACCCAAAGCATAAAAGTCCAGAAGACTCAAATGTCAGGGGCCTATCGGCTCCAGCGGAGTGGTTAGGACCAAGGAGGAAGATTCAGGGGGTTAAAGTCCAAGTTCATGGTACAGAATTGGAATAGGCAAAATTGTAATAAAGTCCAGGCAATAATTTCAAAAGGCAGGCAGAAAAAAGCAAAGTCAAAGTCCAGGAATCAATATAGCAGGAAACAATCAGGAATGTATAAAACAAAACATATTATCAGGCAGTGAACCGGCGTCCTGAACATTCTTTTATTTTGAATTTGGTGCCGGAACACGGGGTTGTGACATCACACATTTGTGCGCCAACTTCAATGCGCCAGCGTCAGAACCATGGGTGCCTCCATCTTGGATTTTGCCGTGGCCGGAATAGGAGCTACACAGAGCACTCCTGACAGTACCCCCTCCCTCAGGGGGGCCACTGGACCACCAAAACGTGGTTTCTTTGGAAACTGCTTGTAGAATTCCCGTACCAGACAGGGGGCATGGACATCAACCTGTTTTATCCAAGAGCATTCCTCAGGACCGAAACCCTTCCATTGAATGAGGATTTGAAGAGACCCTCTCTAAATTCTCAAGTCTAGGATCTTCTCTACCTCATATTCTTGTTGATCATCCACGGATATAAAAGTAGGGGGAAATTGTTCAGAAGAGAAGCGATTAGTGATGACTGGTTTTACCAAGGACACATGAACACATTAGAGATTCACATCTCAGGGGGAAATTGAAGTCTGACAGCCACGGGATTAACAATCTCCACAATGGTGTTGTGAGGAAAACTCACCCTGGTGGTCTAGTGGTGCGGCGGGGAACTGTTCCAGCGCTTGGTTTACTCTTTCAGCTGCCCCATTGGATTGAGGGTGATAGGCAGAGGAGAATTGAGGAGCGATACCCAGATTTTTACACAACGAGCACCAAAACTTGGACACAAACAGGGAACCTCTATCTGATACTGTCTCCGCTGGGAAGCCATGAAGACAGAAGATAAACTGAATGAACAACTGAGAGAGTTCAATGGCAGAGGGAAGTTTTCAAAGAGGGATGAAGTGTGCCATCTTACTGAAGCGGTCAATCACTACCCAAATTACAGTGTTTCCCTTGGAAGGTGGTAGTTCGGCAATAAAGTCCATGGCTGAATGAGTCCAAGGACGAGACATAAGGGTTAGAGGTTGCAATAGTCCGCTAGGGTGAGAGTGGTTGGATTTGGATGAGGCACAAATGGCAAAGGCTGCCACAAAGTCTTTCACATCCTTATAGAAGGCCACCAGAGAAGTCGACTGACAAATTCAAAAGTCTTTTAAGTACCTGGATGTCCAGCTTGCTTGGAACAATGACTTTGCTGAAGAATGGGTATGATGTGGAACTCGAGTGGCACGTAAACCATACCAATGGGGGTATCAGCAGGAGCCGATGACTGGACAGATAGGATCTGGCTGGACAGTTGTAGGCTCATGATCTTCACTGATGTGCCCATCAGGTAGAATGCTTCTGGATAGGACATCTGCCTTACAGTTTCATCCTGTGGGGAGCATGGTGATGGGAGAAGCTCAATGGGACAGTCGTAGGAGCGATGAGGGGGAAGAGTATCTGACAACTTTTTGCAGAAGACGTCCGCAAAGTTTTTGTACACAATGGGCAATGTTTGCAGCTCTGCAGCAGCGAGGGACCCCCTGGGATAGGCTTAGCTGGTAAACAGTTATTTTGACAAAAAGGACTCCAGTGGGATATCTGATTAGCAGACCAGTGGATTATGGAGACATAGCCAAGGTAACCCCAACACCACAGGAGCGGATGGGCAGTTAATAATTAGGAATTAAAGTCTCTCTTTATACATGGTCTCAACCTGCATCAGTAATTCTCCCATCATCCTGCAGTCATCGCTGTGGATAGAGGTCTGGAGGAATGCTTTAGCATCATAGGTCAAAGGAGAATTCTTCTCCCAGAGAAACATTGACCACTCGAGTGGTTTACCCTCCAAACAGGACATCACATACCCCACCTTGCTGCGTTCAATGGAGTACTGCAAGGGTTGAAACTCGAACTGGAGCTGGTACTGAGTAGCAAAACCCCTGCAGGCTTGAGGATCCCCATTACAGTGAGGAGGGATGTGCAGCTCACTGACCGGTGAAAGTACTGCAGGAGGAATAAAGGGCGCGGAAGGGTTAGTAGTGACTGGAGACACAGGAGGCATATGAGAGAGGAGAGTATTGAGTACTTGATCAATGCGGAACTGCTGAGCTTCATAATTTTCCATACGGGATGCCAATCCCCGGAACGCTCGTCCGACATCAGGAGTAGCTTCCTCAGTGGGGTCCATGGCTCAATAATGTCAGGGGCCTATGGCTCCACTGGAGTTGTCAGGACCAAGGTGGAAGCTTCAGTGGTTAAAGTCAAAGTTCGTGGTACAGAATTGGAATAGGCAAAATCGTAATCAAGTCCCAGCAATAATTTCAAAAGGCAGGCAGAAAACAGCAAAGTCAAAGTTCGGGCAAGGGTCAAAGTCCATGAATCAATATAGCAGCAACTATAGAGCACCCAGGAATGTATAATACAAAACCTATTATTGGGCATTGACTGGTGTCCTGAGCATTATTTTATTTTGAATTTGGAGCTGGGAATGCAGCGGCGTGACATCACGCGATTGTGGAGTGACACGGAGTGCTCCTGACATCAAAGTCCAGAAATCCTGAAGACATGAAGTCCTGAAAACTGGAAGCCACAAAGGGAACTGAAAGAAACCAAATAAGCTGTCATTGCTGAGGACAATAAAGAAGAACCTGAGGTAAGTTCCACTGAACACCAATGTGTTCTTTTTAAAAATGTTATTAAACCCCTGGCCACCAATGTATTTTAATTTTCTATAGGTCCCTGGCCTACTGCCAGACTAAGACTGTATATATGCAGCTACTGTTTTGGACAAATCCTGGGTGGATCTATGGACCTTGACTGGGTATTGATATTCAGTGATATATATTGTCTTGAAGTGTTGGGAAACTATCTGTTTGAACTTTGCACCATAACAATATTTTTGCACTATGACTTGTACTTTTTAAGGGTCATTCATAACCCTGGGGACACAAGTGCAAAAGCACTAAGGGGTGTGCTTGTTTCATATGTTTGCTGTGCTATGTACTGAGCACTGGATGAGAGATGTGGTGCTTAGTGATGAATGCAGCATCATGAGGAACAGGTAGCTAGGACAGATTCTCAAAAAGGGCTATGCTTCCGGCTGCTCCTGCCTTGTGCATCTGAATGACGGGACAAGAGGGGGGATGCCTATATGCCTGTCCTGTCTGACCTTATGAATGGAGTGCTGACCTAATGCAGGCAGTGTTCCATTTAGTGTGTAGTCCAAAACAGGGAAGAGGCCTGTGGCTATTTGTGCAATTCCTCACACAGTGGTCAAAGTGCAAAAATATATGCCCAATTTGCACACTGTGTGGGACAAATTAGTAAATTAGTCTTTTTATTGCTGTTCAGTATTACTGTGATATAGAGTTTATTTTCATTATTTTCAAATATATAAAAAATGGACACGTTCACTTTTTACAATAGTGTTGTTTTTAGTTAATGATATTGAGATTTTTTATTTATTACCCACATCAAGGAGCTGAACCACAGTTTATTTGTGGAGGTGCTGCATTTCTTTTGGGCCTTCTTTTTTTGTCTATATTTCCCCTGGATTTCTCCTCATCCACACACTTTGAACTATTTTATTTGTAGATCGCTATTTATTTACGTTTTGCCTCTATCTTTTGAATAGGAATATTTATTGTCTTTCTTCTTTTCATTGATTGGCTCCTGTATCTTGTATCTTTAATTGGTATGTGGTCTGAACTTGCATTCAGAGTAACAAAAGGAGCATTTTGGCACTGAGCATTAGAGTATGTCCCAGCCAATGTTTCTATTTGGTCATCTCTACTCTAAAACACATCTATAATCATGACTTATTTTATCCTTGGAGTCTTTATCTGTATTATTGCCTGCTCAATAGCAAAACAACTTGTTGCTCAACAGTTCTACTTCTGTTCTACTTCTGTTCTACAGTCACCTCTACCACTGGGTTTTATTCCATTGCCAATTTTGTTTGAAAGACAAATGTTTGTTCTATTTGTGTCTGCATGGCTTTCTTCAAAAACAAACAGGCAAATTAATTAGCTTTTAATGCAATTGACTTTAGTGAGTATATGTGAATGAAATAGAGACCTTATAAAAAGTCTTTAGTCTGCCCCTATCAGTAACCAGTATAAACTAAAAAGATATATTTTTTTAAATGTCCGAGAAGTAAAGGCTACCTTACTGGTTAGTTGTTAAGGGTTTCTAGACAAGTAGCAAACTTAAAGGGTTTAGGGCAGTGATGGGTGAATTTCCCAAATTAATTAGCTGGCCGCTAAACACGGAAATTCACAGCTGGTGAATAAATTCTCCCATCACTAGATTCGGAAAACCTGTTGTTTTACAAAACAAATCAGTTATTAGTGCTCTTCCAGGAGAATGCAGCAAATCTATTTTTCAAAAGAGCAAATTTAACTTTGAAATTTGACATGGGGCAAGATATATTTCTCAGGTGCTCTCAGCCATATGAAAATGCTTCCAGTAGTAGACAGCACTCAATAGTAAAACACCCAAACCTGATAATGACTACTTCAGTTACATTGAGTAGTACATCTGTGTCAAGACCAGTTCCCTAAATCCAGAACAGGTGCTAGGCTCCCTGGTCTCAGCTCTGCTTCAGCCTATAGCAGCCGCCTTTCACTTCGGGAGGAGCCCTCCCCTAACTGGATGCCGCCAGATCTTAATAAGAGAGGAGCCAAGCAAGGGTTCTGGACTGGCAAAGGGGCATGGTCGATATCAAGGTTTTGGAGGGAAGGCACAGTTCTAGGAATAGACAAAGTGTAGTCAGGCAGGCCGGGGTCAGAGTTCAAACAAGGTCAGACAGGCTGGGTTAGTGGCAGAGTTCAAGCAAGGTCAATACCGGTACAATCATCAGGCAGGCTGGCACTGCACGTGCCATAGGCAGATCGGCACTAAAAGGAAAGGATCAGCGGGTGTCCCAGCCAGCCCGCTAGTCCACCAGGGTTAGCCCTCATAATCTGAATGTAGTTCCATTGTGAAATGCTGGCTCTTTCTGAAAGCACAATGACCTTAGAGGTTTGTCTACAATATTACAACTAAATAAAATATATTTATTGGTTCAAGAATAACATTTTCAACTGTCGAATGAATAACTTGTACATAGTGTAATTTGGTTCTTAAACTACACAATAAAATTAGGACATAATCCCTTGAATTCCATCAACCTTAGATTGCCTCTACATGGACAGGAACTAATGCCAGTGTTGTACAGTGCTGTATAAAATATGTCAGTACTAAATACATAACAAATAAAAGTAATAATAAAATTGTCTTCTGAAATAAGCACAATGTTGTTCATAAAGCTTAACATTCTAAACATAACAAATAAATGAAGGTGGTTTTCATAACAAGAGCTGGTTTAGTTAATGTTATAATGCCCTTCCAGATTTACAATATTTTAGCTTGTGAATAAACTTAATTTGCTTAATGTCTTTTGTATTTTAAATTAAATCAATCTGCTCCTTATGGCAACAGGTTAACAAATAGTGCTGTATATGAAATTATTTTGTTTTAGTGGCATTTTATTATTATATACATCATCACATTCAGAAGATAAATAATTATTGTGCCTAAATAATAAGGATAATGCATTATACTTTCTATAATCATTGTTGATTTTCTTCATTTATCAAATTATTACTGTAATGCAACTTTTATTGTTTCTAGAATGCTGTCATCAGATGACATGTTATACTTCACAAATACAATACCAAATGAAGATGATTTGCCCTTTTGAACATACTTACCTATTCATGCTATGCAATTTGTGATTTATTTAGCCAGATTTACTACTACTAGCGGTAGGTGTAACATGCAGGTGCAGAATCTGTTTTCCAGAAGCCCATTATCCAGAAAGCACCAAATTACAGGAAGGCCATCTCCCATAGATTTAATTTAAATCAAATATTTTCTTTAATACTTTCGTGTTTCTCTGTAATGATTAAACAGTACCATGTACTCACAACCAAGCTATAATTAATCCTTATTGAAGGCAGAACAATCCTATTGGGTTTTATTAATATTTAAATTAATTTTAGTAGAGTTAAAATATGGATATCCAAATTACAGAAAGATTCCTTTTCTGGAAAACCCCAGAACACAAGCATTTAGGATAACATGTTTGTTGTTAGCTGTATATATGGTTAATAAATACAAAATTAAAACCATGTTTGTGGCAGTGCAATGTAAAGCAGAAATAAATGAAGTTTTGTTTGTTGACTAGTACAAGGCTTTTTTTTAAGGCTTTAAGAAGATTCCGTACAGCCTTGATCATATTTGGATGAATGCCAAACTGAATCCCTAACTAATTACCATATGACATTGAGCAAAGAATTAGACCACCTTAAAGACTAAAAGCAAAATTGTTATAGTCATATCCTGTATCCTATAGCCTGTCCAAAGAAAAGACCTCCACTAGAACCTATAAGAGACCCTCTAAGTAGAAAGTGAAAAAATATAAGAAAAAGAGAGATGTAAAAAACTGTCTTGTTCTAATAAGTCAATAACAGCATTCATTTATTGAGGGGCAAAACTTATTATATATAATATAATATAATATATAATACCTATTCAAACAGTAGACCTTTCCATGAATACTGAATCTCTGCAATGGATTCAGCCAAATCCTCATCCAAATATAAGCCCTAATTTTTTTAAACAAATGAAATCATCCCAAAATTTCATATGATGGTTTTAAGGAGTTTGATTTGTTTCGGCCTAGCTCAGATTCAGATGAATCCCAAACTGAATGTTGTGTTCTGTTCATCCCTAATTTACATATGATATTGAGCAAAGGAACAAAAAAAAAAAACAGAATTCTTATAGTCACATTCTGTAGCCTATCAAAGGAACATAACTTCAGTAGATCCTATGAGACCCCTTAATTAGAAAGTAAAAAATAGGAAGAAAAGGAGAGATTATAGTCACATTGAACTATTCTTAGTCTTGGTTCTAATACGTTTAATAAAATTATTAATTTATCAAGGGGCAGAAATTCAGGTAATACCTATTCAAACAGTACATCTTTGAGTGTTTATAGCTAGATAAACTCCTAACACCAGTTTCTAAACATCTATGGCAGTGATCCCCAACCAGTAGGTCGTGAGCAACATGTTGCTCTCCAACCCCTTGGATGTTGCTCCAAGGGCCTCTTGGAGGCAAGTTTTGGTTGCATAAAAATCAGGTATACTGCCAAACAGAGCCTCAATGTAGGTTGACAATCCACATAGGGGTGACAATCCACATAGGGATTACCAAATTGCCAATCTCAGCACTTATTTGGCACCCAAGAACATTTTTCATGCAAGTGTTGCTCCCCAACTCCTTTTACTTCCCAATGTTGCTCACGGGTTCAAAAGGTTGGGGACCCCTGATCTGTGGCATCAATCCAATCATAAAGTGAATATATTTTTTTCAATTAATGTTGTAATAAATATCCCATACATTATGTAATATATGTGCATAGCAATTTCATAAAATGTGTGGAACAGAATGCAAATTAAACAAGTGAAATATGGAATTATGTGTAGTGAACAATAATATTCAGTACTCTCATTTGAATTCTACTGTCTAATCCTAAACTGTCATTAGAGTTTCATAAATTATATATTTATGTAATCTTTAAATTGCTAAAATGCGCTCAAGGGATATTACAGAAATTGAAAAAATGATGAGACTTATCATAAGCAGATTTCCCCCCCTCTTTTATGATAAAGAAAAGGCATGTGGACATGAGGTATTTATAAATTAGAGAGACACTGCTCTGAAGGATAGCTGGAGGCAACTGTAAAATTATATTAGCTGAATGAAATTACACATATTTAATATTACCTGGTAAAGAATAAAAAATGTAATTGAACTTTCATAAAATTATCTCGGCATTTTGATTTTCTTTCTTAGCTTTTCCCTATATAGTTTATGTGATCTATAATATCAAATGGCAAAACAAAACCTACAAAGAAAATATAGCCTTCATTTTCGATGTTTGGATGATCTAGGTATGTTGTTAACGTTGTGCTGTGAAGCTCACAATTGAATTACTTGTATCATTATAACATGAAATGCTGATCCCTAAATTATAGTGGTGATTCAGTAACAGTAGCAGGCTCATTAAAGATTGTGCAAAAAAACACTACATTTAACATCCACAAAAGATATCTGAAATTTTCTTATATCTATTATAAAAAAGCCAAGTGCTCTTGCATCAGTTTTACTGATAGGGGCTTTGTTGTAAGGTGACTGAGGCTTGAGTTTTACAATGTATTAAGACGGTAGTAAATGGTTACATACAGTATATAGACTTCTATTTCAGATATAAACTAGGTAAAGATCTTGAGAATGCAACAATGGCTTTATACTGTATTCAAGTCATTTTCCAAGGCACATTTAGTGGGGATTACCCTAAACCAGTGACTGCAACTGCAATGAATAGACTTGTGTAGATAAACATTGTCCTGTAAGACTAGCAAGACTAATGATGAAAGTATCTGTTCCATTTGAGTGATTCTGCTTCTGCCTGGCTTGAACATAAGATAATTGTAACTATCTATTTGTGCTTTGAAGTGTAGTTTCAAAATTATTTCATATCCTATGTTTATTTTTGTTTATTCATCTCTAATTGCTGTTAGCCCTTTAGTTTAGTCCTCCAGTTTTATCCTTACACCTTGCAGTTAACAAGCTTTTATGTCCTTGTCAGTTGCATATTAGAGCAAAGCCAAGTACATGACAGAGTTTACCTAACTGAATTACTAATACCATTAATTATTTTAGTACTTGCAACCCCAATTGTCACTGGCCTCTTTCAACTTCCATATCTTTTGGTCACCAGTGAGCCAAAGCAGAGTACTTTGTGGAATCTAAACTATAAACTAAAAATGGAGCAAACATTATCTAGGCTTTTTTTGGATAGCTTATCTTGCCCATTATGTCATTGTTAAATTAGTACCACAACTCTTTCAATTGAAGGCTGTTAGGGTGCTACAGTTTGTCATATGCATGTAAAGATGCTACCTATAATTTGTAGACTCTCTTCAGGAGAAAGGGGACAGCATGTCACAAAAAAATGCAGTGACCCAAGAAATACTTTATTGGGAAGCTTCTTACAGGTGGATCAGGGACAAACTGGAATATTAGTCGCCAATTCATAGTATTTCAGTTACACAAAATAAACAAATCTCAGGCTATCCTGTCTTCCTGTCTGTCTCACTGAGTCATCAATGCCCTTGTTATGTGACAGAGTACATACATTCCATTAACTGTTGATGGAGCCTTACTTATCTTCTAACACCTTCCCCTTCTGACACCTTCCCATATATCTCTGTGGTGTTCAACATACAATGCACAAGCTTTTCAAACAGACTTTGATGTCCCTGGTATGTGAAAAAGCACAGACGAAATGCAATTAACTATTGAAGAGACTCGACTATTGAAGAGACTCTTCTCTCCAACATACAGTGCATGACATTTCTCCCAAGCTGTCTGATATACAACTTCACAAGATTTTCACTAACCTAATACAGAATGCTCCTGTTCCCTAATTGGTGCATCATCACCCAAGGGTTCTTCCCCAAAATACTAACTTCTCATTTGCACAACTAGCTACCCTTTCTGACTTACTTGGCTATATCTCACTCCTAGCATGAGCTGATGCCAATCTCCTACTCATTTGCTAGCTCTTACAAGAAACAACCTCCTACCTGGTCTCACTCTGAAGAAGTTTGACTAAATATGATGTCACTTCAAAGGGAGGAGCTGCATAGCCCCTGACTTCTATATTTAGGCAAATTGCCCTAGGACTAAATAATTTATTTCCTCATCAACTATTCCACAAGAAACTAACATACCAATTTTAAGTTATTATTGCTTACGTATATGCAGTTTATATACGCTCTTCCTAAAATCTCCTTAATAAAAAGTTTCAGCAAAGATCTAACTTTAATAATCAATTCATAATGAAAGGTTCAAAATGATCCTTTATAAGAATGCATGCCAACAGTGTGCTGACCATGTTGTTTTTTTTTTTAATTTGAGAATAAAAACTTTTGTTTGTCACTTTAATGTAGATTTTGATCTAGTTTCTTTCTATATGTTTACAAAAAGTTCAAAATCTCCAATCATGATAAAATATGAAATACAAAATATATTAAAAAAGAAAAGAAAGAAAATGTCACTCCAGTGAATACATTTGACATTGAGATAATGCAGAGAAATTATCTTCAAACAGTTACAGAGATGACTGATTGTTCATTCGTATGCCTCTAGCTGAATTTAAAAAGCAATTATCTGCATTTGCCTTTTGGGAGTTGTAGGTAAAGGCCAGATAGCTAACATTTATTGGATAAAATGTAATTGGTGAAGTTTTAGTAACCAGTTTGTTTAAAAGAAACATGCTGCAATTAATTGTATTCCCACAACTACAAGTATATATTTTTGTGCTATTCATTTTTATTCTTCTGCATTTTACAATAAATGCCACAAACTAGGCTCTGTAAAAGTTCACACTTCTACCACAGTGTTTGTTACTAGATTGTGCTACATTAGTATTTTATGACTATAATGTGTTCTGATGAATTTTTCCAGGCTTTGCATAACTGAGTAAACAACTTGTCATTCTGATCGAATGCTGGTTTGCAGAGGCCATATCCGTGTCTGAATGGGTTAAGATGCCCCTTGGCACTGAAAAGACAATTGCTAAATTTGCATTCACAAATACAGAATTTTCCAGAGTTGGATAGTGACAGCAGTCATTCACTGTACATCCACGGAGGTCTCTCAATATTCCAATAATTATCTACTTGCAAAGAACTGTGATGAGTCAAGGATCCTTCAGTATACTATTTACTTTGCCATAAAGTTCTAAGTTTTGTTTAGTACTACAGGTATGATACCTGTTATCCAGAATGCTTAGGACCTGGTTTTTTTAGGATAGCAGATATTTCTGTAATATGGATCTTCATACCTTAAGTCTATTTGAAAATCATTTAAACATTAACTAAGGTAACATAGAGTGTTAAATATATTTTATGGATACCAGTACATTACAACATGGTAGGTCATAGGGTATTGCAAACTGACATCTCAAGCAATCTGCCAAAGTGTTTGTTAGTTCTTGTATATTCCAAGATGCTAAATAAATATTAAGTGTGTTCATAATAGTTTTAACAGTCTACAATATCTGATAAAAAAAAACACATGATTCTACATTATAGTTTGTACTAAATGTTTGCACAATGAAAATTCATTAATCGCTTCATAAGAGGGTATTGCCTCCATTCTTTGACAATTGCAAATTATTTTCCTAAAAGGGAGCTATACCTTCTTTACACAAGTATGCATGTATTTATTGTATGAATAACTTTGTTTGTAAAGCGCTGTTAAGGAACCGCAGCACTGTACAGTGCATAAAAGTACAATATATATACGTAAGTATAAAAGTATACATGGTGGAGTCAAATCATATAATAAATATATAAAGAATCATAGGACAAAGAACTTAAGTGCTATGTCGTAAGAAACATAGTAAGAAAGAGGTCCCTGCCCCATAGAGCTTACAGTCTAAGTGGATGTGAGGCTAACATACAGGTACAAATTGGAGAAGTGCACATGGTAAGGTATAGTCAATAGGCATGTTGACTGTTCTGTTCTAGTAACATAATACAATAATATGGATTGAAGAGGCATTTGTCTATCAGCTTCTTAACATACCACTTGTCACTGGTAATCAGAAAGAAAAGGCAGGGGGCGGAGGAGCAATATTTCTTTAGTTATGCCGTTTGTGGCTGAAGCTTATTAACCGCTTTAGCATTAGTTGTCAACACGTTTGGGTAAGAAAAGTATTCCATAATAAAAAATACATAAAAATAGTGTGTAAAAGTATATACATTATATAGTGGTATGAAGGTATATACCAGTGTGCAAGGTTTTAATTTTAGATGCTTTTAATTCAAGGTGCTTGAATATTCTCGTGTTTTATATCTTTCAATATGACCGAATCTATCCCGTTGCACTTTGCCGAAAAATTGGAGAAAAATTTTGTGAAGCAAGTCACGTCAAGTTTTCTATGCATGTTGCGAATTTTCAGCAGATGAATTTTCGCTAATTTATTCTCCGGCCGCGAATCGCTGGAATTCACTGCGAATTCGCGCCTGGCGAACAAATTCGCCCATCACTAGTGACAAGTGCAGAAAGCCCCAAAATAATTCCATAATGCAGATTTTCATTCGGGTAACACTGGTGACAAGCAGTAGTAATACTTGATGGCCTTTCCGTAAATGCTGTACTAGCCTCTGCAAATTTACAGTAGCTAGTTCTTGACAGCATATAGACAGAACTACACTGTGTGACCTACAGTGGATACCTGTGTGGCCTAAACTTAATATCATATTGTAACTGTACACGGGGTCAGTACCAGGAAGCTGGCTTAATTTGTTGCAGGGATTCCTTTGGACCAACAAACACAACACACTGTGGGGTATCAAGAACAATTGTGCACATGCCATTGCATGCATGAATGCAAAGGACCTGTGGAATTTCATCTGTGTCTATATGTAGTCAAATTGTACCAAGTGAATTGAATGTTATGCCGCTAAGAAAAGCATACACTGCAACTTGTTCACAATGTACACAAAACGCATGCTAGTTGGATCTGTTTGTATCTGATTTTTTCAGACCTTTTTTTGCTGGCGCCCAGTTACTTTTCCCAGCTCTGGCCTGATACCAGAATACTGCTCTTTTGTTAAAATTTAACAGGCAAGAGTTGCTAGGGAGAAGTACTACCATGCAGCAGACCCTGTGGTCTAGGCCTAAGCCCCCTGCAGGGTAAGGTGTATGATAGTTACAGCACAGTGATTTAGATTTTGCACATTGCATTGCATTTGTAAATGTATCCTGGGGATATAGAAGGAGCATTGATTTTTGGTTACATTTGACAGATGTCTCCTAAAGGGACTAAAAGTGCTGAACACTTATTATATCCATTGTGAAACTACATTTGCTTGCAGATCTGAGAGTATGTTTTTGCATTTTGTATACATTTTACTGGCCTAGTCTAGTAAACCCTGCCAATGAAGTGCTTTAAGCACAAGACATTAATTCACTTTGCTTTGTTCGAGACAATTTATGGCATGGTTTTTTTTTTTAATATCCAATGTCTCCAGAATTCAAATTTTGAACAATAAGACAGTAATCTATTAAAGAGGTGTACTTAAAATGTTCTAAAATGGCAGTTAAAATCATAAGGCTTTTTGATATATAAAGATAAAGAAAATTTGCCTGGAAAATTACCAACCACAACTTGGGATGTATTGAAAATTTTCATCTTCATTGGCTAGTAGCCACAAATTGCTGTACTTAAGCTTTGCATTTTTAGGGCAAATTCCCAGATGGAGTAAAAAAAAAAGAGAATAAAAATACTTTGTACAGCATCTTTTACTGCCAACAAAAATACAGCATAGTCTCAGAAGATATATCCTTTCTCCTGATTGTCTTAAAATGGTATTTTGGAGTCATTTGTCACTTGAAAAAAAGCAAACAAACAACAACAATAAACACAACTTGGACTTAATATGATATATGAGAGTACATTCTAGTGTAAAAAAATGGTACCTGATGTTTGGCCCTGACAGATGTTTCTGTGCTAACACACATTTTCTAGGAAATCATTATTCTTTTCTGCTGCAATATGTATTCAACATTATACTTTAAATGGAGACTAATATGAACAAAGGTTTTAAATATGGGACTAAAATATGCTTTGTATGTCTTCTAAAATTGTGCATTACTATACAAGCACATTATTTTATTAAATAACATGAAGAATAATATTGTAAAAAATGTATCATTTCTTATGTATATTTAAGATTTACATAATATTTTATTTTCAGTTACAGCGAACTACCAAAATAAAAGCATCAGATTAATGATACAAAGTCCTTTGAATGCAATCGACTTTACCAAAGTAATCTATAAAAAAGGTTGATGAAGGTTTTGTTATCCAATATGTAGGCTATCATGGATATAATGGCTGCTAATGAAAGATGGGTGGTGGAGCCAGAGGAACAAAAAAACCCTACGTTTTAATTTTTTATTGCTAGCAATTAAATACTATTCAAAAGAAATTGTAGTAGTTTATATGAGTCTGCTTTCCCTAACCCGGTGACACCGCAAGGACCCAGTAACCAGGCACACAAGATGGCAGTGCAACAGGCACAGCCTGACTTTATTAAACAGCTGAAACTGCAAGAAACAATTTGTTAGAAAATTAACAATAGTAGGACAATTAATTCTCTGGCTAATACTGCAGTAACTACCAAGAACAGCCCCATGGAAAACCCGTAAAACTCCTCAACACCTGTGCACACCTTAGGCCCCTCAACCTGTTGCCAGCTAGATAGCTTGTGTACTGGTGGAGGGCCCCTTACTGGGTTGAAAATGATGGATGGGATGCAAATGGCACAAAATGAACTGCAAAGGTAATTTTCACTTTAGGTTTCTGTTGAACTGGGAAACTGTATTATGTCTCTGGGTTTAACAACAAAAGATGGTTATGTGTCCTTTGGTAAGGGTATAAATGGTGCTCCCCTGATGTGTGCAGCAATGCTGCCAGCTCACCTTGCACAATATATCTCTCTCTCCAATGGACTAGCAGGATAATGTCTGATTATATAACTTCCAATATTCCCATCACCCCAAAAAATATTCAAAATCCTATTTTATCACATTAGTCAAGCAAAATGAACATTAATTACACTATATAAATGATCATCTCAGAATCTTCTTTGTGCACCGGAATGGGGGACCCAATGTCTATCCCCATGTCCTGGCTACACAATTAAATGGTTAGAACTGGGGGAATGTGTGGGGGGCAGTGACATCTCGGAAGTGCTGAATGGAAAGTGAAAGTAATTATCTGCCCCACCTCTATGCCTAAAGCATAGAGGAGTGGCAGACAATATTTGATTCACAGCTGATATTTTTAAATTAGCTTTAAATGAGCGTTAATAAAAATTTTAAATTGGATTTCATGTTTAGTTTGAAAAGGACTTTTATTATACAGATTTTTGTGTCTGTTTGATGGGTCAAGGGTTAATAATTTAATGTTCCACAGAAACCCTGTTTCTCCTCACACTGCAGCTTTCTCCTTGTCAACAGGCTGCATTCCTGGATCACACTAGACTCTTCCTCCAGTGAACAGAAGGAAACCACTCCAAGCAGGCTGAAAACTGCAGTGTTTTCCCCTTACAGGGCAGCATATCTCTCCCCTGCTGGCTCCTCCTCTTGCTCCCTGTATTCCCTTCCTCTTCCTGGCTGTGTGGGCATTACCTGTACTGTACCCTTGATGATTGGTCGGAGAAACCCTTCCTTCCTGCAGGTTGAAGCATTAACTAATTCTTCTGTACTGTAGTGGAATGCATATGGTACTACATTACCCAGCAGTATTACAGGAGCAAACCTTAAGGGACAGATTTATCAAGGGTCAAAGTGAAAATTCGAATGAATTTGAATTTTGAAATTTATCATTACTGTCTCTTTAAAAATGTGACGTCGACCATTTGCCATCTAAAACCTGCTGAATTGCTGTTTTAGCCTATGGAGGACCTCCTAGAACCTATTTGGAGTCAATTGGTTGACTTTCAAAAATCAAAGTTTTGTTTTGGAAAAACTTTGATTTGAACGATTCGAATTTGATTGAAAACGGACCTATTCTGTCGAAAACATGTCCTATTCGACCAAAAAAAAATACGGTTTTCAAATTCGAAATTCAACCCTTGATAAATTTGCCCCTAAGTGTGCAGCAATTTTATGGAATTTAGTAAACAATATACAGATTGTGGATTCTTGACGTGTAGGGTAAGAAAATATGGTGGGAGGAGGAAACCAACTAGAAACAACTACAAGGGTCGGGGAAAGGAGCTGAAAATTTTGGATTTTATCTATACAAGCTTGAGTTTTATATATTAATAGCATTGCAGTGTAAGTAAAAGCCTTGGAGCAAATGATAATCATATATTTTACAACACCCATAGTC
Organism: Xenopus borealis; assembly: GCA_024363595.1. Taxonomy (NCBI): domain Eukaryota; kingdom Metazoa; phylum Chordata; class Amphibia; order Anura; family Pipidae; genus Xenopus; species Xenopus borealis. Next base: position 90,630,144 of record CM044442.1, read on the forward strand.
CTAGATAAGCCATATATCACATCTGTGTAAATGTGGCTTTAATTATATAGCAATGTCATCTAGGAAGCTACTACTCAAGATCAAGAAATATATTAAAAACATTAAAGGAAGGATTTATTGAACACAGCATATTGAATCATTTCAGCCTTAAACGTAATGCAGAAAAATAGAAATTAAAAAATAGGCAAGGCAATGATCATAAGAGAGGGAATTTTTGATATCTTAAAAGTAAGCACTCATTGCAATGATATTAAAATATGAGAAAGTCATACTCCTTTAGTATATTGTAGGTCTTTTATTAACTCTTTAATTGAATTTAAAGGGCCATAGCATCAGCACAGTAGATTATTTGATATATACTGAGCCTTTGTTTCACTGCTGGCGAAAGGTTGAACACATCTTTGTGTATATACTGCATGATGAATAAGGAATATGGAAGGAATATAACAGTAAATATGTTTTGGTCTATTGCTTTCTAAATACTGTACTCCAGGAGTACAGATATACTAACCGTATAATTTGATTATACAATTTTTACTTTGCTGTAGTAAAGTGGAAAGAATATTCAAGTGATCTTTTTTGTAGGTACTGTGCTCTATATGGGGCAAATTCACTAAGCAGCGAAAATGCGCTAGCAACAGCTTCACCACAATTCGCTGCACTTTGCCAGGCGAATTTTCGCCAACCGCCGCTAATTCACTAATATGAGAATGTGCACTCAGGGAGGTGAAAAGTAGCAAAGTTGCGCTACCGGTACTTCGTCAGGCAAAGTACATTTACGCTAGCGATGCCTAATTTGCCTAAGTTGCAAAATGACATCACGCTGGTGAATAAGCGCTAGCGTTAGACACTTCGGACTTTAGTGAATTTGCCTCTATATCTCTTCAGAGATGCCCCCCAGTAGCTTCCAGTCTTCTATTCTTCTGATTTCCAGCGCGGGCTCTGGGCTGCTCTTAGCTCACAGCTGCCCAAAACACACTGAGTATGTGTGTGTCACTGACACTCCTAACAAAATTCATGATGGAGCCCCTCAATGGCAACTTTAAAGGCAAGAATCACTGTTATAGAGTCGCTAAACCTTTATCCTGGTGCAGTAAGTTCAGTACTTAAAATATTGCATTTGTAGCCATTTAAATTTTTGGTTTTAGTTCAACTTTAAATAAAAGTAGAAGTTCCAGTAAATTAGGTATTGTGCAAACAAAAGGGTTCCTCTAAGACTGAAGGCATAACAAGAGAGGCTTTTTCTGCCAAAGAGAAGGCAAAGGAGCATGCAAACATTAGGGGGTAAAAGGAAAGAAATATGAGGTGAGCTGAAGAAAGAGAAAGGCAAACACAGAAAGAGAGAGAGCTAGAGACAGAAGATAATTATAAAACAATAAAACGGACACAAGTGTAACTTACTATATCTGGAATTATGTGGATTTTATGAAGAAGTGGGTTTTTTCTTTAAAAATAGGTATTTGACATATCACTTTTTGTTCATGAACTAAGGCTACACACTAGCCTCTAAAGGAAATAACTAAATAAAATATTCATTGTTCTAGATTGGTCCTGTCAGGTCAACCTTTTAATTAAGGAATTGCTTTCTTGATACAGGAATTAATCACAATAATATGTTTTGATAACACAGCAATTGCCTTGAAAAATAGATTAACTGTGATGGCATTAATAAATGATTGATTTCATTCGATGTGATGTTATTTTCTCCTTTTGTTCATTCTAACCAAATTGTCTAGAGCAAACTTTGTCTAATATTTAAGAATACTTAGCTTCATTTCATACATGGTATAAATGAGACATCTCTATTGGGGTTATTCCTGCCACACAGATGTATAATTATTCTACAGAATGTGACATCAGCTGTCCAGAATTCAATTATTTTTTCTCTGATGTCAGGAAAACATTAAATAATAGCTGACTGCTGGTACTCTGACATAAATAATAGTTTGAATGCAATGCAATGACTCACTGGAAGTCAGAAGTTTAGGCCAATAGGGAAACTGTAAAGTGCTTCATCAAATTGTAATCATAGTCGAAGTGAACCATTCTTCTTTATTGTGGTCAATACTCTGTTTTACAATAGAAAGAAATTAATGTAATGAAAATACTAAATAGAAATAATTTCAATATTTTATTATAGAAGAAAAACATGAATAGAATGCTCTAAAAGCTGAGCTACCATTTTCCCTGTGCCCTTTTTGAATGATTTTTTTTCTAGTGATTTTCTGTATCTCTCCATGCATTTCAGATAAGAATATCCAATTTACACACATATACAAAGTCCATCAAGTTCAAGATCTCCAAACGAATCTCAGTACACCTACAGTATATATTTATACATATACATTCAGTTTTATATGAATGATAACACAAAAACTTTTCTTTCGCTCATGGTTAGTGGTTGGCTGAAGCCAT
>CM044442.1:90635800-90651758 GCA_024363595.1 Xenopus borealis
GAATATCACTCTCTACATTATACTAAAGGTTAACTCAAAGGTGAACAACCCCTTTAACTACCTTTTCTTGGAGAAGTTTTGCATTCATGTGTTTTGTGGGTTTTTACACTCAATAAACTTTGCTTTATTCGTTTTTAGAGAAATTTAAAAAACAAAAATTTCGAGAAAAAATATGATTCGTGAAAAAAATAGAAATCTAGATTTTAGTAAATCGGCTCCATAGTATAAAATAGTTGTTTGCAATCCTTATAGCTGGCTAAAGAGGATGAATCAGTGTACTGAGTTTCTTTTTTTATATTGTACTGTAAGTGTTTCACATATTATTGTCCAAAAAGAATGTATCAGTTAAATTCCAAATGCCTTAATATACTAAGATGGCGCGATCAGACATTGACACATGCTGAATTTAAGTGACCAAAACACTTTTTTAAATTGAAAACATGATTTATTTTCATGGCACAGCAAGTTTGAACTCCACGTACAACTATCCACTAGGACACAAAATACAAAAAAAAGGAAAAAACAAGTAAAAACTATTTTATTGCATCAATCCACAGCTAATTGCTGTAATCATTTGCTAGCCGCTGGAGCACTCATTTACAGGCTTTTTTATCTGCAGGTAACCCTGCACTTGGTAAAACAATCATGCTACCTCAGCTTTGAAGGAAATTGGACTTAGAAATTCCTTAACTAAGCTTCGTAGTATGATAAGCATCATAAATACTGCAAATGTTTTACTGTATATACTAAATAATAGACATGCATAATTACCTCTGTAACATAACAGACAAAACTAACTTTCAAAACGATTTGAACGATTTCCTCCAAAAAAATTTAAAATTTCAAAAGCACTCGTTAAAGGTTATAGGAGGTCCCCCATAGGCAAAAACAGCAATTTGGCAGGTTTAAGGTGGCAAAGGGTTGAATTAAAAATTTTTAAAGAGACAGTACTTTGATTTTCAAATTATCGAATTTTGAAATTTGAATCTAACTTTTTCAATTCAAATCGAATTTTTGCCTATTCGAAATTCGTAGTACCCAAAAATTACTTATTTTTTTCATTCAAATTTTCACTTCGACCCTTGATAAAACTGCCCCCTAATTTTAATTATTTTTTTCATATTAAATATAAAAAAGCTAATTGTAGCAAAATGTCAGAATTTGTTATTTTTTGTTTGCAGTAGATGAAGTTCCAAAGAAGAATATTAATATGCTGTATTTTCCTTTACAGTTCTTAGTTTGTTGAGATTTGGCATATTAATCAAAAGTTTGGTAGTTTGGAGCAGAAAGATCTATTTAATTATTTTGAATTAAATGATGCACATTTTACAAAAGTAAATAGTTTTCTGGGGTCACCTTACTGTTAAGGGCCATTTTGGTACTGTTATTTAAATTAAAAAGGCTCTTACTACATTCACAACCTCCATGAAGAGGATCCATCCCAGCAAGATTCAGTTCTCTTGCATTGTCTTGCTAGGAAATAGGCTGCTTATTGAGAAATGTGTATAGACTTTTTTTTTAAATCGGCAAGATTGTTTTACCTGTAGGGGTCGTGTGGCAATTGGGAGACTGAAGAGGAGAATGAGCTCCATGACACTGTGGGTGACACAAGGGAGAATAAAAGAGTGTTTTGTACAGATGAAGCCACTTTGGATTGTGCATTTGACACAGAATAACTTAACTCATCTATCCCATTTATCCTACTTAGCACAGAATATTGTGTCACAGCATACCATCCAATTAAAGAGTTCACCATTGAAAACAATGGTGCTTTGGTATGCTAATGAAAGTTTAAATGCATTAAATGAGTTAAGATAACTTTAGATAACACAGTTTCTTCAATTAACCCTGAGTCACGACGCATTTAATTCACAAATCCAAGTGGCTGCATCTGTATCTTTTAGAATGGTCTGAAACTTCTACGTGTGACGGTTTCCATATTGGTAGCCCGCCCCTGACCCATGGATCATAAGCTTGGACATCAATCTACACACAAACATAGGGCAATAACTAGCTTTTTAGTTCATAGTTTTAAGTCTCCTTCCACCACCAAAATCTGTTTTATGAAGATACAATATTACTGGTATTTTTTTATTACCTATATTTTATTCACCCCCATTTCTAGTCATCTTCAATTAATTCTTATTAATACCACTGCCTAGATCAAATTGAACTAAATACTGAATTATCTAAATACACAATTAGACAGCTTCTGAACAAATAGCAAAATAAATAAAAAAATGCACACAAAAAAAGACAAACACCTGCAAAATGTCTCAGAATAGCAATGTCCACATAATACTAAAAGGTCAAAACTACCCCTTAATTGCCCTCGGTAAAAGCCCTAAACAACTTAAAAAGTTAAAAAAATAGGTATTTAAAAATTGTGTTAAAGAGAAACCAAGCATCAAAATTAAAGTGTAATGAGTAAATACTGTATATTCTTTTGAATTTGCTTGTCACAACGTCAAATTTATAGGTCACATATCTCCTCCCCCAGGTTGTTTTCTTCACTAGAAGTACAGTTACTTTGTATTTATTAGTGTCCATTGTATTTTTCTATTTTCCAATAACCTTAATGTAAATCTCTAGTTCCACATATTTCTTAACTCACAATATTTATTAGGTTCAGCAGGTAAAAAAATAGTTAAACTAGAATAAATTGTGTGTCTTATATCTGGTTCTTTCTAGTTCAGAATGCTTCATAATCCATAGCAAAGAGAAATAGATACTGCCAATGAGATGTGATTTGCACATGGATTATTATCTAGGAAAAAGGGCCTTGCAAATTACAACTTTGCCCAGCAAAACTGCTCATCATTTCAATTCGCATTTAGGATATGTTGTGCATTTCCATTTCCATTCCTTATAACTTTTAAACAATTCTGCCTATTAGCCTTTTGACTTGTATTAAATTAAACATTTTCTTTCTCCCTACCTATTGCAGTTATGTCTGTTTATTCAATTTAACTAAGCAGCAGTATGAAAACACACAATGGTGCATTAAGAAAAAAAGAAAATGAATTTATGGAAGTCACAAAGGTGGTCAGAATCGCTTACGATAACATTGAAAATTTAAAAGATTATGCAATAAACTAACATAACTGGAGATAAGGACCACATAGGGGCAGATTGCTGTAGAGGCAACTCATATCCTTATCAATTATTCACAAATACCAATGGAACTTGAAAAAATTAAAACAGATAGGAATGATGGCCAACTGCAAAAAGTGGATTATTAAGAAATTAAATATTAATAATGTACTTCTGCATTTACTGATCCTTCAAAGTCTTTGTTTCACCAAAATAAGGAACAATTATAAAGAAAGACCTTTGGGCAGATGGTACAAACCCATAGGGCTCATTCATAAACATAAGCAGCATTGATGCTACAGTATGTCACAAGGTGCTTTTGTCCAAGCATAATCCTTACAAAACTTCTTTTGATCGACAATGCACCTGCCCCCCCCCCCATAATCTGATGAATTGCACACACCCAATTGACTTTATGGACACAAAGAAATCTAGGGGGCAGATTTACTACATTCGTGTGAAGGATCGAATTTTCAAAAATTTTTGAATAACTTTTTTGGGCACTTCAACCATCGAAATAAAAAAATTCCATCGATTCGAATGATTCGAATACAAATCTATTGGATCATTCGATGGTCGAATTACTTGGCCTTTAAAATTTTATTTGAATCCCTAGTTCACCAGATTAAACCTACCGAATTGCTGTATTACCCCATGGGAAGGTCCCATAGACCTTTTTTTAGATTGAATAAATAAAATTCAATTGAATGGTTAAAATCTTTCAATTTTTTTTATTTGATCGTTCAATCGAATTTCGCTAAAACCCTTCAAATTCGATATTCGAATGAAATTCGACCGAAATTCGATTGGTCGAATTCGAGGGTTAGTTAACCCTCAAATTTGACCAGTAGTAAATCTGCCCCTAAGCGTTTACTAAGTGGGTTGTGTCTATTACCACAAGTGACCTGTACTTAAATTGCACAAGTGCCACTTAGTTATTTAGCTTGGACAAAAATTTGGAAAACAGCAAAAAAGTCACTTAAAAGCATTAGGGGCAGATTTACTAAGGGCCAAATTTTCGAAGTTTATTTAAAGGGCTTTTCGATCGAACATTGACCTTTTTCAAATTAGTCAATTTTCGACCGAATAAAAACTGTTCGTATCGTTGGATTGCATCCTACAAATCGAACGATTTTCCGCAAAATCCTTTGAATTCTTGGAACTTAGAAAAATTTTCAGGACAGGTTCTATGAGGTCACCCATAGGTTAAAATGGCAGCTTTAAGGTGGTGAAGTATGGAAGTCGAAGGATTTTAAAGGGCCAATACTTCAAATATTCACATTTTTGCTATTCAAATGGAATTTTGGCTAGACAAAGTAGCCCAAAATTACTTAGAAATTCGAATTTTTTTAATTTGAATATGATTCGAATATTCACTTCGACCCTTAGTAAATCTACCCATAAATTAATGGTAATTTTAACAGTGCACCATTATTTTACTATCCATTATAGTCTTTGCCCATTTTTTTCTCAGAAAAACACGGCAAATTATTTTGCTCATCATTATTAGAACTTTCCCACAATTTTCCAGGACATATTGTATGCTAGATAACATGAATATTGGTACATACAGCAATAGGCTAATTTAAGCAGGTTTTAATGGCAGGTATATAGAGAAAACACAAAATTCACTAATATATGATGTTTAGTCCTGAGCGTCGAATTCTGGCGACTTTTCGCTAGCATTACTTCATTTCATAGTGAAAATGTGCTAGCCTTCGTTTGTGTGTAGGGAAAGTTTGATAGTGATCTTGTATTGAGGTCAATTTGCATAGAGCAGGACATTTTAAGTTGTGGAGGTCTTTATTATAATGCTGGGGCAAATTCTTAAAGTTACCACTTTTTCTTATAAATGTCCAGGGAACTATAATAATGACAAGAGAGTTAATATAATGCCCCACACGAGCCCACTGTAAAATGAATGTTCCATATTTTATGAGTAGTGATGGACAAATTTCTGCCGCAAAACAACAAATTTTTATGCTGGCGTAAATTTTTGACGCTAGCAACTACATTTTCACAAATTTATTCACCAGTGGTGAAACACAGAAATTTGCCACCAGTTGTCCACTGGCAAATAAATTCACCCATCACTAGTTATGAAATGTCTGGAGAAAAATGGTTAAGTGTAAGTTAGGACTTTTGCTTTTAGGAAAAGTCTCCAGCGTTTTTTCAGCTTTACTGCATTATCACTTATGATGTAAGTGACAAAAGATTGAGGAAGCTCTAGCTTCTTTTTAGCACTTTGCCTGGTTTGAGGTGGCAACTCTGGCGAAAAAGGTAGCAGTCAGTAAAATTTGCACTTTATTGAATTTGTGGAGTAATGCCAGATCGAAAAGTTGCCTGTGAACGAACACTAGTGAGGGTCTCTTTCACTAGCGGATTGACGCCTGCACCTGTTAGTGAAAAGGTGAAGTCCCTGCAGATGTTAATGCTGGTGAAGAGTCGCTTCGCCCTTCAAAAAATTATTTCCTCTTTCTATGTAATAATAAAACAGTACCATGTATTTGATCCAGATTTTAATGTCATATTCACTGTAATATTACTAATGTCCCCACTTTCCTTCCATGAAAGGAATGCTGGTGTGGCAAAGGGCCAGGAGATCTAAGGGCAGCAGCAAGTCTACCCTAAAATAAAAATGTTCCTAATAAAAGACAACACAATTATACGCAACTTTCCAATATACATTTTCCAATTTATTGAAAAATTTCTGTGTCTGAAGTTTTTTGTAAAAATAATTGCTGTTGAAAGTAGCATTTGCTTAACTACTAGTTTTTACTTATTAAACAATGTTACAACATCTTAGAGGCTTATTTATCAACAGTCCAATTTTAGTGATTTTTGACATTTTTGAAACCACAACTAAACTCACTGTCTCTAAAATCATGAATATTATGAAACTTATTAAAAGATCCAAATATAAAAAAACACAAAAAAAGCACTGAACGATATGAAAAGATATGAGTTTTTTTGGACAATTACTAGTGAGATAAAAATCCGAAAACCTCTAGTCCACATTAATGGTACAAAAAATCAGCACTGCTCCCACAAAATTCTACAGATTTTTGTAGTTTTTACACGTAAAGGCGTTGTTCACCTTTGAGATAACTTTAGGGGGCACATTTACTTAAGGTCAAAGTGAAAATTCGAATAAAATTAGAATTTTTAAAATCCAAATTTCAGAGTAATTTTGGGCTACTTCGACTATTGAATAGCCCAAAATTCAATTTGAATTGGAAAAATGTGTTTGAATTTTTGAATTTCAAAGTACTGGCCCCTTAAAAATTCTTAGACTTTGACTATTCAGCAGCATTAAGCTGCCAATTTTAGGGGCAGATTTACCAAGGGTCAAGTGAACTCGAGGGAATTTTAAAAAATACGAAATTCAAAGTAATTTTTTGGATACTCCGACCATCACAATGGCTATTACGACTTCAACTTCTACTTCGATTAGAATTTAAATCGTTCCAATATTCGACCATTTGATAATCGAAGTACTGTCTCTTTAAAAAAACTTCAACTCCAATACTTCAGCAAATTAAACCTGCCGAAGTCCTATGTTAGCCTATTGGGACCTTCTAGAGCATTTTTTGATTGATTCAAACTATTTTACTTCGACCCCAGGATAGCTAAATTTGTGGAAAAAAACTTTGACTTCGATATTCGAAGTTGAAGTATTTCGAAATACGAAGGCCCTTCAACTTTTGTTTTAAAGGACCACTGAAACCCAAGTTATTTCTAAGGTCAAGTTCTGTGTGTAAAATCGATGTGGTTACCCCACCCCCCAAGCACAGTGTAGCTTTATAGGTATAAGCTACCAGTAAGCAACTAGTTCCAAAAACCTGATACACTTGCTACTGAAGATACTAATTCTATGTGTTTGCATGTCTGACCTTGCAGCACCCATTCATATAACTGATGGTTATAACAACTGCTATGTAAATCAACAATAACAAACAGCTAGGCTGGTAAATACAGAGACAAAGAGGGGCAGAATCATCATTAATAACGCTGTAGAAATACAAAATAAATGATAAATAAGATATGCTAATATTTAATGGTTTATTTGTTTTTGGTGGAGCTGGATTTTAAGGCGTAAGTTTTCATAGCTAAAGGGCATGTCCTTAATGTGCCATTCACACGTAATTTTTATATGTTTTACAGTTATAAGCAGCAAAGATTTTCCAATAGCCATTTATTAAAAATGGATTAATGGGCAGATTTATTTAAATATAATTTTTTACCTTGAATACAAATAGTGTTTTTCCCGAAAGATTTTGTTGTCATCATCATGAACATTTTGAAAATAGAAATAGTTTCCGCCATTTTGGGGGTAAGGGGTGAGTTTTTAAAAAATTGTTTTACTTTGTTTTGAAATTTTACATTTTCAAAATTCTAACATTGATTTTTCTGCCAAAATTGGCGTGTTTAAGATGGCAAAGACACGGTAAACTGGATTTATCACTAAAAAGGGACACAACATCAGACTGGCCTTTTGTGCTACCTGGATTTTTCCTGGTGGGTCCATTTCTTTTTCTGGTGCTTAGAGCATTAACTGCTTTCTACCTTTTCCAGGTTCTGCTTGGGTTTAATGAGGAAAAAAACAAATACCTAAGGAGCCTGAGATGGGATCAGGCAAAAGAGGAAGTTAGATGTATTGCCACAGAATAGCAGGAGAATCATGGATGACTGCTAATTATTTAGGTCTGAATTTGCACTGTGTAAATAGGAGAGCAAGAGCTAATAGCTTACCAAAAATTACGATAATTACGATATTTGGTCTGCACATTGTCTGTCTGTGTCTCGGAAGTGTGCCTCTGTCCATTGTAATGCTCGGTGTTCTCTCACAGCTTGTTCTAACCAGTAATGCAACAAAGAGAACACACATGGGGAACACAACTGTCCACATAGAATGAAAATTCTTGGATACAGGCGCAATTCTTTGTTGGTACACCCACTTATTTTGGTGCAATTGCTATGGTGATTAGGTGTCCTGAGCCTCTTTGCATGTAAGATACTGGGAAATGGGATTTACAGCACAGGGAAATAAAAAACACAGTTTGCAGTAACCAAATCTCTTTATATAGAACTGAAGGAAATTAAATTGGGCATCGGATACACAATGCACTCTTGCACTGGGGACACATGGGGACATACCTATCTCACTATTAAGTATCACTTTGACTGTCTATCTAACACATTCCTTTTAAATTTCACAGTTCACACTGGAAAGGGGTTAATGACCACACAGTTCAGTTCAAATGAAGTGTCCCTTTCCAAGGGCTCTTATACCCCAGGTAGTGCTACCTTTACCAAAGTACCTCTCCCTTTGGACACATTAAAGCTGACCTGTCCTCCTTTGGGTGACACACTAACCTGGATGCTCACACCTGACGCATTTCACAACTTCTTCAGAGTCAGCGAAACACGTCAAGAGTGACATCACTTCTGGTCGTAGCATTGAGTGGATGCAAAGGTGGAACACATTGAATAATCAATCTTTTTTGTATTGCAAAGGTTCACCTCCACAATCTGCACCACAACACCAGAGAAAGCAATTGTTTAATATGCACTCAGAAGTGTGTCCCTGCCCTGCAGGTGATTTCTGGAGAAATGAGGAAAAAAATCATGGGCTAATTCAATGGGTAGCAAAAATCAAAAGATAAAGTGCAATGCATGTATTCATCTAAATTATTAAACTGATAAAATGGAAGTCCTCCAGGACAGAACATTTTTTAATACAGTACTGGTTTCATGAGTTGATTAAAATATAAAATTTTAAAAGTATAACCTAATGAGTTCATATTACTTATATTTACTAAGATCTGTTATAAAGAGGTTGCAAAGCGTATATATTTCTATAGTGTCCCATTGCATCTTTTCTTGAAAGCATCTAAAAATTGTAAATTGTAAATTGTGATTCCTAAAAGAATGTTATTGTGCCTTTGATCCAGTAATTGATTGGTCTTATGGAATAGTATGCAAGTTATTAGATCATTCTTCTAGGCTAGTGATTTATTTCAGATCAATTTACTAGAATGATGATCACAAATTTCAAAGACCTCTGAATAATGAAAACATTCCGTGACTTAGCTTCAAGCATTATTGATAAATAATAACTAAAGATTCCATGGTTGAGAGATGCTTGTCAACAATTAAAAAATGTATGTTGTATAGGAAAGTGACTTGGATTTGTGAAGGAATGTTATCCTCTTAAGGTAAGATTGTCTAAATGTGTTGAATGAAGTGATAGTGCTAAACAAACATTTACTAAAATGTTAATAGATCAATAGTGAGCTCTATAATGTATTCCTAGATACTCTTTGGAAGCAAATTAATTATTTAACAGCCCTTAGCTTGTAAAACTGATTCACTGGTATTCTGAAAGAACAGAGGCAGTAAAAGAATGCAGGGAATGCATAAAGTTATTGAAAATCTTTTTCACCAATAATTTACAAACCTAAGCAATATAACAATTTTCTTGTAGTGTGCATGCTTGGATAACTGTAAAGTGCAAGGTGGTCTAACAAAGATCACGTGCTTTCTTTGTCACATACACTTCCACATCATGAGACCTGTCTGGTTCTTGAGCTTAGAAGAGTGGCCTGGTTTCACAGTACCATGAATAATTGAATTCATGAAAAATCAACAAAAGCTCTCACAAAAAAAGATGCCATGACATTGTGTATGGAAGTCTGTTTTAAGCGGAGGCCACCATATATCCGGCCCCATCAGCAAGGCTAGAGATCCTTACAGGTATTAGTATTTAATGCATCTATGCCCTTTTGAGGTTTGGATATGTATGTGATGCTACTTGCAAATATCCAATGCCAGTTAAGATAACAGAGGGGAGACCCACCAACAGAATAGAGGGTAGTGTGGGTCTATACCAAGGCACCAGAGAAGTCTTGAAGCAACAGAATTAAGTTATCAACAAGTTTTTAAAGTACAGGTTCCAGTTCCAAGCTGGTGGCAAATTTACAAAACAGCCTGAAGTAAAGTAACATCTAGAAAATTGAAGGGTAACAGAAGGCTTAGGCAAGTGCTTTAATAAAATGGATGTCAGTTGTGTTATAGAATATTGTTTAATTTTAAAGATATCCAAAATAATAGCTTAGCAACTTACAGTATTTAAATGCGAATTTCTAATGAGGAAGGATGTGCCTTTATATTGCACATCATGTTGTCATGTAAAAGACAGTATAATGATTGCGTGGTGGTTTGTGCCATATGACTCACTGAAATGTTTGTACTATAAAAGATAATGTCCACAAAAAAAAATATTAGACATGTTAGCACATTATATGATCATGAATCTACTTAGTGACTTCTATTATCATTATGTTTCACAATAGGCAGTACATTATGTTCTGCATATTCTGAAACTCTATGGAAAGCTTTTGATCATATGTATTTTAGTTTGTGCATGGACATAAAGAGTGAGGATCAGTAAGTAATAAAATATATTTGAATTTGTAATGCAAGTGAGTAACCAATACACAATGGAGAACATTACCAATACCAAATGGGAAATATGCAGTCCCAAGGGGAGAGCGGTTCTCAGGAAATTAACAAATGCACTTATTAAATGTGGTCGTATTAAGATTTGTCATTAATATCTATATTGCATCTTTAAAGGTCTGAATAGAAAAAAAGCATGTCTTTACATCCCATCATAAGCATAATAAAAAAAGAAATTACAAATCCCATGTTAGCTGAGTGGATTTCTAGCATGAAAAAAATTAAATAAAATGGATGAGAAATGTCATTTAATCAGAAATCCATTAACTACCTGACTTTTGGTCCCAAAGAATTAATTATAACTAGTGGTTGGAATAATTATGAAGTCTCTCATAATATGCCATATATAACAAGAATGATTTTCTAAAATTAAAATTAGAATTTACATGGTAAAACAGATTGAACAATAGAAAAATACACTGAAACTGTAACCATTTATGGGAATACGCTTGGTTCTACATTTAATTAATCTTATTTCAAAGAATTTTGACTGGTGGTTTCAAGAAGCTTATTACATAGTTAAAATGTCTTCTAGTATTAATCTAAATGTAATGCCACATAGTAGCATAGTAGCAAGAGCTTGAAATTTGAAATGTTTTGAATAAGGTGCAATAATAATATTGATATTGTATCAGCAACATATAAGCTTGTAAGGAGGTGAAATATATTTAAATAATATATGTAAATAGTTGGGCAATATTCAGTTCAGTCAAAAGCTGGCACTAGCCCTTATGGTTGGCCTTTAGGGGAATTTCTCCTACAGGTGCCTTTATAAGGGAGTGCAGGAGTCAGGGATAGTGATGGGCGAATTTATTCGCCAGGGGCGAATTCGCGGCGAATTCCCGCGATTCGCCGCTGGCGAATAAATTCTCGAAACTGGCAAAAAAATTTGCAAAAAAAAATTCGCCGCGCAAAAACGAGACGCGCTTCGTTTTTGTCGTGACGCGCCAAAAACGACGCGACGCGCGCCGAAAATGACGCGACGCGTCGAAAACGACGCGACGCGCGCCGAAAACGACGTGACGTGCGTCAAAAACGACGCGTGTCAAAAACGACGCGCGACTCGTTTCGCGAATCGGCGAAATTCGCGAATTTTTCGGCGAACCGAAACGCAGCCGTTTCGCCCATCACTAGTCAGGGACTTCCTCTTTGGTCTCTTTGAGTTAGGAGTTTGATATGAGCTCCCTCTAGAAGCAACTGTCAGGCTAGCCAGAAAGGAATGTCTATTGTCCCGGCACAAAATGAGTGTCTGGGCAATTGTGCGCCAGTTAGGGATTTGGGGCATTTAAGAATAGGTTAGTCAGAACCTAGTGATGTGTAGTTAGATGGCTCAGTAGAAGCTCATGCAGAAATTCTGATTTCAACAGAGAAATAAGGGGAAAGTAGTATTGGGTGAGGCGCCCCCCTCAATGACTAATGGCTATCTGCTAGTTCTCTTCCACATGACAGGGGCGTTGATGGCTTTTGGGGAGGGTACAAAATTCCAAAATTCCATCGCCTATGTGGTCACCGAGGCAAGTTGTACTTGATGCAAATGCAGCTGAATTGTCGAAATCAATTATATTCATTATACAGGTATGTGGTAGGCTACTGTTATAATCCTTTATTTAATGGCACAAAAAGCTGTGCTTTACAGGTCCCATATTTGAGCCCCCAATGTTAGTGTATTGGCCGTATAAGACATTAAACAATGAGAATGTTTTTTGTACTGGAAACTTTCATTTTGTTATTTAACACTGGCAATACCCTAATACTCAGTAGTTATCCATCATGTCATATTGACTTGAATGCAATTCATCTTTATCAGGTGTGATGTACAGTATCTGTTTTCTGCTTTTATTTCTTTTCTTGCATTTGGATACATTATTTAAGAGCTCCATTCATCTTTGTGAAGCCTTCTTTGTGTTTATCCCTTCTACACTGTGTTTTTTAGGACTCTTTGTACATGAAAAAGCCCAAAATTGCTCTAATCAGGAACCTGTGTATTAAAGAATCATTTCATGCCTGAGTAGAAATTCACAGATAAAAAGTCCTGACACAATGCAGTGTGGTCCCCAGGAAAGTCTCACAAATAACAGCCCACATGCAGTTTTCTGTGCTTGCTGTCAGTTTCAGTGACACTTTAAAGTAGGACACTTGCTAAGAACATTCTGTTTTATTTTACTACAATGTATAAGATCTGGTGGAGGAAGCTAGAATGTCTTTATATGAAAGCTGTGCTACATAGAGAATCAGCAGTGCTTTCCACCCTTTAGAGTGAATAAATCTGGGGTTAATGCTGCCAAGGCCAGGTGAACCATTTGTAAAGAAAGATAATTTAATTCAATTAAATTCTGATGATAAATAAATGCACACATGGTGGATGTATGAGAAGAACTTTTCGTCTTATGTGCAGCCTGAGTGAAAGTAACTACAGATGGTCACACCGGGAAAAAGTGACCCAGATTTTGAACAATAGATATTCATACACTGTTGGTCAGTTGGTTTATTTTTCATGCTTTTGTAGGGACCCATAGGGTTAATGTGCCCCTATGGCTTTAAATCCTGATCTCCATAGTTGCTGAGTCCATGTATCTAGTTGTAATTTGCATAGTTCTGTTATTGGCTGAGAGGCACTATTACCACTTCCAGTCACTCTTTGATATAATGAGTGAGAAGCAGTGGATCTCCTTTTTGGCTTCTGGTTGCTGACCCAGCTGGATGTTTCCAGGGAGCTTGGGTACACCAATGCCCAATAAAGCCCTACTGCCCTAGAGGGACCAATATCTCTAGAGATAAGTGGGGGGGGGGGCAGGCTGGCTCCAACTAGGAAGAATAGCAAGGAGGTAACTCTCCCCTCAGGCAAAACTGGCAAGCAGTGTAGGGACACAGCCTAATAGTCAATTAGGACTAGTGTGTTCGCTAATCAAACATGTGGGGATCCAGCCTTGTTCTCCAAATTCTTGCACTCTCCTTCTGTCTAAGCTATAATTGGGCAGGGCCGTGATGTCAATGGGGGGGCCAGTGACAGTAATGGAACTAGGAGGGGGCGGGCCCTGGTGTGAGCCGTGCGGCCGGGGCTCCCCCACCCTAGTCCATGTGTGATTGACGCACCGCTGCAGCCGATTCCAGCCAGCTGCAGTGGCACAAGACTGCCGGGGGCCCTGCGGGGGTGCAAGCCCTGGCCCAGTTGCACCCCCCTGCTCCCCCCAGGAGTTACGCCCCTGGCTGTGACATCAATGGGAGTGGCTGTTATTGGCAGGGAATCCCGCCCAGTTTTGACCCAGGCAGGCCTTCAAATTACCGGGTCAAAACTGCACAGGTGGCAACCCTACAATGGAGTGCCAAAGGGGTGCAACTGTTTCTGGGAATAAATACCAGCTTTTCTATATTTTTTCTTTTAATGACTTTGCAATAAGCATAATATGTTATGTACAAAATTGCAACATAACCAGCACTGACTTGCTTAGAAATGTATGTAACTTACACATCAAGCAGTGACAGTAGGGTTGCCACCTCATCCCTTGAAAACCAAACACATATGGAATCAACAGCCTGCATGGCTAATTAGCAATTCATTTAGGTGCATGCTGCAGACTGAACTGATTTTGCTGATCCGACGCTGAGTCGACAAAACCCCGCGTCAAGTCGGATGCGATGGGAACAAGGTAAGTAATATAAAGTCGGATGGTGTTGTAGCATTGATCCGACGCAACATGACTGTCAGATGCAAATGCATCGAATCAACGCTGTGACACCATCTGACTTTATATAACTAACCATGTTCCCATCGCATACGATTTGATGCAGGCATTTTGTCACCCAGTGTCGGATCCGGCAGAATGGCAGAGAAAGTGTCTGTGTAGTTGTACCTTTGTATGCAGCCATGCATCTAAATTAATTGCCAATTAGCCATGTAGGCTGTGCATTCCATATGTGTTTGGTTTTAAAAGGATGAGGTGGCAACCCTAAGTGACAGGCAGAGAAGTGTGACAAGGGCAGTGCAGGTAGGTTTAACCCTTTCAGCGCAAGCTGTTTATTGAACATTTTGTGCTATTTAGGGGTGGGGGTAGTTTACCTAGGAAAATTAAACTTTTTTTTTTTTCAGGAGAACTTGGGTGTTTCACTTTTGGAACAAGATTTAGTGCTCTATTTTTCATGATATAGGAATTTATTCCAGAAAAATATTTTACTTTACGCCTAATTCAACTCATTTGGAAAGCCTTAAGCGCATACAAACAGTCCCGGAAGTCATGTCAGCTGCTGAACAATTATTTTTTGTGGGGTAAAAACACAAAATAATATATTAACCCTCCCCCCGAACAATATGTATTTCTGTAAAGTACAAGCGCCATCTCCATAATAATTCAATTATTCACATTTTTTTAAAATCATTTCCGTTTTTTTCTGTGTAATAATAAAACAGCAGCTTGTACTTGATCCCAACTAAGTTTATTAATCCTTATTGGAAACAAAACCAGCCTATTGGGTTTGTTTATTTAATGTTTACTTGATTTTCCAGTAGACTTAAGATATGAAGATCCCAATTATGGAAAGATCCATTATACGGAAACACCCAGGTCCCAAGCACTGCAATCCCCCATCTGCACAGTTGAAGTCTCTGCAGCACATACTGTACCCCACACTCCCCCCTCCCTCTCACAAACTTGTAACAGTTTCTCTTCAGTATCTGAATGCTGCTCAAGTTGCCCAATACAGGAAGCAGTGGCAGATTGACAGCAGACACAGCCAATAATAGTTAAGTTAGCTGCCAGTATTATGTGTGATGTCATATAAGGAAGTGGAGTAGTGACTGTAGTGTTTTTGGGGGTCAGTGACCTGCTCCCAGCACAGGGTCCGTGTGGAACTGAAGGATTAGTACAGGGAAACCTCTGAATTAAATACTGTATGTCTTCAACTGTAATTTTCCTGTTAACTATTTCTATGGCAAAGTTTGTTCTATTAATGTGAACAATATGTCATTTGTAAATTTGTTACTAAGGTGAACAACCTTTTGGAATTCACAAACACAGCAAGAAGGCAGATTCCATTTTGTATCAACCCAAAATCTTTTGTGCCACCCAATAATCTGCATGTATAATCCTTTTGTTACCGCAAGATTCTTTTCACTACAGTCTTCCTATCAACTTGATTGTATAGTTGTATCATTAGATCTCATACACTGGAAACAACCGAGCAGTGGTGCTCACATACTGTATCTGTGTATACAGCAGCACCCAGCACTCTATGAAAACATGTCAGGTTTCAGGCAGCAACATTTTTTACTGTTTTAATCAAAGACTACAAAGACTACAAAGAGTGGTGGTAAATGGAACATTTTCTACTTGGACCAGTGTTGTTAGTG
>CM044442.1:90690012-90706396 GCA_024363595.1 Xenopus borealis
ATGTGTTTTATTTATAATGTAAATGGTTAGGGAATGTTTATTTCAGCCAGCAGGTGGCATCAATCTTTTGGCCAGTAGGAGAATTCTTGCACAGGAGCCTATATAAGAAAGTGCAGAAGCCAGTGACTTCCTCTTTGATGGATGAGAAGAAGATATAAGTGAGAGAGTCAGAGAGCCTGATGCTTGGCACCTTATAGAGTTACTGAGGCAAGTACTTAACGAAGTTAGGTAGTGTGGCGCTTTACTGCAGGTGGTGAGTTAGTGAAAGACTAATCAGTTGAGCAGCAGCAGAGACTAGAATGTGGAGATATAAAGGAACCAGTGCTTTGGCATTGGAAGAGGGACTAGGTTAAGTAGGGTCTATTACCATGAACACACAACTAACTTCTTTGCTGTGTTGTGGAGTTCAGTGTCTCTGATCTAAAGATAGAGACAGGGCCTGGGATATCTTGTTCTGCTTTACATTACTTGTTTGTAGGGATGCACCGAATCCACTATTTTGGATTCGGCCGAACCCCCGAATCCTTCCCGAAAGATTTGGCCGAATACCGAACCGAATCCGAACCCTAATTTGCATATGCAAATTATGGGTGGGAAGGGGAAAACATTTTTTACTTCCTTGTTTTGTGCCAAAAAGTCACGTGATTTAGATATTGGGCTTTTACTCCAATTTCATGAAAAATTCTGGCTTTTCGTGAGTCAAATCCAGAAAAATTGGATTATGAACACTGCAATCCTAAAAAATTTAGGTTTTTGTGTGGCAGTCCAAAAAAGCATCCAAACCTGACATAGGGTTTTCCCCCCCATCTTATTTTTTCATGGTTAAATAAAGAAAGAAAGGTAAATAGTGGATTCTAGTTTGAATTCTGATAAATAACCCCTCAAGAGTTATAGGGCAGATTTCGATGACATCTTAACTTGGCTGGATTTACAATCATGTACACAAACTGTGTTACAAGCATTAATCAGTACTGTATATTTAGATATACATAGTAAGTTTTACTCTTGCAGATTGAAGATTGCATACATATGATACACACATATGCAGTGAATAATACACCTATTATATATTATATAGTTCATACTTTTTTTAACTGTTTTCTGTGTATTTGTGTTGTTTATTTTTTTTCCAGTGCTCATTTTAGCAATTAACAACAAAATGAATGTGAATATGTGGAAAAAGTTTAAAAAGAATGTGTGGCAATGAGACACTTGATAAATGATACCATTTAAGTCTGTTTAAATGGCTGCTTTGTCATTAAAGAATGAATAGTTATACTGAATATTTTCCAATTCTAAAAATCTCCAAAACAGACATCTTTTGTGTTCAGCCCTGCCAAAAAATCTGAAAGACATAGGAAACTCATGAAACAAATTGTATCAGTTTGCACTAAAGAATTACCCCATGCTTAAAATAAAAAGTACTTATAAGCCAGCGCCTCCCTTTAATGAGCCAATACAGGTTTAAAATTGTATTTGTTTATTTAAGAATCTTAACTTCTTCTGTCTGTTGGTTAATAAGGTTATAAATAAGGGTCTACAGAGACAGACAAGAAGCTTGTGAGCTAGCAGAACGTGTTAGCCAAAAAGGCCACAGACAGCTAGACAGAGAAATAAAACATGCTGGTTAGGGTGAGAAGGGTGTTTCACAAATATTTAGCTGTTTTGCATTTTGTACAGGGCTGATTATTAAATTCTGATGCTAGTTGCACTGGTTTCTGTGTTGCCGTGTAGTAATTAGCTGTATTATTTACTAATCAGAGTTATATTGTGAGATTTCTATTCTATGTTTACTGTATATTGTGAGTGGGTCCCTAAATTCAGAAAGTGACAGCAGCACAGAGCATGTGAATCAGTGAATCCGCAGAAAAGAAGATGGGGAGCTACTGGGGCATCTTTGGAGACACATATCTTTACTGCTAAAGGGCTTTGGTTGTCTTGGGCTGGTACGGAAACCCAAAACAAAATGTACAACATTTCTAGCCTACTTTAGTTCTCCTTTAAAACCAAAATGGGAGGCTTTAGCTTTCACTGAATGGATTATAGTTGGAGACAGGGACATGGACAGTTGGGCAATGAAGTCCTTTTACCGGTCCTATATAAATATATACATAATTACATTCTGTTTCTTAGATCTCATTTGTGCAAGATATATGAACATATGCTGATAGGACTTGAAAAGCAGCATAGCAAGAATACCATATTGGTTAGGTTGGGAAGGGTTAAAGGGAGTCAAAGATCCATTCTATTCTGAAATACAAGACATGCGCTGATAGCCTTCTAAATAAAAAATATTCACATGCTTCATGCTACAAGCACTGCCTGAAGGTTGCCACTGAAGCTTTATTATTCCAGCCAGCCTCTGCAGCACGAGTTCTGAATTCCATAGTTAATGGTGTGAAATAGACTTCACTATTCAAATGTATTTATAAAGCACCCACATATTTTTACAGCACTGTACATTAACTGAGTGTATACACTGAACATACAGAGATACATACAAAGCAATCAATAACAACTGAGAGGTGAAGCGGGCCCTGCCCCAAAGAGCTTAAAAAAGGTTGTATTTTATCCCCTATGCCGTGCCAATGTCTGCTATTTGTTTTTTTCCCTGTGACTTAACAAAGCTAAAAGCATTTGCATACGCTGTTGTTTATATCATTTTCTTTATTATGCAGTACTTTAAAATATAAAAACTCTGGCAGAACTGTGCTTGGTTAATATCAAATTCTTCCTTGACCTTATGTACTAAAATATAGATTGAAAGTTTTACACATGAACTGTGGAAGTAATGTTGAATACCCAGCAGGATAATAATCGCAAGGAATGTCAGAGACACTTTTTCAGACATAAGGTGATACCAAAGAGAGAATAGACAATTCTCAACAAAATTCAATGAACTTGATGGAAAAATTGCCTTTTCACCCTTTGAAAAGAACTTCACTAGATGTGCAGAGAACATTGCAGCATAAAGGATTACTAATGTTATTTCTTTTAATTATATAGTTTGAAAGCATCATCACATTCCCCAAAACAAACACATCATGTGGAACAGAAACTGTTTTGAAGAATATAGCTGCCTGCTCAGTTTATTGTGATACATTTAATAAAGTTTATTGTTTGGTAACTTTTGATATATGAAATGTCTAAATGTGCTTTGTGTACGAAATATAACACCAGACCATGAAGGATATTGACCTTTTGTTTAATGGTCAGAATAGAGACAAACAGTACCAAATGGAATGAATGACAGAAGGGGGAAATGATTATAATGGTTGCTGGACTTCATCAGGCAGTTAATAAAACCCATCAAGTGTACATTATGTTAGATTAACCAAGAACTGGACTCCATATGACAACTTATTATTATTAAAGGCAAATGGAGGGTATTTTCAAAAGCACCCTGGAGTGATGCATGCTAAAATATGTATGGCAAACTCCTGAATGTCAAGGACATTTTTGCTATGTGTAATGGAAAACTGCCTCTAATGTGCAGTTTGGAAACAGTTTTATATGTCTTCAGGGACTGAGATGCCTCGCAGTGAATGTTTGCTTAACACTGTCGGCTTATTGTGTAAGTCCAGTTGTTCTGTAAATATTTGCTAACAAATAGTACTGCTAGTACGTGAAAGGAAAATGCTAACTGATTTTCTTGATTTATTGTGGAATACTTTGTGAAACTTCTACAAAGGATATTTCTTTTAAAGAAAAAAAAAAATGATAAGGACTCTTCTGGCAATTTAAATGCCCAGTTGACAATCTCTGAATGGAAAAGATATTCAAGGGTTTTAGAAAAAGACTAAGTTTTCTTTTAGAAAAAGACAGTTTTCAACTTTCTGAAGAAAATTAGAAACAAAAAGACAAGTTAAAAAATCCTGGCGGTTGGAATTTTAACTCATTTAAAAGAAATTGCCACAATGATCTAAGCATATGATTATGTTATAATTTCTGCCTGCTGTGCTTCCTACAAGAGAGACAGAGTTTATAGCTTTGACTATTAGTAGGGATCCACTATTTTGGATTTGGCCAAACCACCAGATCCTTCGGGAAATATTTGGATGAATAACGAACCAAATCCGAAAACGTAAGGGGTAAGGGGAAAATGTTTTTTACTTCCTTGTTTTGTGACAAAAAGTCATGCAATTTCCCTCCCCGACCCTAATTTGCATATGCAAATTAGGGTTAGGATTTGGTTCGGCTGGTCAGAGAAATTCAGCCGAATCCGAAACCTGCTGAAAAAGGGCGAATCCTGGCCGAATCCAGAACTGAATGCTAGATTTGGTGCATCCCTACTTATTTGGCAACATCAATAGTGATGGGTGAATCTATCCCGTTTCGCTACCCTGAAAAATTGGCAAAACATTTGCGAAAACAAGTCGCGCCGCTTTTGATGCGCGTTGCGTCATTTTCGGCGCATCGCGTTCTTTTTGACTCGTGTCTGGTTTTTTTTTTTGACACCAGCAAATTTTCGGCAGGCGAATTTTGCAGGCGTTTTGCGAATATATTTGCTGGTGTTTCGCGAATTTATTCACCGGTGGCGAATCGATGGAATTCGCCGCAAATTCACTCCAGGCGAATAAATTCGCCCATCACTAAACATCAATCTACAATTGTGCTTCTTATGGAAGAGACTCACATTCGCTTGTGCTTCTTTGCACTGTGGGGCAGATTTACTAAGGGGCAGATTTACTAAGGGTCGAAGTGAAAATTCGAATAAAATTTGAATTTAAAAAAATCGAATTTCAAAGTAATTTTTGGCTAGTTTGACTAAAGAATAGGCCAAAATTCAATTAGAATAGAAATCGAAACAGGTCCATTTTCGATCGAAAAATCCCTATAATAAAATGTGATGGTCTAATGTCAAAGTTTTTTCACTTCAAAGTTCGAACATTAGTAAATCTGCCCCTAAGGGTTGAATTTAAAAAACCTTCAAAATTCAACCTTTAAATTTTTAATGTATTGTTCAATTCAAATTATTTTGGGCAAAATCCTTCGAATTTCTAGGACAGTTCAGGTTCCATTAGGCAACTTTAAGGTGGCAAACTGGCGAATTCGAAAGATTTTAAAGAGACAGTACTTTGAAATTGAAATTTTGTTCAATTCAAATAGAATTTTCGGGTGTTCGATAGTCACAGTAGCCCAAAATTACTTAAAAATTTTAATTTAAAAAATTCTAATCTAATTTGAATATTCATTTGACCCTTAGTAAATGTTCCCCTGTGTGTTTTGCACTCTGCTTCTACCACTGAAGTGCCCGTAGGATCTTCATCCAATCTACTTCCTCTATCATCCTCTTTGCATGCCAACACAGGACTTCTCTCATTCACTTCATACACAGAAAAAATATTTTTAAAAAGCTGCCTCTAAACTGTGTTTTTTTGTCTTGCTTTTTTGTTTATCTAAATATGACCCAGGGACTGCATTCTCTATTTGTGGTTGATAATGAGAAAATTACTGCAAGGGGCCGGTTACAGGAGCACCCATGGTGGGTGCATCAGCCATTACTAGATGTTTAGGTGTAGGCTTTTATTGCCCCAAAGAAGTCACAGCGACAATAAATGCTTATTGCAGGGCACTGCATGCAGCTCAGACCAAAGGGTTGCCCACAAGGGTTATTCTTCATATAACATGAGTTACTCACAAACAACGTTCTCCCCTTTTGAAGGGGGCCCTTGTCGTAAGATACACCTACAGGTGTGTCGTTAGCTGTCTGAGGAGCTCTCTTGCCTAAGAGACTATTACCCTTGATCTCTGCTGTTTCCTCACATACAATGCCTAAGCTTCTCATGTAGGCTTTCCTCTAACTTACTCCTGAATGCTTACTTCCCTCTCTGGTGTACAATCACCTCAGGGCTCTAACCCCAATCTAATACTCCTTGTTGGGACAATAGGCTGTCTGTGCTCACTAGTCCTCTCTATCTTACACTCCTGCCCCTACTATTCTCTGGCTGGCCCTATGGCACCAACCTTCCCCCAGGGTACTGGCCACTTCAAGCGGCTGCATCAAATTTAGATTTTTCCATGAATCTCTAAAATTTGTGGATTTTCCTAAAAAGCTCTAAAATTTGGAAATTTGTGTGAAAAAAAAAAACATGAAAACTTTTTAATGCCAAATGTCAGTTGGAGCTGTACTGATCTTATTGGACCACTTTAAATTAAATTGGACTTTTAGAGGTTTTAATTTTTTTTTTTGAATTTTTTTTTTTTGAATTTCGAAAAACTTGAATTTTTACAGGTTTTCGAGGTATTTGTATATATACTGCACCGTTCAGCATTTTTTGTTTGCACTTTTTATATTTAGACCTTTCTAATAAGTTTCATTGAAGTTTTTAAGGTGAATTTTAATCACATTGAATTTGGACAGGCTTTTGCTGTGCTGTCTTGACAGATAGTGCCAGATTATGTTGCTGACTATTGAAATGGTGGCTTTTCCATTGCACCAATCCAGAAAATGCCTAATGGAGAGCTCTTCAGAATCAATGTATTTTAATAAAGATAAATTATCCTTCTTCCAAGGCAGAAAAATGTATGTGTGTCAGCAATATACTATATAAAGACAAAAGAAAAATTAGCATTTCAGTATTATCTCATTATGAATTATGCAATGAACATCTGGAAGGAAACAGCCTCTACTGCCATCCTCTTACCAGAAGACAATTTATTGAGACCTTTAGGGATCAATTGTACTTACGGAGGGAATGAGATGTCACATTCTTTTGTGCATGTGAATATGGTTTATGCCAATACACTTTAATTTAAATCATTTAACCTTTCCTTTCAAAGATTTCCATTATTTTTGTCAGTAATTAGTTTTATAATGTGAGAGTTTTTTGTTGCCAAATCTACATGCCTGAATTCTATAAAAGGAAAGGCCAAAGAACGCTATACAGTATGTAGGACTTTTCATTTGTAGCTTTCTTAGGAAATAATTCTGTTGCCTTTTCAACATATTATTTCTGTTTCATTCATTAGATATCACAGTATGTAAACTGTACTGGGCGTTGGTAAAGAACCAAGAGTCCTTGGTTGAATTCAGAAGCCTGTTAATAACCGTTTTTGTTTTGCTATTTGAATAAAATCAGAATTCTGCATATCTTACTTACTCCAGCAAACATTAATAGGAACAAAACACTGAACATAAACTCAGTGTAAAATGTCTCATTCTATGGACTTTATATCCACACAAAAGAAATGGCAGCAGAAAACAAAGCAAGTCAGGCATTGCACACAGCAGAACAGCAATATAACCAATCAAAGCTGAATACAAATAATGCTCTGCAAGAAATATAAAGAAACAAACCGCTGAATTGCAGACTTTTGAAAGCAGTCTAGTGAGGTCCATGCTGAGATCATATACAAGTAGCAAAATGTTTAATACCCACATGCAACAGCATAAACCAATTTGTCAAATTTGGACATTTTTATTATTCTTAATATTGCTCACCTCTTTTTAAATTTTATGTTAAGTGTGGATTGTACTTGTCTCCATTATGGCGCTGTTATAAAAATAAGTAAGTGGCTTTTTAACAAGTAATTTAGGACATTATGTTTAACTAAAGTATTAGCTGTTTCTTACATTTTAAATTATTTATACATTTAAGATCCCTTGAAAACCTGAAAACCAATTACAGGTATGGGACCTGTTACGGGACCTGGGGTTTTCCAGATAAAGTATCTTTCTGTAATTTGGATCTTCATACCTTAAGACTACTAGAAAATCAAGTTAACATTAAATAAATAATAGGTTTCCGCATAATGGATCCCATACCTGTATCCAGAAAGCTCCAAATTACAGGAGGATCATCTCTCATATACTCCATTTTAAAGGGGTTGTTCACCTATGAGTTAACTTTTAGTATGATGTAGAGAGTGACATTCTAAGACAATTTGCAATTCGTTTTTATTTTTTACTATTTGTGGTTTTTGAGTTATTTAGCTTTTTTTCCAGCAGCTCTCCAGTTTGCAGTGTCAGCAATTTGGTTTGTAGGGTACAAATTACCCTAGCAACCCTGCATTGATTTGAATAAGACCCAGGAATATGAAAAGGAGAGGGACTGAATAGAATGATAAGTAATAAAAAGTGGCAATAACAATACATTTGTCCCCTTACAGAGCATTTGTTTTTAGATGGTATCAGTGACCCCCATTTGAAAGCTGCAAAGAAACAGAAGAAAATTGCAAATCATTAAAAAACTATGAAAACTAAATAATGAAGACCAATTGAAAAGTTTCTTAGAATTGGCCCTTCTACAATATACTAAAGGTTAACTTGAAGGTGAACCACCCCTTTAAGCAAATAATTCTAATGTTTTAAAATTTCTCTGTAAATAATAAAGCAGTATCTTGTACCTGAAAACTGAACTGCTCAGTCTGCAATATGTATGCAGATTTGGAACAAGCGATCCAAACTGCTTACTTTTGTGGTGGTTGTGAGCAAATTTCCACTTTAAGGCTTTTGTTAGAGCACTAGAGCAGCAAATTGCAACACTGTGGTTGATTGACAATCTTAAGAGGAGTCTCTTGCTCACTGAGCAGGACCTAGCAGGTTCAAATAGTTTGGGGGGAACTGAACAGCAGCAGGATGATGAGGCAGTTAGCTGGGTGAAAGTTAATCTAGTGTGGGCAAAAGGGAGGCTGCCTTGTGGTTTATACACCCCAATAGATTTGCCAGAATACGTCAAGAAGGGAGTGTGAACTCGGGATTGGCAGTTCTAGATGGGACAGATCTCTCTAACAAGCAGGAGACCAGTTTCTTTAGTGGTGGTGGGAAGGAGAGCAGAGCCAGGCCTAAACAGATTGTGGATGTAGGGTATTCAATAATTAGTAAAGTGGATTGGGTAATCCAGGTTTCCCCAACCTTTGTCACCATTGAGCAACATTCAAATGTAAAGAGAGTTGGGGAGCAACACAAGCATGAAAAATGTTTCTGGGTGGTAATAAATAAGGGTTATGATTGACCATATGTGCCAGACAAATGTGGTCTCCGCACAGGTGTTGTGGCCTCCCCCCGGACAGGTAAGTGGACAAAAAGTGGGAGGCATTGCAGGAGCCGGCTCCTGCCTCAGAAAGGGCCCTGGTTAAGATAAACAAATGTCTGGGACTGGATGGTATTAATCCCAGGGTACTTAGGGAGCTTAGCTCTGTGATTGCCAAACCTCTACTTAATTTTTTCAGGACTCATTGAGGTCTGCCGCTATTGAAAAAGGGATCATTGCCTCAAAACAGATGTTATTCTGACATTGGTGGTAAGGAATGCTTTTCAAATGGGTATTGAAGGATACGATACTGGGCTTCATTGCAAATAATAAAACTATGTTTGTGCCAGCATGGTTTTATGCATAACAGATCTTTCTAAACTAATTTAATTTCCTTTTATGAGAATGTGAGCAGGGCCCTCGATTCATGGAAGGCAGTGCATGTGATTTTCTTAGACTTTGCTAAATGTTGGCCTGGAGCTGCAGAGAATGCAGAGACTGTCATGGTTGGTGAGAGGGGACATGATTACAATTTACAAGTACATTAGAGGACAAAGAAAAATAGCAGGGGACCTTTTTAACCCATAAAAAGGATCACCGTACCAGAGGCCACCCATTCAGACCAGAGGAAAAGAACTTTCATTTGACGAAGCAAAGGTGGTTATTTACAATATGGGCAGTGAGGTTGTGGAATGCACTGCTGAGTGATGTTAATGCTTTCAAGAGTGAGTTGGATGATTTTTTGGACAAGCATAATATCCAAGGCTATTGTAATACTAAAATCTATATTTAGTATAGATATGTGTATATATAGTTTATGAGAGTTTGTGAGGGGTCAGTGTCAGTGTGTCTGTGTATGGATGCTGTGTTTCATTTGGAGGGGTTGAGCTTGATGGACTTTGGTCTTTTTCAACCCAAGCTAACTGCTTAACTACTGTATGTAACTATGACTCCATGAATCCATATTGATGGCAAAACAATTCTATTGGGTTTATTACATGTTTAAATGATTTTTAGTAGACTTAAGGTACTATATGTTGATCCAAATGTAAACATCCCTTATTTAGAAAACCCAAGTATAACAGTGCTTTATTAGCAGGTTCATGTAGCCATTACACAACAGTAACATGAACTCAAGCACCTTAGGCAGTATAGAAGGTACAGTGTATGCACAGTATAACTCATGTGCACAGTGACATCTACAGACTATTTGTATAAATACCACATATTTCCCCTATAGTAAGAAAGCATTTGGGCAAATATAATAAACAACAACAACAATGCATCTTAAAGCAATAATATACATTCTTCACATGACATAGTTTCTCTGGGAGTCTGGCATTTGAAACAGAAGAACCCAGACTCTATGCAATTGTTTGTCAATCAGGAATTATTTTTCTGCACACACAGTATGCTACTTTTATACCTATTTTTTCACTGTCCATATGTAAGTAAGGCCAAAATTCTCTTACATATGCATTGCTCATTTTATTAAACTGTTATTTTTAGCTTTATTTCTGTTCAATTCCACTGAATCATCATGCATACTACTAATTCATCTAAAACCTGCAATACAGTAATCAGAGAAAATGTTCTACTTGGCTAGAGAGACAATTATGAAAAGAAAAGAAGTTGCCATACAGCTCCATCTATTAACAAAGGCATTTGAAACAGAAGAACCCAGGCACTATGCAATTGCTTGTCAATCAGGAATTCATTTTCTGCACACACTTAGAGGCACATTTATCAAGGGTTGAATTTCAAATTAATGTAAGTTTCCTTTAAATTCGATTGAATTTGAAATTCGATTAGGGAAATGTATAAGAGAAATTGAATTGTTAAAACTGAGAGTAATTTTATGTTCTGAATACTCTAATTGAATTTGATTCAAATTATACAAAACTCTAGTTTTTTCTCCGGAAGAGACTCGAATGTCAGGAAGGCTACACACATCGCCAAATTTATCCCTGGACCTCTCCCATTCACTTGCAATAGTGATAGCGAATAGTCAAATTGGAATTCTTCAAGGGCCAGAGTATGATAAATCTCGAAAAAAAAAGAAACTTGAATTGAGTTTGGGTAATCCCCAATTAAAGTGTAATTTTTAGTTATATTTCTGATCAAAATATCCATTGGATTCCACTGAATCGCCATGCATATTACTAATTCAACTAAAACATGCAAGTCATTAAGCCATAGAAAATGTTCTACTTGGCTAGAGACAATAATGAACAGAAAAGAAGTTGCCATGCAACTCCACCTATTAACCCAGGGGAATGCAATAAACAAGCCCATTTTTGTTTGTGTTCTATGCATAAATGGATCCTTGTGCTCATAATACTTTTATCTGCTTAATAGGACTGGGCAATTTCCTGGCAATGCCACAGACACAGCTGATGCCCTGGCAATCAGGGGCAAACATCTTATTTGGCATATCTAATACAGGTCATCTGAATGGAATTGCTTTGCTGAAACATATTTTCCCCGGGTTAGTGTATACGATAAAGAAAACTTCACATACAGTATTTGTAACTCACAGAGAACACGTCTTTCTTTAACATTTGCTGCTAAGTAAAAAATAAAACCCCTGAAACTGATTATGATAATTTGATTATGTGATTTATTTATACTTTAGAGTAGTACATAGCGAATGCAAAACATATTGGTGAAAGGAAAAATAATATAACTTTGTAATAACCATCAAATGCTACCTACATTGCAAGATTAACACCTGTGCTCCAGAGTGCAGGCTCCTTTTTAAAAATCTTCAATATCTTCAATATTCCCTTAAAAATGTTTCATATGCTCATTTATCAGCAACACACAGTACGTCTGTTGTTTTGTTATGATCAAACAATTTCTGTATTCATGTATAATGAATGAAAAGTGTTCTTGTGCTTAACAGCGCATTGCATTTTGACTACTGCAGTTCCATCAAGAGTTCACTGTAATTCAGCGTCTTTGAAAGACACACGTTTTTTTCAAGTTTTCCTATTTTCCAGATGAGCAGGCTTCACTAAACGAACAGTGTGGTTTTTTTTTTTTTTATTGGGAAGATAAAGCCCTTGCTAAAAAAAAATTGAATTCTCACTTTGGAGACATCATATTAAACAATGGTAGAAAATGTTTAGATTTTTGAAAATGATATTCAGTGAGATTCTCTCCCTTCAGAGAGTAACCCTCATTGGTGCCATTCGTATGCATGGTTGCAGTTCTCTCTAGTTCCATTATATATCTTATTTCCACTTGCTATTTATTCAGTGGTGACCTTTGTAATAAACCTCTTAAAATGAGAAATGTATCTCCCATTGAAATTAGACTGCTGCCATTATATCTCTGAAACACTTCACTTTCCGTGTTTAGTGATCTTAAAGGGACATAAAGTAATTCTCATAGCCTGTTCTTATTAGGCTGCTACTCATGTAACTATCACAGGAATATGAGTTAAATTATCTCCTTTGAGTACAATCAACTATTCTTTCAAACAGAAATGAAGTGGGATTAAAACATGTTTAATCACATTTATTTAAATATATATTGGAGACATAATTAACATAATTCACAAAATATTTCTGGGGTGTATGAAATGCAATAGAAAACTAAATGGAACTGCATTTTAATCTAATATCCTTTGGTATGTCCCATTAGTTTTAGATCTGAGCAAAGTTTTCATAGCATGAAAAGTGATATACTGTATACAGTATTACTATTTCCAACCTCTGGCTCTAATGGAAGTAAAATCAAATGAATAACATCAATAAGAGCTTAATATATCAATGATAGACTGCAAGAGACAGTCAGCATATAAATTTTATATATTTATGGAACACTAAAGGATATATTCATTGTCTTGCACACAAACGCTATATAATGTATACTCATATATATGTACATTATATACTGATGAATTTTAAACAGAATACATTTATAAAGATCTCTGAGGGCTATCTCTGGTTACTATGGATTTCAGCTCTCTATATACTATGATCCCCCAGGAACTGGGAATCCAAGCATGCCGATTTGCATTGTGGGAGTACGTCTCACAAGTCAGTACCCACTGAATTTTTGAGTTACTTGAGTTGGCTCTCACTAGAAATTACTTCCGGTTTGAAAATAGTTTCTTCCTACAATTGTCCAGGAAGGCTATGGGAGGTGAGTTGGTACTCTCCTCATATGTCAACCTGTTTATGAAATTTTCCCACAGAGTAAGCGTTGGGACATCAAAAGTCTCTTTGGGTTTTATTTCAGCTGCAGCAACAGGTACAAAATAAAGGCAATTTTCTTTCCGAACAACAAAAGTATAGCTGTTGTCAGCAGTATTAGTATTAACAAAAAGCCTGTGTGAGCACAGGTGCATAGGATCCTTTGTGTCAGGGTCCCAACATCTCTTTTCATGTCTCTTCCAGCTAGTAGACTGACGAGCCTGGGTTTTAAGGAGTGCTGATTAGTTACCTGAGTCTAATCAAACCCAACTGGTCTGTCAGAAGCACCTCATTCTGCTATACTGTTTATGGCCATGTACGAACAGGAACACTTGATACCAAAAGCAGGGTCTGACTTGTTACTGTATTCACGCAATATTGATGACTTCTTCTGATTTGGAAAGGTAATGCAGACTCTCTAACAGCCTTTCAAGATTAACTCAATCATCTTGACAGCCTTATCAGACTGACACTTAATTTTGACCCACATTGTATTGACTTCTTATATCTACAGATCTTCAGAACAGGTAACAAGACTTTTTCGTCAACAGCCTTATTGCAATACTCCAAAGTATCCCATTTCTACATCAGGCTCCCAAACCCATGATAGGTTACCGGTGTAATCATAAATTGTTCCAGAACACCAGCTGCTGCTATTTTCCTTATCTTATCATATATTGTTCCAGAACAGCTGCATTTTTTTCCTTGAAAATTCTTGCACCTGATATATCAATGTGCAGGAACTGAATGGGGCAGATTCACTAAAGCGCGAAGCGTCTAAAGCAACGATCTTTCCCTGCCGAACGACCGATTATAGGGAAGTCCGACCAATCTGTCAAATCATCGTGTGGTTAGTGGGATACCAACGATCGTTCATCTTACGATTTTTCGTCCGACATTGGTCTGACGATTGATCGGCCAGGTTAGAAAATCTTTATCGGTCCCCTTTAGTGATGGGCAAATTTATATAAATTCGCGAATCGTCAGCGAAATTTCGCTTAGCGAAAATTCGCTGTAAAAACGAGTCGCGCGTCGGAAACGACGCAACACGCCAAAGTTTGACGCAACGCGCGTCAAAAGCGTCCCGTGACTCGTTTCGCAAATTTTTCACCAATTCGCGAATTTCTCTGGAAATTCGCAAATTTTTCGGCGAAGCGAATCGCAGGAGATTCGCCCATCACTAGTCCCCTTGCAATCTACCTATGTTTGCAGGGCCAAGCAGGCTGCGATCCTTCAGTTTTGCTTGCAATATCACCTGAAATGGTCTGAAATGGACACATCAGGCATTTAAATGATCGTTTTTGAGACAATCATGGTCTCACGATAACTATTGGATCTTTCAAAAATCTTTACGTCTATGGCCATCTTAACGCTAACGGTAATTCGCCAGCGTGACATCATTTCGCAACTTCGCAAGTAGAGAGAAACCCTTGACATTTCACAAAATATGCAGAAAAGGAGGGTTGGTGGAATATTTCTACCTACTCAGAAGAAAAGTAACTGGACTGCTTATTCCTGGACATCACCTGCTTCTATTTCTCAACCCCCAAACCAGCTTTCCCCTGCCTTGACTCATTTCTTCTACAGTAATTGTATATAATCAGTATGATCTTCCCCTCTAGCTGGTAGTCAGCTAAACTGACACTATATTATCCAAAACTGACACTATATTAGCTATATAAGTGAGCAATGTCAAATCTTGTATTTAGTCCCTTTGGTAACCTAGTCTCTAGTTTTAAACCCAGAAGGCCTCCCTGGGCCTGGATTTGTGAAGAGGCCACCAAGGCCTGGGCCTAGGATCGCAGGATTTTAGGGGGCAGCATGCTGCCCAACCACACCCGCCTTGGTTCTGAAACACTGGGGATGCACAGGAGATACAATAGTTTGTTATATTTCTTATGTGCCAATCCCCATTTCTCCAGTCCAGATGATGAAAATGTGCACAAATAAAAGGGAGGGGACAGGGTGACGAACCACAGAGGGCCTAGGGATGCCTACTATGTAAATATGGCCCTGGGCCTCCCTAAGATTTAGAGAACATACCAGGTCTCCTCCTCTAAGAGGAATCTTAACCTGTTCAATGACTTTAACAATCAAATCTTGGACATCATTTGGGGAAAATGTTTACCAACAGGGGACCCTTTGTCCTTTTTTGTAATAGCCCATAATTGCTCTAATATCCAAAAACAGATGTCCGCATCCAAATCGAGACGCCGGCGGCGTTTCACAAATTTTACTTTGCGACAATTTACTCATGGGCATGAAAATAATTTTGATGCGTGACAATTTGGACGCGAGCGACAATTTTATACATGTGTCTATTTTGTCTAAATCCATTAAAGTCAATGGGTATCCAAATAATTTTGACACGCAACAATTTTATGCGCTCGACAAAGCAGGTGCTTATTTTTCAATTCTTGGCTTGGAGGCAAGTTATGGTTGCATAAATACCAGATTTATTGCCAACCAGAGTCTTCTGTTAATCCACATAGGGTCACCAAAAAAAAATTTGAGAACCCCTGACCTACACAATTAGGATAACTTGTGTGAGAAATTCATTAGGCAGGCTGGATTGGTATAATGGCGTTTGTCGTACATATGTAGAAGCACTCATACCTCACAAACTAGCTGTATGGAATACTTTGTGTAGTATATTTTGGGTGACAGCTTTTGGCTGTAAATATATTGTTAACAGTTGTGGGTTTCCTGAAAATCTCTTACTCAATCTTTCCAGTGTGACCATTCCCTTTCAACTTGAGATCTAAAAATGAATCTCATTATGATAATCCAGTGATAACTTCAGATTAAAATGATTATTCAAATATGTGTGAAATTCACTTATCAATTCTGGTGCACCTTCCTATATAAATAAGTGGTATCCAATATAACAACCATACCAAATAATGTGCTCAAGTACGGGGTTATCACATCCATAGATGCAGGATTACTCCCACCAACACATGTTGGCATAGGAGGGGGTAAAGGATGCCCCCATAGCAGCCCCCATCTCCGGAGTTAGAACCCCCCTTCGAAATTGTAACATTCTGTTACCTGGGATCCCATAGGAGGATGGCTGGTCATCGGAGAACTGGTGGCAACAGGAACTCTTTTGGGGCCCCGGGCTTTCTGCGGCGGAGACAGCAAAGGAGCCAGGAGTGTTACCAAAGCGTAGTACAAAGGGATCAGGCAAGGACATAGACAGGTTCA
>CM044442.1:90713571-90801907 GCA_024363595.1 Xenopus borealis
GCTGGTAAGGGGGGCCCGGCTCTTCGGAAAATGCAGCGCTGCCGGGCCCACCTTCAGCCCTGGGCCCGGGACACTTGTCCCCCCAGTCCCCCCCTGATGGCGGCCCTGTCTATACATGTTCTATCTCTCTCTCTCTTAACTCTGATACTTGAAAAAAAGAATTCATGTTTCTCCAAATAACATACTGAATTCTATGAATATGTAAAATACCTCTTTGGGTGTATGAGATTAACCTCTAGCTGTCTTAGTAATGATATTTTGTCTTAAAAATACATTTGATGTTGAATATAAAAATAGACATATGGAGGCTTGAAGGACAATAAAAGGTAATTGAAAATGATCCAGAGAGCTTTAAGTACCATAGGTTCTGTAAGTAATGTACCCATTAATCCAGTGAAAACAGTAGACAAGAAATGAGATATTCCTCGGTTAGACAGTTTTGACATCATTTATTAAATATACTGGCATACTGGCAGATGTGTAATACATTACCTTTAGAGCCCTTTGAGACATATAGTCACATTCTCTCAGAAAAAACTTATATAGGTTTAAAATATACTTTTGCAAACAAACCAAGACAATAATACATGGGGAGGCACACTTATCAAGGGTCGAATTTCAAATTCATGTGAGTTTTTTAAAACTCCCATAAACTTCCATAAATTCAAAAATTCGACCAATTGAAATTTATTATTAAAATCACAATTTCTCAGCTAGGACACATTTAATTAACCATGAGTAAGAGCTTGTTTGGAAGTAAGTACCTAAATGAATTGCTTCAATTGCTCTCAATTTGTTCATTGGCTCCATTTGTATGTACTATATATATATATATATAAATGTAGAAGTCCCGGCACTCACGAAAAAGTTCCACAACAGTTGCCTGGGTGCAGTCCTTCTAGGAGTAGATAATAGCGTGGAAGCAGGTCGCACTCACAGGTCTTATAGAAAATAATGATTTTTTTATATATATATATATGTACTCCTCAAATGCTATTTCTATTTGTCTTTGAATATCTCTATGGGTCTATTAAAAGACATATAAAGAGGTTAAATGTTCAACCCAGAATTGCAGGAAAGTAACACCAAAATGAAAGTGTTTTAAAGTAATGAAAATATCATGTATTGTTGCCCTGCACTGGTAAAATTGGTGTGTTTGCTTCAGAAATACTACTATAGTTCATATAAACATATGTAGCAATGTTGGAAATTGGAAAACGGCGTAACGGCAAAGGTTGAAAAGTGGTTAACAGATCACTATGTATCTTAAAAAGAGTGAGAACAATACCCTGACTACCAGGAAACTTTGGTTTACCAATCATTATTGAACCAAATTATACAGTATAACCTTTATGAAACCAATTAACATGCTCCCCTGCTAGTAATAGGACCACTATCAAACATTAAAGAAACAATTGTATAGATAAGACCACATATCATATTTTATTTGAACATCCTTAAAAAAGTACTTCCCTATCCCATAAAAACATAAACAGGAGAATACAAGGAGGTGGCCCTCCCTACTACCAGAAATGTGCTACTAATTAGTAGTGATAAATACTGTAGGTAAAGAGAATTAAACCAAGCATGATTGTTAATTACAATACTGAATTCAAAAGTTCCAAATGATAATAAGGCAGGATTTGAATCAATCACAGTGTACAGTTATATCAATTTCAAATTGTTTTAGAATAGGTGACATTGCTAGACCACAGTGTTGGGCTGCTCAACCTTCAAGCAATTCTACTGTCCAACATGCATGCATGTACAGGATATGCATCCCAGAATTTGAATGCTTCCAAAACAAATTCGGTCACGTATGTCCAATGGCCAATATAGCTGCTATAAGGAAGCCCATCCATTCACATCTATTGCAGAACTGTCCATATTGTACTTCCATTATAGTACTGAGAAATAAATAACATCCACACTTCCATTGCATAACCAGTACCTAAAGGTACCGGCTATTGCCATGTATTTGCTGTGTCATGAGATGGATTACACATATGCAAAGCATCAACTATAATAGATTTGTGACCATTTTACATGTGCAGGGTTTAATGAACCAATTTTCTCCTGTACACTTTTCTATGGGAAAGGGAAGGCCTGTACTTCTTT
Source organism: Xenopus borealis (assembly GCA_024363595.1). Classification (NCBI taxonomy): domain Eukaryota; kingdom Metazoa; phylum Chordata; class Amphibia; order Anura; family Pipidae; genus Xenopus; species Xenopus borealis. The sequence continues at coordinate 90,715,690 of CM044442.1, forward strand.
AAGGATATTCAAATAAAATATGATATGTGGTCTTATCAGTACAATACTTTGTCATGTAATGTTTGATTGTGGCGCTATAAATTAATCATTCTTTGGTCTCATAAAGGTTAAATAATTTGGTTCCATACTGTCTGCTAATTACAAAAAAATGGAAATGTGTCAGATAGTGAGGAGTAAAATTATTCTCTTCATTTTGCTGCAAAAATGGTGCCCTTAGAAAACAATTGTCGTGTGACAAAAAATTGACGCGCTGCATTGCACAACAACAAAATTTGATGCCCGTAGACTTTAATACATTTTGTCGATTTTCTCAGTTTGATCATTTTTGAGGAAGAAAATCATGTCAGATTTGCCCATCACTAGTTGAATGTTAATAGATTTGTTTGAACACTATGGGGTTGTTTACTGAAAGTTCCTTTTCCCTATTTTAGTTTTCCCTATTTTATCAGAAACAAACTCAACCTAACTCCCATCCATGAATCTGGCTAATTTACTAATAACTTGAAAAATTGGATCAGACTTTTTCGAGTTTATAGGCTTAAATACCACACATTTTTCAGGTTTACAGGCATAAAACCCTTGAATACTTCGAATTTATTGAGTTTTGAAGCATCATCAAACACCACAAAACACCTGAAAATCATGAAGGCAAAAAACATCTTCGAATGGTTAAAGGAACATCTGACTTTTACATGAATTGGATAGGTTTTAGCTGGTATTTTTGGATTCAGATTTTTTTTTTTGCTTTAAGGCATAATAAATTCACGTTTTTTTCATCTACAAAATTGAGGTTTTTTCCACTAAAATGCACCCTAAATATAACCCTATCAATTTACAATGTGATTACCATATAATAGATTCCATACATGGAATTTTTTTTTAAACAATGTATAACAAAGATTCAAGCAGCAGGAATATTTTAACAGGGTAAACTGTTGATAAGACAAATTAATTATTAGAAAATTATTAAGACAACTATAATAGCCATAAAGGCGGAATGTAGAAAGAGTGTTTAAGAAATAAAACTTTTAAATAAAGTAAATTTGAAATAATCTGCACATTAGTTTTAAAAAAGATAATACTTTGTGAAATTTGATCAAAATAGTTTTATATATTCTAATTAAACAACCCATTGATATCACTCTTTCAGTTATTTTATTCAGATGCCAATGCTAGAAAGAAAAGCATGGCTTTCAAATTAAATCTAAGCAGGCTTTAATAAAAATAATTGAATTATATTAATTATGAGTGCATTGTAAGTTCGTACCAACCAACATCCTTTCTGACCTCCTTGAGAAAAAATCTAAATAAAATCTTTTTTTTTGTATTAATTTGCAATCCTAAGGCTTTCAATAGCCATTTATCTAAGAATGATTAGGATAATTAATTGAATCTATTGAAGGTAAGTTTGCCACTGATAGGGGCTAATAACCCTGCAAGGCATTCGATTAACCATCTTGCAATCAATATGAGACATATTAACATTCATAATGCATACTGAGTAAAACCAAGGCAGAAGAAAAAGTGATTGGTTTAACCTCCTCATTTCCAACAAAATCTCACTTACTATTGGTTTCCCTTAAGTAACAATTCAGTTCAACAATTCAAAGTATTATTATCAAAAATAAATATGTAAATAAGAACAGCAAATGCGTAAACAGTCGCAGGTTCAAATATCAAATCCTAAGATAAAGAGTTCTATGAGAATAAGCATAAAGTTCATAGAGATATGTGTATGTTACAATGACATACAAATGTTTGCAGTATTTATTCTCTATATATAAATAGACAACTCAAAGGAATGACTCAAAAGGACATGCGGAGGCCTATTTATTGAAGGTCAAATTTTTATGATTTTAGAGGTTTTTGAAACCACGAGTTTGCCCAAGATCAGTAACCAACAGCAACCAAAAAGATATTAACTTTTAAAAAGATGATCAGGTAATGCTACAAATATAGAAAAACCTCAGATTTTTAGATTTATGAAAAAAAAAGAAACTCAAATGTTAGTAAATAAGCCCCTAAGGTATGATGTGAGAGTTTATTGAATACTACCATTAAATATAGTTAAAAATCTGTGGAGAAGTATTAATACCCTTGAGACTGATCATACTGTTTAACTAGCCACGGAGTTTATGACTTATTGGAGAAATAAGTTTGACAAACCAAACAGGTGTTATCACATCAAAGTTACCCTAAAATTAAAATGATTTAGACTGAATGATGGCCTGATTTGATACAAATATGTAGTTAATGGATAATACAGAAGTACACAAGTCTACATGCCATCTACCAATTCTCCTGCAGTCATTCATCAGTGAAATTAGCCATTCCACAGATATGATCAATGTGCACTTCTTCAAAAGAAAAATTATTACAATAAGTGAACATGAATGTCATTCTCGAACACAGTGTATTCCAGGTATTCAAATATATTTCCTCCACAAAGGATTTCATATTCATGCCTTTGACACCTAACTAAGTGAATCATTTATATGTTTTGTTGTTTTACTGTTTGTTTATTTGCTTTTTTTGTTTGCAAATTGCTTTACTGATACTGTAAGTTAATGTATTGCAATGTTTCTGTCAAAAATATACAAACATTTGTTGCTGCTAGTGATTGGAAAATTTATTCGCCATGGATGGTTTTGCGGCAAACTTTTGGATTTCACAGATGGCTAATGTTTTTGTGAAAACCACAGTGATAATTCACTGTGCGAAAATTTGCTGTGACAAAATTTGTTGTTCGTCAAAATTGTCACACGTCAAAATTATTTGGATGCATTTGGAAAAAAGAGTTGCGTGTCTAAAAATTGTTGAGTGCATAAATATTATCGAGTCAAAATAACTCGAATGCCCATTGTTTTTAATGCATTTGGACAAAAGCGTTTCACATATAAAAATTGTTGCTCGTGGCAAATTGTTGCATGAATTTTTAGCAAATATTGCAGCGAAACGGGACACATTCGCCTATCTCTAGTTGCTACTTTACCATTTTTAAACCAAACATGTTTTTCCATTGTTTCAGAGCTGAAACAAAAAAACTTGCATAGGTTAACTTTCTCCCATGTTATACAATGTATAGCTGTACTTCCAGAGAATGGTGAAAGAGGGAAAAGTTGTTTTACTAGGCTCACCGGAACATACAAACACAGTTCTAAAGGTTTACTAAAAACGATTTCTCAGTTTTATGCAAACTTAATAGTGGCCAACTAGCCACTAGGAGTGTGACTGGAGACATTTCCGATCCCTGTTCCTTCTGCTATATAAACCTTTAAAAATGCTAAAAATTAATTTTTTTTATCCAACAAATTGTTTGTCAAAAAAAAAAAATAGAGTACAGTAAGGGGCAGATTTATTAAGGATCGAATTGAAAATTCAAATTCAGATTTTCTACTTTTTATTATGAGCAAAACTGTCAAATTTGACTAGGGAATTTTCCAAAAAATTTTATGTTTTAAAAAAAAATGTGAATTTTTAGCATACTCCAGCCCTTTAAAAATATTAATTTGACTAATCCCCATCTGAAAATCCCCAATTTTCTGTATAAGTCAATGGGAGGGGTGCAGTGACCAATTTGAAGTAGTTTGTAGCCTTCCTGACATTCAAGGCTCGAATTGAGTGTGGTCGAATTCGATTTGAATTAGATTTGAGTTTTTGATTTGGTAAAATTTGTCTTAGTTTAACATAATGGATTTTTTAATAAATAACTGAATATTCGAATTATGAGTAAAATCGTGTTTATGTGCATTTAAAAAAAACTCATGAATTTGAAATTCAAGCCTTGATAAATGTACCTCCCCATGTTACAACAATTTATACATTACTTTTCACCCCAGATTTACCATAGAAAACATATTTCTGCACTAGGGATAAGTACATTTTTTTCACTTGATGGCAATTTGTACCATAATTTACATTAGTTTCATGAGTGGCACAGATTTTTCTGCATCTGCACTTGAAGTTTGGCATGCATTTTGTCCACAAATAAAACCCGAAATGTAAAATGAGAAAATACACCCACTGACTCCAATGCATTTGGCACGTGAAAAAAAACCACATACAATACTTGCCAAGAGAAAAAACACAAGAAAAATTTAGTTTACCATTGGCTTTTAGTCCATTTGGTGCAAGAAAAAATGGTAATTGTACCATTTCATAAAAGAAAAACATAGCAAATAAATATTGACTAATGCATTTGCAGGGCAGTTTGGTTCATCTCTTTCATCCACCACTAGCTGCAGTTTAAGAGAAAATTTTTCAGAAGGACAAGTATTTTTGTCTGTGTGTATTGTGCAATTGGGTGACTAATCTGGTAAAAGATATGGAAAATCTCAGTTATGAGGAAATACTGGCCAAGTTGTGGTTGTTCAAGAAGAGATATGATAACTAAATATATAAAGTGATCATATAATCATTTCTCTAATGCTTTATTTACCAGTTTGTTCTTCCATCTGACACATGGGGACCCATTCGAATTATAAGAAAGAAGGTTCTATTGAAATATTTGGAAGGGCTTTTTTTACAGTGATAACTGTGAAGATGTGGAATTTTCTCCCTGAATCAGTTGTACTGGCTGAATAAGAAGGTGTTGGATGGCTTCTTAGCAAGTGAGGGGATACAGGGTTATGGAAGATAGCTCATAGTAGAGTTGATCCAGGGACTGGTCCGATTGCCATCTGGAAGTCAGGAATAATTCCCCCCTCCCCTTTTTTTGGAGAGGATTTTTTAGCAGTTAGATATTTTATATATAGACTTAAAAGGTTGAACTTGATGGACGTGTGTCTTTTTTAAACCTGACTACTACAGTATCTTACTATGTTATTTCAAAATCAATGTAAATTCATGAATTTAAATTTCACAAAAGCACCAGGGCTCAAATGAGTGATTAGGATAGTGAGCTACTGCTAGTGATCCAGTAGGACACATGATTTAATTCCTCTAGGAACCGTGAACATTTGTGACTGATTTTAGCACTGTAATTTATTCACAGCCTAAAGGAATTCATGAGATTGCAAATAAAAAAAATAACATTTACTGGTATTCTCCCACATACATGCACAAGCTTGCTGAATATTACACTGACACATATAAAACAACAAACTTTTAAATGTGTAACAGCCCATTATTAGCATGTTGTGTGATGTTACCTCTTACCTGGTATCTGACTTAATTTGCTTATTTACAAAACATTAGACCTCTCTTTCTCTAATGCTATTTCTAAAGTTTCATTTTGTGTTACTAATGCAGAAATTGGATTCATATTTAGATTGGATATATTCAACTGCAAAGTTAATTCCCTGTAAACACATTAAAGTATCATTCACAAGTACTTTAGTATAAATCATTGAACAACCTCTTAACGGCTTAGTCTTGCTGTAATCAATGGAGAACTGACTTTTTATTACCTTCTGTATGAATGGAAAAAGCATTTCACCACCGGTGTCAATACAAAATCCTTCATGGACAGTAAGGTTATTTGTTGATATACTTTGTGGAATCTATTTCACAAATAGGTTTAAGAATTTTTTTCCCTTACAGTATTGATGTATTTATGTAATTTATTAGTAAGTTTGGCTAGAGCCAACATGCTTCTATTGTCAATCAATGACAGATTGCACCTGTATTATCAATTGCCAATTTTCTATGGCCTATTGTTTTTAAATTAAAAATTAAAAATGACGTGCCCTCGTCAAGCATTTGTTCATAAGGTTACATTTTCTAAAGCAATAACTGATTTTATATATATATATATATATATATTGTTAACAGATAATGCGCACTCCAATTCATCTTATCCTTTTATTTCATTGAATGACCATATGTTACATTAACGTTTCAGTTGTGGTCTACAACCTTTGTCAAAATATTCCCTTTGAAAGCATATGTATCCAAAATGCATTTAAATAGATTGAACCCCTCCCACTTTACATGGAAAACTGATGTCACTTCCCCCGGTACCCAAGCCAGGGAAAGCCTGCATAGCAACCCACAAACTCAGGTATACAGGGGAAGTGAACATCAACATGATACAAAAGTAAACACAAAGATAATATGTATTTGCATATATATTTAAAACTCCCATATTCATCAAATATATATAAATATAATCACAATTATCATAAATCCAAAAAACAATTCATAGAACAATACTCATTTAAACCCTTCAGAGATAGAGTACCTGGTTTTTTTATCCAAAAGGATTCACGTTGTAATAACATCCTGGACCTATCACCTCCTCTCCTAGGCATCGAAACATGATCTATAGCAATGTATTAAAATGTAGGTAATCTGTGTCCCAATTCTAAAAAATGTTTGGCCACAGGTTCCGTAGTTTTTTGGTCTCTAAATGTTGTATTAATAGCAGACCTGTGTCCATTCATCCTCCGTAATGCTGAATCTTTTTTACCTACATAAGAAAGCCCACAAGGGCATGTAATTAAATATATTACAACGTTGTAGTGCAGGTTATATGATGTCTGATCTGTAAATGTTGTCCTGTCTGGGGGTGTACAAAACTTGTTCCCGGTGTCATGTATCTACATTATGTACAGGATGGGCATCTGTAACAACCATGTTTGTGAGTAGGCAACCATTTAGTGTGTCCAGTAGATACAGTATACAGTAGCTTTGCACAGTGTCACTAATAACTAATAAATCTCTCAAATTCTGTCCCCGGCGATAACCTATTAAAGGAGGAGCCGGACAAATCTTACCCAATTTAGCATCTGCCTGTATAATTTTCCAATTAGCTCTAATAGCATGTCCCAATTGTGGAGATACTTTATTATAACATGTAGAAAATACCAAATCAGGTTTCTTCCTAATGATGTTAGATTGTATCTTACTTCTTGCTTCTCTCAAAGTTTCATCTAACACTGATTGTTTATATCCACGTGATAGAAACCTCTCACGCATCTCTTCCAATTGCTTCTCACACACATCTGTGTCTGAATTATTTCTCAACACACGACAAAATTGTGACAGTGGAAGTGATATTTTTAAAGCAGGAGCATGACAGCTGCTTGCATGTAGTAAAGTATTACTAATATATAGTCAATAAAGCGTTTAAACAATAATATATGCTGACCATAGTGTGGTTGAAAATATGTCATTTTGTACTGATACAGACTGATACATACTGATACTGATCTATTTGTTGATAAAACTGATTCAAAATGAAAGTAGTTGAATTTAAGGCACATTTCAAGCAATGTAAGAGCAAATTGGATTGGTGGTCCTGTATAATATTGATTGCCTGTGAGAGATTTGTCAATGGCAAATAAGCCAGCTGTATGTGGGATACTAGTGTACAAACTCACTACATCAACTGATGCTAGCATTAATTTATCTTCACCTATCAATTCCAAGGTTTTAATACATTCCAAAAAATGAGGCGTATCCCTTAAATATGTCTCAGTAGATTGTTCTACAGGCTGTAATAATTGATCAATATATATATCAATATATATTCCCAGTGGATGTAACAGTCCATCACTAGTGATGGGCGAATCTACCCAGTTTCGCGAATTTCCAGTGAAATTTCCGAATAGGCAAAAAAATTCACGAAACAAATCGCGGCAAGTTTTTGACGCGCATCAGGCAAATTCTCACTGGCGTTTCGTGAATTTATTCGCCAGTGGCGAATCACGGGAATTCGCTGCGAATTCATCCCATGCGAATAAATTCGCCCATCACTATCCATCACGTGCTGAAACTATAGGTCTGCCTGGAGGGCCTGAAAGACTCTTATGAACTTTAGGTAATGTGTACATTACAGGACATTTTGGATGTGTCTGTTGTAGATAATCAAATAATGTTTGTGTGATCCAATTGTTTGTCAATGCCAAACTGAGTAAGTTGTCAATTTTAGATTTAAAAGACCAAACTGGATCATTATCTAATATCTTATAAACCTTCGTATCAGCTGATTGAGATAACACCTCAGCTCTATAATCACTATAGTTTAACAGAACAATACCTCCTCCCTTGTCAGCTGGACGAATAACAAGTGAAGTACATGTACTTTTTAATTTCAACCCCTTTTGCAACTGCCTTAGACTGAAGAAGCACCACTCAAACAAGTATCTCAAGCGTTAACTTCAGAAAAATTTCATTAGGCAGAAACTCAAGATTGCATAAGTCAACAATGAAGAGTTTTCCCCCCGAGTATCATATCAAATGGAATCATATGAAATATTTGATCCTTCTTTATTGGTGGTGTATCCAGGTATCTACAAAGTGTCAAGATCTGTATTGATAGATGCCCTGAAGACACAGAGCATCCAACAGTGCAGCCAACACCAGGTACAGGAACAGGATTTCTTTTTATTAGGCAATTTTCAGAGGTTTCAGCTTTCTCATATTAACAGCAACAAACAAGAAGAATTCTATTGCAACAATCCAATATTCACCTATGATGCAATGTTCTCGATTAAAAGTAGAGATTAAAACATTTGTTTTTTGTCATGTTTCCTTTGAAACAAATTGCTACTGTGTATTTTCAGTGTAAGTCAAATGAGATTTGATAAGACATTTGTACTAGATTAACAACACAATTATAATGGTAACAGGAATCAATAAGTACATTTTACAATTCAACACTACAACTCTTCTTAAAATAAATCGCTTAGCTTTGTTAAGAGAAGACAGTAAAATGACACAACTTCAATTTATTTAATCTATAGTAATAAACCTTTTTAAGATAAAGATTAAAAAATCCAAATTACTAATGGGCCAATTTTCTTTTGTAATCATTTTTTTTTTGTTTGTTTTTTTGTGTGAGGTCATGGAACAGCAGACAAAGCTGTATTCCCTCACCAAGGAAGCTTTTTGGGAATTCCAAGTGTCCTAAGGTCAACTGAAAAATATAATATTGTCAGGGTTGGAAGACCCCAAGTGTGCACTGTAATGGAAGTATGGTAGCAAAATAGGCTAATAGCAAAGTACCAGCTGGGTCAGACAAAATTGAAATTTGGTCCAGAATCGTGGGCAAAATTCAAGATAAATCAGGAACAGATCGTAGGACTTATTTAAATCTGAGACTCAGTTGCGATCCTTCATTTCCCTGCAGAGCCAGGCCAAGGGTTGGCATGTAGTGGTAAGCATACACCTGTCTTCGACCCTCAACTGCTGCCCATTGTACCTTGCATCAGATTTTAAATTGAGCATGATGTGAAGAGTGTAACACTGCCCCTGCCACAAGTATAAAGTGAATGAGCAGTAGATGTGTGTTTTTGTGTCCTTTAGTTTTCCTACAGGCAAGAAGATTTGTAAATGACCCCTCATTTGCCCTTAAAGACTGAAATGTTACATTTAAAGCTTAGTTTACTTGTTTTGCAGCTGTATTTAATTAGGGTAAGATGATAGGCTGAGAAAAAATTAAGTTTGTTTACCATGAGGCAACTATGTAATCTTATAGCTTATAGACTGGGTGGTTAAAGAGAGGTCATCATAATATCCCAGCTCCCTGCATGCATTGTAAACTGTACATGAGACCTTGCGCTTATTCTCCCAAATAACACATAATCATCCTGCATGTTCATCAACTCCTGCTTTTCATAGTATACCTTATGTGTTTAGTGTCACTTAATTCCCATTGGTTACAATGCATACATATTTAGTAGTTTGATATTTAAAAAAAAAAATCTCCTGGTATCATCATTGAAAACTTTGTCTGGGACTCTCTAATTTTAGACTAATGTTTTAGACCACAAGGGGGCTTTTTTGTTTGTTTGTTTTTGCACATACCACTGTAAAATACATATATCCTTAACCCATAGTCTATTATGTCATAAAATTGTTATATCACAAGGTATTTATTAGTTGCCGGACTGGACGGATGTTGAACATCACATGTCATATAGGAGATGCTTTAAATTTCCAAACTCTCTTTAACAGCCAGTCTACCTCCCAATGAAAACTAGCTATATCAATCAGCAGATTGGATTGATTCTGCTATGAGACATTCTGTTACCTGTGTATCAGGGGAAAACGTTTGCTGTGTGTATATTATTGCCAAGAAGTTTTATAAGAACAGGGTTGAATTTAATCAAAAGTGGCCCCTCTCATAAACCGTTTCTTTGGCTATTTGTGTCACTGAGTTAGAATTCTTTTTCTGAGATTACGTTATTGCTCTTTTCCTCTTTATTCCACTTTTAGAAATGACTCAGAACTGGTTATGGGTTTTGTTCCTCCATTGGGAGGAAAATGGATGGTCAGTCATGTTATTTACCTAATTTGGTAGAACGTAACTCTGAATGAGTAGCATATATCTGTTCTCCTATTTATTCAAGGTTATATTTAATGATACATGGTAAACAGTACAGTAGAGAATGATTATTTTAAAGTGTTTGAATTCACTGTGTAATTTTTCCTTTTTTGCAGAACACTTTTAATCCTGTGGTTTAAAACGAGCATCATATGGAATGTGTCAGATCAATATTGCTTACCAAATAATCACCTTTCATACTCTTCTGACAGCTACATTGTCTAAGAACGCTAACAGAACTCTACTTTTAAGTCGGTATTGCTAAGCTGGGTAATGATAAAACCTGCAAATTGTGCATTTTGACTAGTGGACTGCTTGTAGCAGCTAAGTCAATGATAATATATTTAGAACTGTGATCTTTTTTCTGAATGCCTCACTCACTCAGGAACATATTTTATTTAGGTCAATCCACAATCAGAAATTATAGGACATCATTGCTTCCCCAAAAACAAAATTTGCACAGTTATTTCTAAAAATAAATAAAGTTGAGTGATCTTTACTGCATTTTTATTTTGGAATACATGAGTATTCACCATTCAAACACATTTTCCAGTTCAGTTGTACTTAGATAGTTCACCAGACAGCCTGCCCTGCTGTCAACACCCAAAGGCCTCTGGCTTGCTTGAGATTGAAGAGGACAACCAGAGGTTGCATTGTACCGAGAAGCCTGTTTCCTAATCAACAATGTCTTTTTTTGATGTTACTGGTCCTTTAATAAAACATATAATCTGTATATATAGGTGCTTATGTAAACAAAGGAAAATTAGTTAATCTTTATTAGAATTCTGCAATATAATTTGACTAATTTGGCTGAGGGTAATTTTTTATTGGAATCTGACCGATTGCCCAAGGCAGTTTAACATGTTCTAAATTTGTTTCCTATTATGTTTAATGAATGTTGCACGGAGCTATAGCATCAACATAAATCATCTATGCATAGTGTGCGTTTACATCATTTATCATCACAGAAAGGAATTACATCCTTATTAGGCTGAGTTAAACTAAAAGCAAGTGTTCTATGGGTAGTTTCATCATTAGAGTTCTATGAATGAAACAAAATGACTAGTGATGGGCGAATCTACCCAGTTTCGCTTCGCCGAAAAATTTTGCGAATTTCCAGCGAAATTAGCGAATTGGCGAAAAAATCCGTGAACCGAGTCGCGACACGTTTTTGGCGCGTCGTTTTCATCGTGTCGTTTTTGTCGCGCGTCGCGAATTTATTCGCCAGCGGCGAAGCGCAGGAATTCGCCCGTGGCGAATAAATTCGCCTATCACTAAAAATGACATATTTGCATTTAGAATCTTTGTGTAATATATTCACATGAAATCCTGTGTAAAGTTAAAACCATTTTGTATTGCTGATGTTCACAACATTATTTCAAATTTAATTTCACTTGTTTTTGAGGTCACTGATAATTGTTCTTTTCTAGTTTGTTCTCTAACCTCTTTCATATTATGGATATCAGTATTCTGCATATTAGCATGAATGATATTTTGCTGAAAAAAACAACAAAAACTGTATTTTCTTTTAGGAAAAAATGTAAGGTAGGAGAAAAGTATAAAAACACACTGGAAAGTCAAAATGTGTACTTGCTTTGAGGAAATGTTACTTCTATACACTAAGCTGCACCTTGACTTGCACTGCGATTGACGACACATGAAATGTGGGGTCAGTGATGCAACTTATAGGAAATTCAAGTTTGAGATGAGGCCATACTATAGTAAAGTAGTAGCTAAAATATTTGACTGACTAGGCTCATTTGATGTGGTTCAGTATGATGCTGTATATGTGATGCAATTATATTGGTCCCCATTTGTGTAACAAGGTTTTTTCTGATTCACCACGAACCACTATTATGTAATGTGGACACATTTTAATTGGTCAACACCACTTTAAAAGGAATGTACCAAGGGGAGACCTTTATCCTGCAAGTAAGTGCCCACTTAAGGCATAAAATGTGTTAGTCTTATGCATGTCCTAATAAAGTTTTTTTAATTTCATAAATATTTGCGCTACAATTTTCCTATTGAATGGCCTCTTCTAGTGATGGGCGAATCTCCCGAGATTCGCTTTGCTGAAAAATTTGCGAAATTCCAGAGAAATTCGCGAATTGGCGCCATTTTCTTCACGTCGCGCCATTTTCTTCACGTCGCGTCAAAAACGACGCGCGACTCGTTTTTTTTGCGAATTTTCGCTAAGCGAAATTTCGCTGGTGAATCGCGAATTTATTCGCCAGCGGCAAATCGCGGGAATTCGCCCCTCTTCCCTCTTCACTAGCCTCTTCCCATACTTTCCTATATATTGCAAAACTGATCAGCAAACCCGTGGATTGGGGGTTACGCTGGTAAGAGACTACACCATTATTATTTTTTCTTTTTTTGATTTTTGCTTAAGAACGGAGCCACACATCACTGTCTATGTGGCTGTCAGTGATACAACTACTGTATGTTTTTTAAAAAAGTGGAATACACATGTGCAGTGCTTTTAAAATAAAGCAGAGGGCATGTTCTGCACAGGAGAAAGCTTTTTTTCTTCTATTTTGACTGGTACAGTAAAATATCAGTATGTGAAGTTAGTAACTCTGATTGGTAGATAGTATTTTTATTTATATCCAGTCTCTTCTTAGTAAACTCGTTCACCATTCTCATAGACCAGAAGCTGTTGGCAGAGATGATAGAAGGTGGACTGTATTTTGGAGTGGTATAATTTATGCCAAGGCAACAAGTGTAAAGTATATAGCAGCAAGATTTTTTTTATTTATGTTTAATTTTTTTTCAGTGTGTTTTCCTTGATGAAAGGAGAGAGCTGTGCTACATGTGCTACATGTGCTACATGTGCTACATGTGCTACATGTGACAAACCTGCTGCAATACATTCAAAGTTCTGTCAGTCTTGTACAAAGACAGCAGAGCCTGTGTACATCATTGCTGGAATTAAAGAAGCAGTGGCGCAAAGCATTAAAGAAGCTTTAGCACCAAGCATGTCAAGCCAATCAAGAAAAAGGATAGTTGCCAGGGAAGAATCTCCATTAAGAGAGTCTTCAGCAGACGAGGTTTCAGGAGTGGGAGAACTGTCAGAACAGTGTTCAATGTTTGATTTAGCTTTTGTGGTCCGCCTACAAGTAATTAATTCATGGTGCTTAAAGGGGTTGTTCACCTTCCAAACTCTTTTTTTCTGAACTGTTACAATTTGCTACATTTAATTGATACAATTATTTGATATATTTCATTCAGTAGCTGTGGAATATTAGCAACTATTGTATCAATTCTGAAAGCTGCTTTTCATGAAACTCAGGAATTCTGCTTAGCAAGGCCAAAGATAACAAATGTATCAACTGATGTAAATGTATCAATCTAGAACAGTTAACAGAGTTGGTGACCCTTCCCTGAGCTGCTTTAGAAGGTGAAATATAAAAATTTACACTTCAATTTTAAAAAATTGTCACAAATAAAAAATACAAAGTAGTTGTTCTGGTGAACAATCTCAAACCAACTGAACTGAAAAATGTGTTTGAAGGTGAACAACCCTTTAAAAAGGATAGATCTAACTTCCCATTAAATTAAGCAATTAAAGAAATAATTACTGCAAAAGGGTTAAAATTGATGCAGGGTTCAAAGTGCAAAATAAGGTTCAGAAGCTGTACCAATTTGCTGTAAAGCAAGAGAAGATTTGGGAGAAGCCATCAAAGATGGATGTGGCAGTCATGAGGCGCTTTAAGAGACCAGTGTTACCAGTTGATGCAATTTCATCTTTTTCTAATCCATTAACAGGAAGATGGAGAACATACTGAAGAAAAAAATTACTTAACTACAACAGCTTCGTAAAAACCAGCCATTGCTTTAACATTTCAGGTGCAATGCAAACATGGCTTCATACAGTCGAAAGATCCCTCAAAGGAGAATTCAATGCAATCATGGCTTTAAAATCAGTTTCACGTGCAATGCAATCATGGCTTTTTACACTCGACAGATCTCTTAAAGGAGAATTCAACCTTGCACTTAATCAGAAAACTTTGTGAACTTCGAGCACATGCACAGTAGTACCAACCGGCAAATGCATCCTACTGCGCATGCACCGCAAACGACGTCGGGACAATAAAGAAGATGGTACGGCAGAAGATGGTGCCCATAAACCTTCCAGAAGGGGACCTGCGTTTTGGTGTAATTTACACATTAGGAGCATTAGCCCAGGTGGGGAGGATGGAGAGGGCCTATGGGGGGGGAGGGGTTTTAGCGCCAGCAGGGTTGAAGTCTCCTATAAGCAGGGGGTGGAGAAAGAGACTATTATCAAGAAGAGTGGAAGAGGGAAACGGCTTTTAAGAGAGAGAAACCTCCTAAACCAACACCCATTACCAAAGGCATTGTTGCACCATTTAAAGGGACAGGTGTTGGGGTGCTACAATGCCTTTGGAAATGGGTGTTGGTCTGGGAAGTTTCTCTCTCTTAAAAGCCGCAAGCGGGGGAGGATTAATCTCATGGAACCAAAGCTGGGGTGTAGGTTATCTCTCCCCTTTGAAAGCTAATGGCGGGGGAGGACTAAGCCCTATGGATGAAACCAATGCCCAGGTCAGGAGACCTTTATTTCAGGTAATGCTTTTATGCTGCTTTTGACCAGAGGTAAATAGTTAGGGACCGCCATATGGGTTTTACCTTGATGTGGTATGGTGCCTTATCAATCTCATGATCATAATTTTGTAACTAAAAACCCCTGTCTTTGTATACATGCATCTGCATAGATTGCTTATAAGACAGGGGACCAGGGAATGTGCATTGATCAATCTCTCCTCTTTTTCTCTATGTCTGTAGTTAATTTGGCCAGATCAGTAGCACTTCCATTGCATTTTAGTACATTTTTATTTAGCTATGGAGTGCTCCCACAACCTTTCTTTCTTTTTTTATATTTTCCAGAGAAAGACAACAGGATTGCAGAATTCTTTAGCCAAAATGTGTTGAAAAGGCACGAGAGAGATCTTAGGCAGTAAATACTAAGGAGAATTGTCTACAGGTGGAGACAAGCAGACATAGATTTGATGGCAATGATACCCAACAAGAAGGTGAAGCAATTTTATTCCAGGTTTCCAGATCCAAAGACAATGATGACTGATGCCCTGACACAAGATTGGTGTTTAGGCCTATTATACTTTATGTTTTTTTAATACTGTATCAGATAACTTGGAAGGTGTGTATGGCATATCTGGAAGAAAATAAAATGTTGGCTGAGGAAATCACATTTGCAGAAATTCAGATTTCTTTTACATAAGTATTTTCAGAAAGGCCTCAGCTTGAAAACTCAACTAAGACCTCCAAAAAAGGATATCTCTCCTTCATGTAATCTACCTCTAGTGTTAGAGGCTTTAACAGAAAACCATATTGAACTTTAACAAGAGGCACTCAACACAGTTAATAACATTTTGAGAACTATTCCAGCTTGCATAGATTGTGTTGCTAGCCTGTTTTCCAGACCCACAGTCTGATCATGAAAAGAAGTGCAAGACGTACAATACACTAGATTTAGTCAAGTCAGATACTGACTGATCTATTTACTTGAAAAGAACAGCCAAATGGAGAAAATCACAGCAGCTATTTGTTATTCCTTGAGGGGTAATGAAGGGACAAGCAGCAGTGGTCTCCATGATAAGCAGGTGGATAATGGCAAGCATACAGAAGGTCTATATTTCAAGAGGAAAACAGATGTCAGTTGGGATTAAGGCACACTCCACAAGAGGTTTATGTGGATTATGGGCTATTGAAGTGAGTGTTCCCCCAGAGGATGTTTATAGAGCAGCAGCATAGAGTTCTTTCTCTACTTACTCTGAAACAGTATCAGTTGGATGTCAAGTCAACGTCAGAAGCAGGATTTGGACAAAGTATTTTAAAGGCTGTGCAAAGGTACGAATGAAGCCATTAGGATTTCACATTTTGTATTACCATGTAATTTTTTAGTGCTAAAACCTGCCTTCAGATGGTGACTAGAGCACAATGACCTTATCAAGTATAAGTCATTCTAGAGCAACTGTACTTGTTGAGTAATAATTGAAGATGTTTCACTATTCATCCAGGCAGCTTCTTCAGTTCAACTTCTTCAATATTTACTCAACAAGTTGCTCTAGAATTATATATACGTACTGTATTATACAATGACCTGTATGATTGAAAATCTTCAAAGTCACAACAGACTCAAAAGCAATGTACTGTAAAAGGCACTCTAGCACATCTAAAAGGCAAAACTCAATATATGCGTCTGGATACATTGCAACAAAATGTGAAATCCCAATGGCTTTATCTTTGAACTGTTCTGCAAAAGAGAGGTTAACATAGTAATGCCTGACTCAAATAAACAGCCTAAACTTTCAGGAACTTCCAGGTGTTATGACCCATATGTAATACACATGAATAAAATAAATACAGAGTCACCAAATAAAAGTTGTTTTTAAATAAGTACGTATGTTTAATTCACACAATAGATTTTGGATGAAATGAACCTCATGCATTGTTTTAAGTGGTGTATGGAAAATTATTCTTCTAAATCTTATTGTGTAATTCATTTTATAACTTTTATAGTAAAACTGTGCAGAGTAAACACTTAATCATTTCTTTAACAGAAGACCGTGCTATGCTATGTCCAATGGGTATTTACTTATTTATCTACATGTATATATGTACTAATAAACATACCCTTACCACTGTGATTCCATTTGTGAACAATTCACACTTTTAACCCTGTGACACACTACTTGAACCTCACACTATACTTTCTTTAGACTATTAAAACTATGCCTTAGCCACTGGAAATGAAATTGAAAAGCTAAAAAAAAGAAATTCATTTGAAAATAATCTATCAACTCATTTTAAAGTCATGAAAATTGTGAGTAATAATCAACAGAGTATGTTACATTATTATCCTCTACGGTCGAAGAAGAGAATGCTCACTGCAGACTTTCGTTACTAATGCTGTGCAGAAAAAAGATGAATCATTTGAATTCTCAAATCAAATTAACTTTGATCAGTAATATATCTTCCATAACATATTCAAAATTGAAGAGGCCTTATGCAAAGGCAATGCCCTGAAATGAACCTTTCATTAAAAACTGTTTTACAAATGAAAAACTTTTAATAATCATAATGTAGTCATTTAAAAAGAGTATGTTAGCATATGTAATAGGCCATTTTTATAAGGCGTGAGCTCAGTGTCTAATATTTTATTATGCTTTCTTAGTTCAAGTGAATCTCTGAATGCTTGGGTACAGATTTGGGCAAACACTGAATCAAACCTGAAGCTTTGTGCCAGCAGAAATTCTTGATGTTTGAACAGAAAAAGCCGGTGTGCATTGGAAAAGCAAATTATCTAAATTATCTAGTGTTCAGATTCAGTTTGTCCTGGCCTTCGGATTCAGCTGAACCTGAATCCTGTGAAAAATGGCTTGGATGGAATCCAGGATTTGGTGCAGCCAAATTTTTTTTAATGAGCAAAAATGATCAATTGATTATACAGCATTCAAGGGGTGATACTTATTATACTGTCTAACATTTATCGTGTTATTGTTATTTCACTGTTTATATTCCATCAACCATATTGCACTATACAAATTATTGTGTAACTGCCTATTGTGTGGTTTATTGTCTGCTACAATTGGTACCAAAATAACTGCTACTGCAGTTCCCAGGGAGTTGAATGCTGCCAATATCTGGTTTTAGCCCTCGGTGGAGGCACTTAACTTATCCCAATTCCACAAATCTCCCATTTAGTGAAGGCTTGGGATCTATACTATTAGTGCCACAGTGTGGCCCTGGTTATTCCTGCCAAGAAGGGCTTACATACCTTTAATCAACAATGTTAAAGCTCAACCGATGGAGAATTTTGCAGGCATGCAACTGCATTTGTGGTTGTAAATGACTCCTTATGTGTTTCACAATACCACTTGCATATCTAGAATTACTATATAAAGTATTTTGTTGAATGATACTTCCATTTAACATGTTAACCAGCACTGACTCACATCAAAAAATGTCACTGAAGTACTTCAAGCAATTATTCCCATAAGATAAGGAGACACGTTGGTCAGGATATAGTAATCTTGCATAGAATTAGTTCCAAAATCAAAACAATATCTCAGAATACAATAGTGAATGCATTGTTGACAGACATTAACAAACATCTTTAAAGTTGCACAGATTATATAAAATCATCATAAGAACAAGTGCAGTACATCAGGGACCACAACATTGTTTATACTGCAGTATGTGTGAATCAGCAGTAATATATGTTGGATCACTATGTTCATTGATCTTGCAGTCAGTACATTGATGGAAATCAACATGTTTAGCCAACGTAGCTACTTTTGACATTTTGCATCCGTCACGCATTTAAACTTTAAAAAGATGCTTGGTCAATAGATTTTATTTGGTGACACATGAGGTGATTCAAAAAAGTTTTAAAAAATGCAGAACTTGTCAATGATTTGTTTGCATAAAATGTCATCTTGTTTAAGTAATTGCCAGTGCTTCATTAACTTTTTTCTAATGGGTTGTATATCCTTAGGGTATTGCATAATGAAGGGCACACCTCCTGTCCTTTTGTTTGTGCTTACTATCTATTTACAGTATAATGATGTCCTTTAAAAAAAATACATTTGGGACCTTTCATCTTATGGAGCTTTATTGCAATATAGAAATTTAACTGATAGATAAATCTGGTTGCTGATAAAGTGAGCAGCAATACATTGTAAAATGGTATGCATTCATGGAAAAAAATAGTAACCTCCTAAATATAGAAAATACTTCATAATGATTTTTTGCTATTTGTTGGCCACTTCAAACTACACATTGTACCAATTTAAAGGAGGAAACCTTTCCCTCAAATACAGAAATATTCATTTAATAATAATATAGACTGTAAAAAAAATATGCAATACTTGCAATATATTTTCTTGGTTAGAATTAGAATTATTTTAAAAAGTGGAAAGTAAGATTACTGGGGGGTACCAAATTTCAAGCACCTCCAATGATTCTAGAGAACTTACCTGTTGCCCTGGGATTTTTTTTATGAATAAAAAGCAATAGTCTGGGTTACTATTTGCAGAGCTGAGATGCAATCTTCTTCCCATGGAAGTCAAATAAAATAATTGTGATTTACTTTTTTTTTATACCTTTCTGGAAAATACATTTCATAAATGAAAACAAGAAAATATATTTCAAGAAACCTAATGCAATTAAGGATAGTTGCCAAATACTGGAGCTCCAAAGTTCAGGAGAAAAGATAGCCTGTTGGTTTCATGTCTAAGTGACTCTGGGAAACACAGTTTTTAACTGCAATTCAGTACTTCTTAAAAAGAAAAAAAAATAGCTTCATTAAAACATTTTGAAAAGCTTTGTGTAGATCAAACAATATTATAAAAAAAAAACGAAAGACGATCAGTCTCCAAAAAAAATTGCTATTCTATGCTAGTGGCAATGTCAAGAACATATAATTACTATCCATTAAGTCCTAATTAGCACAAAGCCATGAGTCAGAAATAAATGTATTCCATTGCAAGAAAAAATGAATGAGCTAAAATCTAAACCTATTTCTAAATATTGTGGCTATGGTTTGTTAATTTTTAACTGTATTTTGAATTCAATGTTTGTGCTAATTATGTGAAGCAGCTGTTTTTATAAGATTTCTTATACCAAAAACTGAAGAAGGGTATATGCTCAACTGTCCCATTTCATCCCCCCAGCCCCACCAAAAGTAATAAATCATGGATAATATAGGCTACATACTGTAACTATAATCAAACTGCATGAAGTTAATCTTCAGTTTCTTATGTCCCATTTCCCAACTCTGTTCTTGCTTGATTTTGGTACTGCATTCATATTTTACATTTATGAAGGCTTCCTTTAAATATTCTCTTATAGATGTTTGTATGTAATGTAAAGCAAATATGGGCTATCCCGACCACAGATAGTTAAATGTCTAGCTAAGGTAGAAGCATGGATTACATTGGACTCTCTCTTCAGGATGCGGGCCTTCGCTAAGTGGAAGCATCCCTTTACAGACATTGTGTAACTACAACTCCCAGACTACTTTGCTTGCAAAATACAAAATGATTGGGCGCCAGGAGGTTCTTATGGTGCAAACAAAGAACTGTTTATTAGTCATAGACAGCTTTACAAATAATGACACTCCACTTAGGACAGACTTGGCAGGCATCCCACTTCACCTCTGCAGCATATTCCGGTAGTGGTCTGGATCAACCTCAGGGCCAATCATCTCTCCTGATTCCCTCTCCGCTGGGATCCCTATACTACAGGCAATATGGCCTGGGAGAGATACCTCCAAACTGTCAATCCTATGTTGGAGCTCTCATTTTAAGCTCAACCCTAACTAACTTGAACTCCTAGAGTGTAATAGTACTGGGAGCTCACCTGCCACTTGCTATTCCTCATTCACAGGGTTGCCTGGTCCCTGACTTAGGCACTAGAATACCCAGCCCCTCTAGGCACATGGCTATCTGGGCCTTGCTGTACCCAGGTCCCCCCTGGGCACACCCAGCTGGATCGCCATGCAGCAGCCAAAGAGGAAGAGGCCACTCCCTACACACACTATATTGCCATGTGGCAGGAAGTGGTTATTACACCTCTGGCCAATAACACTGAACTACACAGGCTTTTGCCTAGTAACTGAAAAAAAAGGGATTTAAAGCCATGGGGTACTTTAACTCCTATGGGTCCCTACAGTAACTACAAAGTAAACTTATAGAAATAAGCTTTAGAGAAGAAGTCTTATATACATACATATTGGAATTATTCTTTGAAAACATATTGCTGTGTGCTAATAAAACCATTCCATTTAGTTACTAGTCTTTGAGGGGCAGTTTAACCCCTATGAGTCCCTACAGTAACTACAAAGTAAACTTATAGAAATAAGTTTTAGAGAAGAAGTCTTGTATACAGTATATACATATTGGTATTATTCTTTAAAAACATATTGCTCTGTGCTAATAAAACCATTCCATTTAGTCACTAGTCTTTTAGTCGAGTAAAATAATTACTGTAACTTTTCCAGGCAGAATATAGTTTGAATATGTAAATGTCTAACTGTGATGCTTTTCATGAATACCCTAATCCAGCCTCTTTTTATTAGTATCTGTTTGAAAACAATTTGATGCCCGAATCCTGCGTCGGATTATCAAATGAAAACCAGTGCCATGAAAGCATAAAACATTTTAAGATTGTTAAATAGACCATCTGCCATTACCTTTTACATGACTTCTACAGGTTTAAGCTTTAGTATTTTTGGATTCATATTTTTATTTGCTTTGGAGCATAATAATCTTGAAAAACGTATTTTCTCCTCTAAAAATTCAAATTCTTCTCCTTTAAATATTCAACCGGAAACATTTGAGGTTTAATAAATAGGCCCCTATAGATTTCAAAGAAATGTATTGTTTATGAAAATATTTTAAATATCTTAAATTAGTATTTAGAACTCTCCTGTTCCCCTGTGTTTGCTCCATAATGGAATACATCATTGTACTTTGAATGAAGGTGGAAATATTTGCTGCAGCTATTCTTATCTGATTTTGTTGTCAGAGATAAGATTTGTGGTGAAGATGTGTTCTATTTACTCAACTGTGACTTCAGTACAAACATTGTGTTTCTGATTTAGCGTAGGGTTAAGAGGAATTTCAAACATCCGTCCATGTCACTATTATGTAAAACATTGTTATAGAAGGATTCTACATCTCTGGCGATTACTGTAATGTCAGAATGTAGCTTTAGTCAAGATATGTTTAATAGAATATCTTGTTGGAATTTTACTGTACTCAAAAATGTGAAAAATATTCATTTCAAGGCTAGGAATTTATTCAGCAGCATGCTTTGGTAGTTACTGGTTGAACACAGATAAAATCCCATCTGGCTTCACACTGTTTAATGACTGTTTTATAAAAGCATAATCATTTTAATTTATGAAATCCCCAAAAAAATAACCTACTAGTGGAGTCATTTATACACCAAAATTTTGAGTCAAGTGAGTCAGTTTTCTATTTGCAGGAACACAATTTGAATGAAGCCAATTTAAATGTTTTTTTTTTTCCAGATAACAGATTCTATACCTGTACAGCATACTTGAATTGGGTCAAAGGTAACTGAATAAAATTTGCTTCATTTTATAGACATTCTTTGGGGGTTGGAGAAAGTCTAATAATGATAGTGAGCAGAAGGCTTCCATTAGCCAGGTTTCTTAGGATATTGTTTAACTACCACAGTATAGCCAGTACATACGTATACACCAACAGAGAGATAGAAAATAAATATTTTGAAATGCTATTACATTATACTGTATCTTAGATATAGAATATTATCATTTATAATACTTAAATTGACCAACAATAACCCTTTCTTAAAGTTGCTGCTGCCTTTGAGACACATGGATTAGACCTGCTTAACGATCAGGATAGCTTCTGTTCTGTTTTCCACTCTTGCTGCAGGCATCTAGGATGTTTGAACTGTATTGAGTTTGATGTTTCCATAGTGCTGTGATTGACTTTGAGTGGTGTTAACTAGTATCTTCTGCACCCATTGCCCCTTAGTGTGACTGGTGATTATTAAATTCCTAACTAATTGACCTTGTTTCTGGTGAGCTGTCTTTGTGCTGTCCCATTTGACTTTTATGACAGCTGACTTGCTCCTGGCTGTAGAGCCTGATTATTTTTCTCTCCTGATTCTGTTCATGCTAAAGCAGAAATGTCTCTAAGTATGGAATGACATATACAAAGTTCTCTTGTCCAAGCAGTGCACATTCAAACCAATTAAGAACCTTTAAAAATTACAAACATACAGTAATCTAAAGTATTATCCATGTAACAGACAAACAGACTCAAGAAATTTCTATGCTTGTTTTTTTTTTTCTTTTTTTCTCTGTTTTTCCTTATTTTCTGAGACACAGATTTGTAAAGATGAGTATTGAAAGTATACAATTTGGAACTTGACTCTGTCACAGTCACTAGACAAGCCAACAGGAGTGACTCTGCTAGGGACTAACTGTACTGCAGCTTTCAACAACTGTGTCTGTTTCGTAGGCAAAGTACAACAGAGACAGTAAAATTTAAAGAGTCATTATGCAATTCAAAGCTTGTAAATACACAGCTGATGGTATGCGAAGGACAGGCTTGTTTACCTGGAAAAAAAAATTATTTTGTGTGCTGATGCAGGTCTGGGCCTTTTTTTATGCACCCTATAAATTTTATTGTGATCTTTGGGATAAACAGCATGAGATCTGGAGCAACATAACATCACTACATCATGACAAGGCCTTCTCAGTGGTAAATTAATTGTGGTTGTAAATTACTTCTATTTGGTGTAATAGGTTTCTGTAGAGTGTATTCTTGTGGGGTCCAATGCTTCATTTTGACATCAGGGTCTAAATTTTGTTGAGACAGCCTGTACATAACAAGGTGGGGGGGCAGCAAAACTTGTGAGGGGTGGTGTCAGTGGTCACATGGCAGGTTTATTGGACTCCTGTTTATTGGAATCCTGTGTGCATGTGTAACATTGTATTACAATATGGCTCTGCTCTAGTGATGGGCAAATCTCCCCAGTTTCGCCGAAAAATTTCTCTGGAAATTCGCGAATTGGTGAAAAATTCGCGAAACAAGTCGTGGCACGCTTTTAACGTGCGTCGCATCAATTTCGCTGGCGTTTCGCGAATTTATTCACCAGCAGCGAATCGCGGGAATTCGCCACGAATTCACCCCATGCGAATAAATTTGCCCATCACTACTTTGCTCTAGTGTGGGTTACAGGCAAAGAGTCAAAGAAAGATAATCTCTGGAAAAAGAGGGACACTTGTGAGGGGACATGATTACACTTTACAAATACAAATACTTTAAATTGAAGTAGCATAAATTGTTCTTCAAAGTGAAGGCATTGAGGTTGTAGAATGCACTGCCAGTTGATGTGATGGCTGATTCTGTTAATGTCTTTAAGAGTGGCTTGGATGATTGGACAAGCATAATATCCAAGGCTATTGTGATACCAAAATCAATAAAGTACATAATCTGTGTTGGCTTGCATGTGTGTTTTTACAGTAAGAAGGGTGCTGCATGACTATTTGTGGCTGCTGCAGCAAGGGAACCCACCAAATTCTAGTCTGAGCTGTTCTGTATTTATTCTGTTTTTATCTCCATAATGTACCTTATGCTTTGCTTTCTCTTCCCATTGATTGGTAGCTCTGTTTATGTTTGCCAGTTCTTATTCTAAACTATCCCAATTGCCAAATTCTTTAAAAATTATTTCCTTTTTCTCTGTTATAATAAAATAGCACCTTGTACTTGAGCCAAACTAACATATAATTAAACCTTATTGAAAGCTAACCCACCTATTGGGTTTATTTAATGTTGTCATGATTTTCTAGTAGACTGAGGGGCAGATTTACTAAATTCCCATGAATGATTAGAATTTCGATAGAATTTTTAAAAAGATTTGAATAACTTTTTTGGGTACTTAAAAAATTCGATTGATTTGAATGATTCAAATAAAAATCTATTCGATCATTCAACCATTTGACGATCGAAGCACTTTCCCTTTAAAAAAAAATTTGATTGCCTAGTTCGCCAGTTTAAACCTACCGAATAGCCGTTAAACCCTATGGGAAGCTGAGAGATTTTCTAAGTTTTTTAGATCGAATAAAAAAATGTGATAAAATGTTTTTTAGCTGTTGGAAGCAGGAGACTGCTCTTGAAGAAAGTGGATAAAATTTTATAGTACAGTAGGTTCAGAAAATAATTAGTTAAATGCAGAGCCGGGCCTGATGCGACAGGCTCCTTAGGCAACCTGGCAGCGCATATGTTAGAACTGGTGGAATTGTTAACTATGATGGATACTTCCGGGATGTTACTGGTGTTAGTTGGAGGAAAGAGAACCATTTCTGTTTTGGAGAGGTTTAATTTAAGGTAGCATTGTGACATCCAAGTAGAGATAGCAGACAGGCAGGAGGAGACAAAAGTTAGGTTTCTGGGTTGAGATCAGGAGAGGAGAGATAGATCTGAGTATCGTCAGTGTAGAGGTGGTAGTGGAAACCATACGAGCGGATTAATGTGCAGAGGGAGGAAATATATAGGGAAAATAATAAGGGTTCCAGGACAGAGCCTTGAGGAACCTCAACAGAGAGAGGTAGGAGAGAAGGTGCTACTCCGTTGTCGGAGACACTAAAGGAACGATTGGTGAGGTAAGAAGAGAACTAGGACAGGGCTCTGTCTTGAAGGCCAAGCGAATGGAGGGGCTGGAGGAGGAGAGGGTGATCTACAGTGTCAAATGCAGCTGAGAGATCAAGCAGTATTAGTATTGAGAAATTTTTGTTGGCTTTAGCCAAGATCATTAGTTGGCCGGTTCAGGGCAGTTTCAGTGGAGTGTTGTGGTTTAAAACCAGATTGTAGGGAGTCCAGAAGCTTATTGTCAGAGAGGAATGAGATTAGTCGGTTGTAGACTAGGCACTCAAGTAGTTTAGAGATAAAAGGTAGAAGAAAGATAGGTCTGAGGTTGTCAAGATTGGATGGGTCAAGAGAGGGTTTTTTTCAGAATGGTCGTGACAAGAGCATGTTTTAGTTTAGACGGAAATAGTCCAGTTGTTTTAAGTGGATAACAATTTGACTATTGATAAATTTCTTCCTCAATGTTGATATACAGTATGTAAGGTTCCATACTTGCGGGAGAATGTAATAAAAGTTGTTAACGGACAAACCATTCACAAGGCGAAAAGTTATGTTGAGTAGTAATGGGCGAAACCGCAGTATTTTGCTTTGCTGAATGGTGAAAAATTCGCAAAACGCTGCAGCATCTCGTTTTGGACGCGGGCGTCCATTTTTGGATGTCGGTGCCCATTGCCGCAGACAAATAAATTCGCCCATCACTACCTTTGAGTGAACAAATTTTGTTTTGCGCAGATTTATAGCTTTTGTAAATAGTGATGAGCGAATCTACCCAGTTTCGCTTTGCCAAAAAATTTGCGAAATTTGCGAATTGGCGAAAAAAATTTACGAAATGAGTCACGGCACGTTTTTGACGCGCATTGCGTCATTTTCGTCGCGTCATTTTCAAAGCGCGTCATGTCGTTTTCAAAGTGACTCGTTTTTTTTAAGCGAATTTTCTCCAGGCGAATTGATTCGCCAGTGGCGATTCGCGGGAATTCACTGCGAATTCGCCCCAGGTGAATAAATTCGCCCATCACTATTTGTAAATCCAGAAAATGTTTAGCGACCACTTCTGACAGTGGAAGACTGTTCGTGAATTTTATAGTTTGTGCCAATGCACAGTAAATGTAATAAAACTTCTTACTGAAAAAGTTATGTTTGCTCCAAAAGATTATGACAGCATGAAGCACTTTTTAAGAGTGTGCAATTAAAATTTGCAATGCAGTAACAGGTTAAGGAACAATATTACATTTTATTGTTATTGGAGTGAATTCTTTTACTCTTTGTGACTTTAATTACATTCCCCCTTGGGGTTTAAACATGTGCTGCTTATTAGGTGGTAGAAAAGCAATTGCAATTTTAACAACTTTTCTTTTAATTCTGAAAATATTTATTGACACATTATATACTATATAAATAGCTGTTTTGCACTAATAAATACATTCCAGTTGTTCTATACCATTCAAACACATTTCTATTACAAATAATTGTCGATGAGCTTTTGGGGCACATTAGTGATGAACTATTATTTAAACAATCATACAATTTACTTTTTAGTTCTGTTTACATTTTTTTTTGGAACAGGAAATGTTTAAAATAGAGGGGCATAAAGGCATTGTGACCCAGTCAGAACAACAGAACAGAGATCCCACACTTTAGGGTGTTGTTTTGGAAATTTCTGATTGATGGTATTTGAGACATTGGTAAAATGCATTAGGGCCAAACAATAATTCTGTAAGTTTTATATAACTTGTTTTTGTTTAAGTAAAATTTGGTATTTCAGGTGAAACCAACATGGCCTGTCCCAACATAATATATGTAACCTGAGCTTAGCAGCTTCAAAACAAAATGCACACATTAAGGCAGATGTACACTAAGGGGCGAATTCGAAATATGCAAATTAGGTGACTTCGACCAGTGAATTCTGTAAATTCGATTGAATCAAATGATTTGAATAATTTGAATAAAAATCTATTCAAATATTTGACTATTCGACTATTGAATTACTTCCCCTATAAATTTTTATTCGACTGCCTAGTTCACCAGTTTCAACCTACCGAAGTTTCTTTGATGAATTTTGATCAAATGATAAGATTTCAATCGAATGGTTAAAATCGTTCGAATTCTTATAATTTGATCATTCGACCAATCAAATTGTGGTAACATCCTTCAATCTCCTAAAGGCGCAGATTTATTAGATTCACATGAATGATTCTAAATTTGATCTAATTTTCAAAAAGGTTTCAAATTTGAATTTTCGAATATTTTCGAATAGTTCAAATAAAATTCTATTCGAATATTCAAATATTCGTCAGTCGAATTACTTGCCCTTTCAATTTTTATTCGACTACCTAGTTCACCAGATTAAACCTACCAAATTGCTATTAAACCCTATGGGAAGCTCGTATAGGGTTTTTTAAATTTTTTTTGATCGAATAAAAAAATTTGATCGAATGGATAAAATCGTTTGATTCGTTCAATCTAATTTTTTCTATTCGATTGTTCGAATATTCGAATTGCTGTAAAATCCTTCGAATTCAAAGGATTTAAATTCAGGGAAAATTCTATGGTCGAATTTGAGGGTTTTTTAACCCGCAAATTCGACCCTTGAGAAATCTGCCCCTAACTGTATTATACAGAAATGAGAGATAGAAAAGCCAAAATAAGTATTTAAGTTAGTGAAAATGCATTGTACAGGCAGGGGACCTTTTATACAGAATTCTTGGGACCTAGGGTATTCCAGATAACAGATCTTTCAATAATTCAGATCTGAATACCTTTAATCTACTAGAAAATCATGTAAATATTAAATACATCCAATAGGCTGGTTTTGCTTCCAATAACTATTATTATATCTCAGTTAGATAAAGTACAATGTACTGTTTTATTATTACTAAGAAAAAAAGAATCATTTTTTAAAATTTGGATTATTTGGATAAAATAAAATCTATTGGAGATGTCCAGATATTGGTTTCTGGATAATGGGTCCCATACCTGTATTTGCTTTATTTTTCTAGTTAACAAAATAGATGCATTCTGGTGTTTAAGAATGAATTACTGTGTACAATATTTGCTGTCTTTCAGTAATGTTTCCATTTTGACTTGACATTTGCAACCCCCAGCAGACTTTGTCCTCGCAGAATGTAATTTATCGGAGAGTGCTGAATGTATAGCTTCTGTGAAAATAAAAAAACAGCAGATTAATCACTATAAGTCAGAAAAGCAATTAATCCAAGATCAACCACCTTTACTAACAGGGGATTTGTGTGCATTTATTTTTAATGTTCTCTTATTGTATGAGCATCTATACATTTAGCAATGGCATTACAAATGAGTGTTTACATTCACAATATGTGCAATATATTTTCTCTGACACCAAAGTTGTGGCATAACTCAAATGGAGGGTGTATGTACAAATATTTGCAATTTGGAATTTTTAAAGCACACTTAAGGATGTTAATAAAAATGTTCAGTTTTGTTTGCACATTAAATACACCAAAGTTGCCTAGCTTTTTAGAAATAAACACACACAGTGCTTTGTGTATAAATGAACCCAGTGTGTATCGTTCTCTTTAAATCTCATCAGTACCAGATACTGAAATACAAGATGGCTGGATTTAGATTGCAGCAAAGCAAAGATACTTCTCATTTTTGGTTATAAGGCAGTGCTATGTATGTAGCACAAGGCATGGCAGTGCATCTATTTCAAGGTGTGGTTCAGTTTTAATTAATGTTAAGTATGTTATAGAATATCCTATTAACTTGCAATTGGTTTACATTCTTTTTATTTTCTGGGTTATTTGCCTTCCTCCTCTGCCTCTTTTCAGCTTTAAATGGGAGGTCACTGGCCCCAGCAGTCAAAGGCTATTACTCTATGAGGTTACAATTTTAATGATTATTTCATATTAAGCCCCATCCTATACTTATTCCAGTCTCTTAATCAAACCCCAACCTGGTTGTTAAGAAAAGTAAGACCCTAACAAACTATTTGGTTTAAATTACAAACTGGTGAGCTGCTAAACAAAAAAATTCAATAACTGAAAAGCCACAAAAATGAAAATACAAAAGCCAAATGCAAATTGTCTCAGGTTATCATTGTCTACATAATACTAAAAGTTAGTCTAAAGCTGGCCATGGATGCAAAGATCTGCTTGTTTGGCAACATCGCCAAACCAGTGGATCTTTCCCCGATATGCCACTAACTGGCAGGGCTATATCGGGGGTTATCCGAACATTCGGCCCTATGGCCGAATGTTCGGATTATGAGAAGTGCAATGGATTTCCCACGGGCTGGTCGTAAGAAAATCCAACCTTCCCGATTGATATAGTGTCCAGATATCGGTTGCAAAGACCCGTCAGAAGCCTCCATACTGGGGCAAGTATTCTGTCAAATCGGTCTAAATGACACATGCCCATGTATAGCCAGTTTAAAGGTGAACTACCCTGGTATTTTTAGGGTCCTCTTCCTTCCCTTTGGCAATTTACGGCAACTCCTCCAACTGAGCATGATCCAATAAGGCGTTTACTTCATGAAGAATACAGAAGAGCCAAAAGATGGCGCCCATGAGCTCCGCTGCTGGGAATTAGGGGCACTGTCAGGGGTTATCACCTATGTGGGGGAAGCAGGGCGGGAGGACTATGTAGGGTAGTTGGTAGGGGTTTTCTCGTTTAAGGAAGCTCTCACTGCATTTGAGAAGGGCTCTGGTTCTTTTTATCCCTGCTCATCCCTTCCATGATGGTTCCTTAGCACATATTGCATTGGCAATATTTTTTATACTATGTTCATGTTGTAAAAAAACATTGCATTTTTGTGAATAAAAGTTTTAGAAGAACAGAAATTTTACAAAACAGAAAGCTGTTCATCACATCACTTTGCAAACATATTTTTAATGCCTGTTTGTAGGTGATCTTTTTTCGCTATTGCAAGTTTTGCTGGTGGATATATAACTAATACTTTTAATGGTTCTCAAACGGTAATATTAATTATGCAGTAAAAATTAATCTCACACAGGAATAATTGTTTGCATAGCAAGTATTTGTTTTGTTACATTTCCCCATTAGAATTCGGAAACTTGCCAAATCATTTTCCCCAATCTCTGCTTACCAGTCTCAAAACAGCAGTTCCACTGTGTTGAGACAGCATTTGCCTCAGTGCTAGTAGCTAAACCGCTGCCAAATTACTGTGGAAATCTGTACTTATAGTCTTAGAAAAGCATTGCTCACAGCAGTGATACAAAAGTTTCTAGCATTGTTTGCAAATGTTGTACTTTTTTGCTAGGAATCAGTCCTGACCCTTCTGTACCTGCAATGCCATTTTAGCTAGCATATTAGCTAGCATGCTGTTTCCCCAGGTTAGGCAGACACTGGCTTCCATATTGTCTCACTGCTATTAATGTGCTATCATCCCTTTACAAAATCTCATAAGTCCCGGCCTAACAACCTGCCATAGAATTATATTGACTTGACCTATGGAATGGCATAATAAAGATTCCTCTTCATAGTATAGGGCAACACTCTTGCTTTTCTTCTAGCCTTCAGAGGGATAAACCACACTACAATGACAACAAATATTCACATTTTCTGAAATTGTAATGAGCCTTCAAACCTGTAGGGGCCACCCTGAAGCGCAAGTGCTCCAAAATCGACTAAAAGGAGAAGACATAAACTGCAGATGTGTCCAAACTTGCTCATACATTTCCAGCTGCCAATGTGTCTTTCCTTCCATGTGATATCTGGAGAACCCTGGAACTTCAAGGTTCCAGATAGGAAATTGGATGCAAAAATCACTGTGATTCTGTACCTCACACCATGGGGTATATTATCAAAGAGTAAAGTTAAGAGGGAAGTTCCGCCACTAGAGGGAAATTCCGCCGCTCTCCATTAATTTATATGGGATTAATAAAGGAGTATTTATTAAAGGGTGAACTTTCATTTCACCCATTGGTAAATACACCTTTTAAAATCCCATAGAAATTAATGGAGAGCAGCGGAATTTCCCTCCAGGGGCGGAACTTCACTCTTTGATAAATTTACCCCCATGTGCGACACCAAATAACTACTAAGCTGTATATAAAAATCTTGCATACAAAAAAAAAATCTTGAATCATACCTGAAATGCTAAACATACTGTTAAATATGCTATATCTTTTATCTTGTATCTTTGTGTATTAATTGTACTGAACATATTTACTTATATTGATTTCTTTAAAACCTGCACATTTGAAATTGTGTACTAAACTACTAGGGTTAATTGAAACACAGAAGTGGTCAGTTACAGATCTCTGGTGACAAAGTTCTAGAATACCAAAGGTCTAAAGAGCACACCACTTGAGGTGGATCGCCTATGTGTACAATGTCAATGAACCCTAGTTTGCAGGCTCTAAAGTGTATGTGAATGTGTAATATTTTCTTATAAGTTCCCTAATTTGACATGTAATAATAAGTCATGTTGCAGTAGTTTGAATTTAAAAGGTTGTCTACAAAATATATATTGTGGGACATATTTTGAATTAAACTACAGTATGTATTTGGCCTTATAGACTCAAGCGGTGCTTCAAAAATCACTGTTGTACTGATGGTTTCTCTTATACATGTCACGTCATATGGGGCTTTCAAAAACAGCTGTATTTTCATGGACAAAAGAGAATATGCTTCTATATTTAGTAAAGCAGCTATTTAGAGCCATACTAAGTATCACAGTGAAACTATTGTTTCCCTGTTTCCTGTTATTAAAGGTCTCTAAAGAATGAAAGCACAACATAATGAGAACTTTGCTATGTGTGCAAACAGTTGAAGAAAATGAGCAGGTTTTGAAAGGGTTAAAATGTATCCTAGTAAGCTTTAGGGAATATGTATTACCATGCCATAGCAAAGACTTCAAACACATTGTAGTAATAAGGAAACTAACAATAACATTTTAAACAGAACAAGGTATATTCATGGATCTGCTGAAGAAAATTAAATACACAAAAGTAAAACTGTATAAAAGAACGGCCTGATATATTTGGTGGAATGGAACTTCCATCCTAAGAGCTTCATCCTGCAGGGAATTAATGCTCAGCTACAAGAAACTTGCCGATTTGATTCCTGTCAATATTGTTTAATGAGGATTGAATTTTATGCAGATACATCTCTCATGGCACTGCTAAGGGGAATCTCTCAGTTCAGGCATTGGTGGAAATGTGATAGAGAATACACAGAATCAGTACTAAATGTCTTGCCAGCTATTGTCCCATAAGGATTGAAATTTAGGGCTGGTAGCAGTATAATGCAAACCCCAGTGATGATTTCAAATGTGTTGTTAACAAATGGAAATGCTTTGCCCTTACAGATATCCCAGTGGGGAATTAAGCCCCAGACACACCATGCCAATTATTTAGTGTTGTGTTTTTGGGTACTGTACTGTATGCTATGTTCTTCTGCTTAGCACCCTTTCTTTTATAAAGTATTTACAACAACTTTGACATAAGCGAGTACCATTATTTTACTACCATTATAATGATTACTGCTTACCGGTTTGGCATAAATAGCTCATTTAAATTCATATTCAGGACAGCAGCCGCTCCATATCGTGATGTGGTGCATAGTAAATCAATCCCTGGTTTGTACAAAGACCTTTTTGTCTCCTGTAGAAGGTTTTATCTTGTTAGCTTGAGGGATAATTCCCAAGGGATGCTGTTAACTGTTAACAAGTATTTTAAATTGTATAAGACTTTGTGAACATGTGTACTACTGTGTGCATGGCTCTGTTGCTAGAGACAGAAGAGTAAATCTGTGATCATTACTGAATGGGGTATTTTTGTTTGCTATGCCAAGATACTGACCAAGACAAAAATAAAGATAGAACATAACCGTATCATAATAAAAATAAGATTCATGACTCTTCTTAGCCAAAGACAGCTATTACATTTCTGCTTATTGTATGTAAGTATATTTTTATTTGTATAGCGCTCCCTGAGGGCAAAGCACAGTACAGCAAAACAATAAATTAGTAGTAACAAACAAGAGTCATTTAAATAAAAAGTAACAATAAGTTAATTATTAGAAATACAATTCACATAAATATAATACAATATGGCATGCAACTTTTTTATGGTTTTACAGGTATGGGACCTGTTAACCAAAATACTAGGGACCTGGCGTTTTCTAAACAACAGATTTTTCTGTAATTTTCTTCTTTTTACCTTAAGTCTGATAAAACAAATCAAACCAAATAAACTTGCTTTGCCTCCAAAAAAAAAAAATTTTTTTTTTTTTCCAAAATTTGGATTATTTGCATAAAGTGGGAGATGGCCTTTCCATAATTCAAAGCTTGCTGGATAAAGAGTTTCTGGATACTGGATCTCACGCATGCATATGAAACTGAAGGAATGTAGACCTAGTTTAAAAATATTCCTAGGTTGGATTTTGTTTTGCATATACAGTATACATGTTTTGCAGTTGCTAGGTTTTCCCTAAGCATGAATATCGCCTGAATGTGTATAATAAAAATGTGTATATATGTATATATATATATTTTTATATATATATATATATATATTTGCTGAAGCTGTCACTGTGTTATCTCCTCATATTCTCTATGCACCATTTAATGTTAAATTTAATTTTCAGTCTTCCTCAGGGGCTGGGAAAGCATTACAGTCCCCAACAGCTGTTAAACAATTTCAGCGCTTCACCGATTTTTCTTATTTGAAGAACTAAATTTAAAAAGTGCAGTTTCTGGAGAATTTCCCTGGGCCTTGAAAAGCCAGAAATGCAAACATCCATTACAAAAACAATGTCCTCGTGTATACATACCTTGTGGCTGATGAGCACAACTGCCCTTATTGAGTAATATGATGGGGTCTTGTACATCCCTACTGAACATCCAGTGTCTTTATTCACAAAGGTAATGAGAATGACTTGTTGCATAGGTAATTATGAACTCCTTAAGCATTCAGAATTAAAGTTGCATTGTTTACTTTCCTTAGTATTTCTTCATCATAATGTTAGCTATAGAATAATGTTTTTTATATAAAGATTTCTTTTTAACTAAATGGATTTGGCGAACTTGCATTCTGTATCAATAAACAATACAATAATCTGTATTAATGAATTGATAAAGAGGCAATCTGATTAAATAAGGTCTAAGTTTGCAAAGGTATACAGTTTATACTAAATGCAGATACTGAGAATAAAATAATAATATTACTCATTGCACACAGGTTTTCTGTTAAACCTGTTGACACTCTATCACCCTTTTGGAATAATTAGGGTCAGAGGCAAACAGTGTGAAGACCATTTGTGTAGTGCCTTAGCATGAAAACATATCTATTTAGCCTTCTTTGCCTCCTATGCCATTAGCCTTACATTGACCTATATTAAGATATTAGGGCACAAGCCACTTTTTATTAACGGTACTGGCATATGTATATATACTGTGTATATTCCAGATTGAGAGATGCTGCATCTATTAATGAAACTACTGAAACGACTGCCATATTCAGACCAGGAGGTAGATTCAACGTTCCCTTGTTTATGGCAGTTGAGCTGTACAGCAATTCTATAATCATGGATCCGCACACACTGGTTTTTCTGCAGTGGGGAAACCCCTTTCTTTTTATTTATATTTACCACCAATATCAACGTTTCGGGGGGTAAAACCTCCCTTCATCAGTTGAGCTGTACACACATCGCTTGCATGCTGAACACCAGACATGATACCAGTATACAGATGAAATAATGCCAGGCAGGTTTTGAATATATTCTGCGTGATTACAGTAGGTGCAGTGCAATTGAGTTAAGAGCATAGCCCCTTTGCAACCACAATAATGCCGGAATTATGGGAAATAATAATGCAATGTCAAAAGTGCACCTTGCTTACTGTACTTGCATATGTACATGTGCCCCATTGCCAGGCCTGGATTTTTGGAGAGGCCACCAAGGCCTGGACCTGGGGTGGCAGGATCTTAGGGGGGCAGCATGCTGCCCAACCACACCCACATCAGCCAGTACCAGACAGCAATTACTTCTTAAAAGAGAGACTCAACAGATCTATTTACCATTTCATACCCATAGTACCACCCACTCAGCATTTTCCTTCAGTAACTGGATTTACCAGGGCAAACCATACCACATTATCCGAAGCAAAACAATGCCAAAATGAAGATTTAACCTCCCAGTATTTTCTGGGATATAATCAAATAATTTTCAGATTTAATTGGTGTGGGGTAGGAAATAGACCAAAGAATCCCCTACAGCTAGAAGATGCAAAAAAACACAGGGTGTAAAAGGAACTTACTAAGAAATATTGATGGTCTGGAGTTTACACAACAAAAAACAGTTATTTGCATCAAACTATGGCAAACAAAACAGTACCTGAGGGACTTTATATCCCCCTTTTCAAACGAAAAATTTCCATAGAAGCATCTGTATGTCTAAAGTAAATTTACATCTCGAGTAATAATAATTTTTTAAAAAAAAAGCGTTTACCGATATTGATATTCAGTTTGTGTTATACTAACGCGCCAATAAAGCACTACATAGAATTTTGCTGGGTACCATTCTGTTTCCTCATAGAAATGTTTAACCAGATCTATTAGCAAATAAATAAATGGTAAGCTTTATGAACAAAGTTAACAAGAAGCAAGAGAATCCCATTTAGAAAACAGCATGGGGACATTATTGTTTCATAACTACTCCATTCAAGAAATATAGCTTTGGTATTTCTTGATGGTGCATGGTAGTAAAGAGAAACATGAAGACAGTTTTACTGTGTTTCAGTTTCCGAAACTTCAAGTAACAGCGCAAACCATCCATGCCCATTTAATAGACAGTCTTCAAAGCCAGAGCTGGATCTGAAAGGGGAAGGGAATATATATTTTTTTAGAAAGGGGGAGGAAAATATAAGCCCAGTTGTATGATTTCCATTTGGTGTTCAATAAATACAGTAACATTCAACTTAAGAATAATTCTTTCTCCCCCTTATAATTATTTAATAAGAAATATTGCAAGGGACCTATATTTACAAATCCCATAAGATCTTCACAAAAGGGAATTAAGTAAGTTACTGCCGGTATTTTATAACGTGGTATTAAAGAAAATGCTGAATATATTTCACTGTACTAAATCTATATGTATATAAGATTGTGTTGACTTATATTAGTGTCCACTAGGTTTATGACATAGCTGCAGATCCAAACAAGAAAGTTTCCAAGTATAAATCGAAATTTATTGTGCAAAATAGAAATGGAACAAGAAAATATTCTTTTCCAGCTCATCCTAATTAGTTGATGATGCAATGTACTTCACAACAGTGATACCAGTGTTCTGGTTATTTGCAGTAATCCAATTGCTGCTACATAAAACAGGTCAAATAGTTTTGTGACAAGAGTTACACAGAGGGCAACTTCATTTCTGCTGAAAATCTAACTTCCACAGCATGCATATTATACCAATGAAGGCTTTCCTCTCCTTATACTTTGCTGGAGCTTGGTGCATTTTAATCTAGTGGGCTGAATGAAAGGCCTCAATGAAGCCTTATTATATTATGCACAAATGATCCTGTGTTCTGTGTTTACCACCCAGTGTACCCAAAATAGCATGCAGAGGAATACTATGAGTTTTGTAAAACTGAATGCATTATGCTGTGGTCCTTTAAAGAAATCACAGTGTGTCAAGCTTTCCCAGGGATTTTACTTTCTCTGAACTAAAGGATATGTTTTCTTCTATTTCAAACTTGCTCATTTAAGGGAATCTCAGAGACTGTAAGTACATGACAAACATTTGTGTTTTGTATATATTTGCTTCTGTACATTGCAGAAATCCATAACACAAAGCAATTTAGTATGCAACTGCTGAGTCTTGATTCACAGGATTTGACTTAGCAATGTATGTATGCATCCAAGATTAATACAGCTGTAATATAGCTGTAACAAATGACCTTTGTTCATCATAAAACGTTTACATTACTAGAAAGGGAAAATGCTATGAACTTGAAAACAAAAAGTCGTTTTTTTTTTTTTTAATTTGGTGATCTGTGTTTAAATCAATTTTTTAATAGGATTTAAAATGTTAAAATGTGATAAAGAGAAAAAGTATAGCTCAGTTAATAGACTGAGAGTAGCAGACATAATTATTTCAACAAAAGGAATCTGATGAACATGAATGCAATATGTAAATAATATTTTGCTTATTATATAATTTATTATTTATGTATACAGTATATATATATATATATATATACAGTGTATGTGTATATATATATATATATATATATATATATATATATATATAGGTGAAGAATGGCGGCACTCACAGGCTTTTCAGGCAAAATAAAGAAAAACTTTTTATTTAACTCGACGTTTCGATCCCTCACAGGGATCTTTCTCAAGAGTATACAAACTTGAGAAAGGTTTGAGTTTGAGAAACGTTGAGTTAAATAAAAAGTTTTTCTTTATTTTGCCTGAAAAGCCTGTGAGTGCCGCCATTCTTCACCTATACATTTACCCTGCTGGCTTGGGCACCCAGGTACTCTATCCTGTAAATGGTGTGCACCTTTGGGACTGTGTATATATAAAATATATAATTTTGTTATATGTTGTAATTTCTTTTTTAGGATAGTTATGTTTTTGCTTTTTATTTATGGTGTAAGTATGTGAGCACAGAGGAGTTAGATGTGGTATTTTACTATACTCAGCATACTAAGATGCTTTAGTTCAGGAGTAGTTGCTTTTAGATTTTGTTTTGGGGAGTGTATTACAGTACATTGCTGTACTCAGTGGTTGGAGCAAAATGCAGAAAACATAATATTTAAGTACAGATACTATATGTATTATCATTAACTAGATAATTATTTTACAAGTATAGCTGTTTAAATTTTATAATCGGTATTTTGATGTTATTTTCAAAAAAACATAAGGATATGAAAGCTCACCTAAAAAACTTAATCCTGTTTTTCAAATAAAGTAATTAAACACAAGGTATGTGAAGGCTACTATATATATATGTCTAGGCTAATGTGTGTCTCCAGGTGCATAGTAGCCGCCAAATTAATTTTCATAGGATATTTGTGTTTTTATATTGATAAGAATGTATATTGCAGAAGTTTTGCCAGAAGTCTTGTCTCTGAATAATACTCATGGCTGTCATTGCTGGCAAGTTGCAGTTTATAGCTACATTTAAGGGGCACATTTACTAAGGGTCGAAGTGAATTTTCGACTTAAATTTAAATTTTTAAAATTTGAATTTCGCAGTAATGTTGACCTTCCTCGACTGTCGAATAACCCAAAATTCAATTCAAACTGAAAACATTAGAAAATTCGAATTTCATAGAACTGTCTCAATTCAAATTCGACTATTCGCCACCTTAAAGCTGCCGATTGCCATTGTAACCTATGGGAGAACTCATGGAAGCTTTTCCTGAAACAAGTCCTGGACAATTGAATTTATTTTTTAAATCGTTTAAACCATCAAATATGAACAATTTGAATTAAATTGAAAACAGACCTATTTGATCGAAATAGGTCCATTTTCAATCGAAAATTGCCCCCCAAAAGAATTTGATGGTTGAATTTCAATTTTTTTTAATTCGTAAATTACAAATAGTAAATCTGCCCCTAAGACTTCTATCACGAACATAGTTGGTCTAGTTAGCGCCCAACTTCCCCATTAAATAGTACATTACCCATTCTGTATTGCGTTTATTGTAGGTGGCCATTTATTATTTACGTTCTCCTTAAAATAGTTAATGCTCCTCACATTTGGAATGCCATCTCTGAATTCTTCCAAAGATTATCCTCCCCCAGTCTCTTCAGAACTAAACTGAAAGACTCACATAACACCTGAACCCGGGAACACTAAAAGTGGTGTGTCACCCACTGTAAACCTACAGCACTATCCTCCTATTTATGTCTGTAAATTATCTCACCATTTAGATTGTAAACTCTGCTGGGTAGGGCAAGCTCTTAATTTTACTCTTTATTTAACTGTACTTTGTATGTATTTGTACCTTGCATTCAATTTTAATTATTGTAATGGTCCCCTGTTGTTCTTTTAATGTACTGCTCAGTTGTACAGTGTTGCATACATACATAGCACTATATAAATAAAATTATTTATACATACATACATACATTTGAGAAGTAATATTCAAATCCAAGAGGATTACCAAATGGATATACAGTAACTAGACCCTATACTGTATGTAAGTGAGGAGAAAGTGATATTCCATAGAATATATTTATACATATGTACATATATACATACATATATAAAGATAGAATACATACATACATATATATATATATATATATATATATATACATACATATACTCCAGCCAGTTATAGGTCAACATACACTCAGTACAAGACAACTGTTAAAGGATCTCTCAACAAATCTAGTATAATACACTTAATAAATAAAACACTTAATTAGGAAAATATCCCTGATTATAAATATTTTCCTGAATTTTTGAATTAAATTAGAATTTAAAAAATTCGAACATCTAAGTAATTTTGGGCTACTTTGACTATTGAATAGCCCAAAATTCAAAAAATTTGAATTCCAAAGTACTGTCACTTTAAAAACCTTGAAATTTGACACTTTGCCACCTTAAACCTGCTGAATTGCCATTTTAGCCTATGAGGGACCTCCTAGAACCTGTAGTGAAATTTTTTGTAAGTCCTGAGAAATCGAAGGATTTTTTGCAAAATTGTTCGGAATGAACAATGCATTTGAACGATTCGAATGAAAATGGCCTTTTAAAAAAGGGGCAGATCTACTAAACAATTTTTTTTAAAGAACTTTTTCGATCAAAAATGGACCTATTTCTATTGAATAGGTCCATTTCCGATCGAATAAAAATCGTTCAAATTGTACAATCGCATCGTTCGAATCGAAGGATTTGAAGGATTTTGCACAAAATCCTTCGAATTCCTAGGGACATTGTTGTGGCATGTGAGCTTACTTATTTTGGACAAAGTATTGTACAGTACTTACCCTTTATTTTTTTGTTTAAAATAAATATTTACAGATGAAGCCACTTGGATTGTACATTTGACACAGAAAAACTTAACTCATCTATCCCATTTATCCGACTTAGCACAGAATATTGTCTCACAGCATCCCATCCAATTAAAGAGTTCACCATTGAAAACAATGGTGCTTTGGTATGCTAATGAAAAGGTTAAATGCATTAAATGAGTTAAGATAACTTTAGATAACACAGTTTCTTCAATTAGCCCTTAGTCACGACGCATTTAACTCACCAATCCCAGTGGCTGCATCTGTACATAGGCTGAGGATGTGCTTTAGCAATGTGTTTCTTTTCTGTCTGTATGCAAATCATTTGCATCTTTTATAGCAACTAGTCAAGCAAAATGTTTGGTAGCCTGAGCTCTGATAGATGGTAACAGCTGGTAAAGACTACAGCATGGTTTAGACAGGACGGATTGGAAGGTCCTTTCCTCTTTCCTTTCCTGTTCTCTGTAATAACTTGTAATTTATGCTATTTGAAGAACACAAGCACAGCTGTATTAGTATAAACAATATCAAGGAATTTGGATCCTTAAAGTGGAACTGAACTGAAACGCAAAAATATGTATAACCAAAGTCCTTTCCAAATTAAAC
The DNA here is from genome assembly GCA_024363595.1 of Xenopus borealis. Taxonomy (NCBI): domain Eukaryota; kingdom Metazoa; phylum Chordata; class Amphibia; order Anura; family Pipidae; genus Xenopus; species Xenopus borealis. The sequence goes on from CM044442.1 coordinate 90,756,738, forward strand.
ATGAAATCCAATTTCTATTTTTTATTAAAGCATTCATAGCTGTTGTAAGATCATTTAAAAATCTTAGCTGTCAATCAAATATAGAGGCATAGAGACAGGGCAAACAATTACTTTCCCTTTCCATTCAGCACTTCCACATATTAACCTGTTCTCTTCACCATTTAATTGTGTAGCCAGGGCATGGGTATGGGCATCTGGTCCCCCATTCTGGTGCACTAACAAGATTCTGAGATGATACAAGGCTTGTCTTAATAACAGTGTCCACAAAATGGCTCTTGCCTGCTTATGAATTATGAATTCCCAGACTGAAAGAAACAAGATTTTAACAATTTATATAGTGTAATTAAAGTTTATTTTGCTTGGCTAATGTGATAAAATAGGATTATGAATAATTTATTTTGGTTGACGAGTCCTCTTTAATTTTGTTCCTTAACCAACCCCAACACATATCACAGTAAGATGTGTAAGAGTGTAATCTGATGTTTTTCACAACATGCAGCATGCACACCAGGAGTTCAGGAAATTAACTTGAGGAAGTAGAAAACAAGCTTGGTCAGAGGATTCTTAGGTGGGAGGATTACAAAATAATCACTTAAAATGAAATGTGCACAATTAAAGTATTCTTTACAAATAAATGATCAAGAATATAAGATCTATATGATCTATATCAGGGGTCCCCAACCTTTTTTGCTCGTGAGCCACATTTAAATTTAAAAAAGAGTTGGAGAGCAACATAAGCATGAAAAGGTCCATGTGAATGTCAAATAAGATCTTGGCTTTTTGGTAACCCCTATATGGACTGGCAGCCTACAAGAGAGAATGTTTGGCAGGACATCTGTTTTTTATACAACCAAAACTTGCCTCTAAGCCAGTAATTCAAAAATAAGCAACTGCTTTGAGGCCACTGGGAGCAACATCCAAGGGGTTGGAGAGCAACATGTTGCTCGTGAGCTACTGGTTGGGGATCACTGATCTATATGATTTGTCTTAGATGATTCACTTTTTCTCAAAATGTCACTTCATTATCACACCTTTTCCAGTGAAAGGAATACTGTGAACTAACAAAACCATGATTGTTCTATTTCTACACAAATAGCATTTTCATTTCCAGTACAGAATAAAAAAACACCCTAATTGGTCATTTTTGTTGTCATAGCCAAGCAAACAATGCAATAGTAGCAGTACAGGTCAGTTTTCCCTTTAGATAACTAAGGATATTCACTGATCTTATGTGTAGCAAACAACAAGGCATAGGCCTGGGTTTTATTCTTTTAGTTTGGGCAGATTATATCTTGCACGACAGTAGATGCTAAACAAAGGACTTCGCTCATTTGTGCAAATGTTTAAATGATTACTTATGGCCTACTGAAGGTTGGTGTATGCAAAAGGGCTAAAAATGACCTGAGTGCTAATGTTATTGTCAGATAAAGAAACATAATTGGAGCTTTTTTCAGTGGTGCTGCCTAGAGTATAAAACTGGGCCGAGGCATTACATACTTTTTTTTTTAAATGTATTATTATTTTGGAATGCATTTTTTGTTGTTTCCAGATTTCCATCCCATAATCCCCAACCCTAGGTTAGGCTTTCCTGACATCTATTACATGTAAAGTCCTACTTACACATTGCACACTGGTGCACAGAAGAGAATTTGGCCTCCAACTGGTTTCTGAGGAATGCTAAAAATCTTGCCCTTCCATTATTGTGAACAACAGAGCATTGAAGACGTCAGCAGTGCCATTATGTTTAAGGTCATTAAGCTATGACTTTATTATTCATGTTATTTGTTTAAAATAAAACAACTCTTTGTATCAAAAATTGGATACATCTTTTCCAGTCGTAAATGGAGGGGAGGTACAGTACAAAAATTTAATGAAAAATGAAACATATATTACTGCCATTGCAGTTATGTCACCCAAGTGCAAGAATGTGGGCAATTCAGAAGCAAATATTAACTTCTCATATTAGTGCACATTGTTGAGGGAATTTATATGATATTTTCAAGTAATCAAAACACACAAATACACACATACACACATATAACAAAGCCAGGCTGGAATGTATTTTAGAATATCACAGGCTGCAGAATACGAAAATACGAAAATTTAAAGTATACATATACCGCCATGCTAAAAATAGTCAAAAGAAAATATGACAATGTTATTGTAAACCATGTTAATTATTACATATAAACATTTCCATAATACAGTCAGTTTTAGTTTGGTGGATGTAAGCAATATTGTACATATTTGTTTGTTAATTGTGGCCATGAAATCTGTTCTTCAGAGAATTGTTTTGAAAGTACAGTTATTTCATTTGACAAAAAAATGTAACGTTTTCATTCCAGCCCTATTCACAGAACCGTATATGTTCTCATAAAATATTAAACACAGCTCTTACATCCATAGCATGAACATAGCTTAGCAAAGATGGCAAAGTCAGATTTAGCAGCCTCATGTTTAATAAGTTGCTTGAGGATCTGGACTTTTTAGAAGGTCAGAAAGGTCACCCTTTAATATATATTTTAACAACATATTTAATGGAATATGTACTGATAGAAGTGTATATATCAGACTTGAATCTGTGTGTGCAAAAAGAATAAAGCAATAAAATGATAAGGGATGGCACAAGAGGGAATAGAATTTCAGAATCCTTATTAAGTCAACATAAAGGTATACAGCTGTTTACACAGATAATGTACTCGGTAAACATTTGCTGCTGAAACAATGATATTGGGAATTAACATAAAGTAGAACGATCTTTCTGCTCTTGATGTGCTATTTATAAGCTTGGCACTATCAATATTAAAATAAAATCAGTGGCTTTTAGGCTTTTTTGTAGAGGGCAATGCTAATTTTACTGATAGGGAATAAGTAATGGATTGTTGGTCGTTGAAGAGAATACAGCTATTATGCAGTGCAATTTAACAATGTCCTATAAAAAAACCAGAAGCGGTGAATTTTACTCTGCCGAGTATTATAGAAGGATGCAACTGAAATATATTTAGACTGTAACCATATTTAACCCCTTCAACACAAGTTTTTTTATGCCCAATTGCTCTGACTGCCTTGACTTTAAAATTGTTTATCCCTCATGCACTTGCAAATGTATTCTTTTGACTACGTGCTTGTTTTTTTTTCAATAATATTTTTATTTCTGTTATTTTTAAACAAATCATACATAAACTCAAAATGATAAAATTAAACAAATAATAGTCAAGATAAGTCAAGTAACATGAGTTTGCATATACTAATTAACATAATTACAGTTTATCCAAGTGACCATCCTATAAGGCTTGGGCCACACGAGAAGATTTCAGGGAGATTAGTCAGGCGACTAATCTCCCTGAAATCTTCCCGTGTGGCCTAGCCATAACAAAGGGTATCTCCATTTCCAGAGTAAGCATTTATAAACAACCTTTATCAATAAATTTCTGTAGGTGGTAATATTATTTTGTATTCATATGTACAGTGTTTGATTTAATAACAATCTATTAAGGTGATGACTCCCGGGAGGTTCCGTTGTAGTGTGTAGATTTGTATTGTTCATAATTGATTGGTTCACCTCCTGGACAGGTTCGGATCCACATAGTAATTCCAATTCATACCATGTAGTATGCTGAAATGTTTGTATGGTTAGTTGTCTGGTGGTACGTAGTTGGTAACGTGTTAATGTAGGTGGACCAGTTGTCAAAGAATTTTACCGTGTATTTTTCTTTATTTGTCAGGGTTTCCGCCCAATCCATATGAAAGATGTATTGTAGCTTTTGTATACGTGCTTGTTTTATGTTTGACCTGGTCAGAATAATTTAAAGATTTCATCTGATAACATGGCATGTTGGTATTCGAGAATATCACAGAGAAGAGATCAAGCTCAATTGCATTTGTTGCACATAGTGCCCTATCTGGGATTTACTGTAACCCATGGCACCAGCACTGGCAAGCTGCAATGCTACTTGTAACTAGTGATGGGCGAATCTTGAGTGTTTGGCTTCACCGAATTTTAGAAAAAATTCTCAAAACTGTGAAAAATATGCGAAACACCTCTGGCATCTTGTTTTGGATGCCGGCAACACATTGCTGGCATCGGAAAAACGGATATCCATGTCTAAAAAAAGTGTCTAAAAATGGATGCTCATGTCCAAAATGAGATGCCGGCAGCGAATCGCCACAAATTCACCCCAGGGCAATAAATTCACCCATCATTATTCAGCATGTTGATATTTTTTTAGCTTGGTGTCTCTGAAATTGTAACCAAACACAAGCAAATATAGTGATATATATTTTATGTTTCACATATAGAAAGAAAACATCTACACACTGAATGTGGATATCCTATTCCAACTTACAAAATGAGGAGGATTTCTACCTTGATGTTAATTATAGGAGAAATTTCCATCATGTCCTTGCATGTGTTCTGTAAAGATGTCATAAACTGTACTTTTCACAAGGACCAACATTCAGAGCACCGGAGAGCTAAAAGAGGTTGGTTATGGAATCCATTTTATGTTTTGGAGGAGCAGGACATTACTGAACCCTTATATATTGGTCAGGTAAAGTATACTGCTTTAACTTACTATATTTATCTCTCTCTCTCTCTGCTGTTGTAATTGTCACCACCATTGGATTCTGTAGAAAATTATATTCATTGTCTGGAATGTTTAGCTAGAAACATCTTGATCTGTTGGGTCTTGTAGTTGAGTGGTTGAATAATACTTAAAGAATAATTGTTTTTAATGTTTTGGCTAGGGCCCATAGCCCTAGTATAAAGTAGACCTTATGGTATACAGTAATATTCTTGAAAATTCCATGATGAGTTAAGTCATGAAGCATTTAACTTACAAATCCAAGTGACTGCATCTGTACATAAATTTTTTTTTGACATAACTCCCAAACTCTAAAATCCCTTAATTTACCAATAAATTTGAATGAAAAAAGAAAGACAAAATTAAGGGCTGATTTACTAAGGGTCGAATTTAAATTTGAATAAAATTCAATTTGAATTTCAAAAATTCAAATTTTGAATTCATTTTGGGCTACTTTGATTATAGAATAGCCCACAATTCATTTTGAATTGAAAAAAAATGAATATTCGAATTTTGAAATACTGGCCCTTTAAAAATCCTTCAAATTCGACTATTCGACTATTCGCCAGCTTAAAGCTGCCAAATTGCTATTTTAGCCTATTGGGGACCTCACAGAACTTGGACAGAATTTTTTTCTAATATCTGAGATGGATTTTTGTGAAAGATTCATTCGATCGAATGTGGACGTTGTTTGATTGAAAACGGCCATATTCGATCCAAAAAATTCCTCGTCAAAATTCGACCCATAGTAAAGAAGCCCCTATGTGTCAAATCATGTTACTTTTTCAATTTGACGCGTGAAAAACTTTTCAGTTTATCAAACTACAACCAAAGCAAACTGCCCGAAACTATTGAGAATCCTGAAGGTAAAAAACATGTTCAAACTGTTAAAGGGACCATCTGCCATTGACATCTACATGATTTCAACAGGTTTTTCAGATTCTTTTCAGATTTTATGTTTTAGCAGTTTCAGGGCATAATAAATATTGAAATATTTGAGTCCCCCCCCTAAAAGTACAGTTTTTTCCCCTTTAATAGTAGACTCAGTGGCTTATATACGAAGGCTCAATTCGAAGTGAAAAAATACAAAATTCGACCATTGAATTGAAATACTTTGACTTTGAATATCAAATTCGACATATTTTTTCAAAAATTTTTGCTATCTTGTGGTTGAAGTAAAATCGATTGATTAAATCGTTGAAATCGATCGGTTCGAACAATTTTTGCATACGATCGAACGATTTTACGTCGACTAAAAAAAACTTAGAATAATGCTCTAGAGGGTCCCCATAGGCTAACATAGGACTTCGGCAGGTTTTATATGGAGAAGTATTGAAGTCGAAGTTTTTTTAAACACAGTACTTCGATTATCGAATGGTCGAATTATCGAATGATTTTTATTTTGAATCAAAGTCGTAGTAACCTATTCCATTGTAGAAGTATCCAAAAAAAGACTTCAAATTTTTTTGCTTTGAAAATTCCCTTGATTTCACTTCGACCCTTAGTAAATCTACCCCCTAATGTGAGGTTTAATAAATAGGCCCCATAGTGTTGTATCCATTAAAAGCCATTATGTTACTGTAGGTAGAAGTGTGGGGTGGGGGCTTTTGTCATCAGGGTTGAGACCATCAAAAAGTCAAGGTGGTAGGATTTGTGAATAATGGGATAAGTGGGTATAGTTCCATAAGAACCAAAAGCATTGTGGCGAATGGTGTTTATATGCAAATGTGTAACAGTAAAGCCTGTGGCACACAAAGGCTTATACAGCCTTGCTTTTTGCCACTTTTGCTCTGTGCAGGTACAAAATATTGTGCCCCTTACTGCTCTTGCATATACATCTCAGGCAGAAGTAAATAATTGCATACTTACAGCAAAAATCCTCAGGAAGAACACATTAGTAATACATTTCCTAAAAGTTCCTTACTGCATTAGCAGAGCATGTGAAATGTTGCACTTTTAGTTCATGCTCAAAATGACAGGCAGGCTTTTATCAAAAGTGCTCTCTTTTTGAGCAGAGGCCAACGGTCATGTGTCCCCAGCTTGTGCCTTAAGCACCTAATGCAATGGCATGTGATCACTGGGGATTTGGTTTGTTTTGATTCTTACTTGTTTCTGTCTGACCACAATGGGATCAAAATACTTTGTGTACTGTTACGTGAGCTTCCTTAACATTTAGTGGAATCATTCAGTGCTGCAGAAAGAAAATATTATGGTAATGTCTATATACTTTGTATAAAGGTCTGCAGTACATTGTCTTTCTATACACATTTTCATAACACTGAAATAGATTTTGTTCTCAAACACAGTATAAGAAAAGTGTAAGAAGAGCAAAAACAGTATATAAATGCATAACAAAAGTACATGGTCCTAGAGTTAGAAAGCAAGTAAGAAATATAAATTAGTTTTAGTTAAACATTGTTTCTTATTTGACCCTGGTGACCCCTATTCTCATGACTCTGTAACATATGACCATGCAACTGTCTACTTACTTCTGCTTAGTCTACTCTACAAACTAATGGGATATTGTAGCCAGTACTCCTTTGCTTACCAACGTATTACTATTAAATCTCATCTATACAGATGAGGGGACAAACTCACTAAAGGGCGAATTGTTCGCAGCCACAATTTTCACCACATTTTGCTTTGTGCCAATTCATTATGCTAATTCACTAAAATGTGAAGTTGCATCTTGATTGCTGAATGCTGGTGACTTTTCGCTAATGTTAATTCTGCTGGGAGAGCATTACATAGTGAATTTTTGCTAACATTCATTTCTTAGGTTAATTTGAATAGGACGGGTACATTAAAGTCTTAAGGTCGACTTTATTGAGATACTGGGGCAAATTCTTGAAATGGGCACTTTTTATTACAAATCTCCAAGGAAACTGAATAAAGACAGAAGAGATTCTCTAATTCCCTACAAATGAGGCCACCCTAAAATGAATGAATTTTTTTTGGCGAATTTTTTTGGTAGTTTCGCGAATTTATTCGCCAGCGGCGAATCGCGGGAATTCGCAGCGAATTCGCCCCTGGCGAATAAATTCGCCCATCACTAAACTTTAATGTATTTTCAGCAGACAGGATATGATGGATGAACTGGCATAAGATTAAGGAAGATGTAGCTTCATTTTAGCAGTTCACTAAGTCTAAGGAGGCAAAGGAAACTCGTTGATATTTTTTTAACAATACTTATATTTCCAATTTAAGTGGAACCGGTTCCCCAATTGAGTCACAGATTGATTTAGCCTAAACTGAAATGTCCAGTGGAAGATTTCAAATAATTTTCTTTTAAATACCAATACTTAGAAGGGACTATATGACATGTCTATTAAAACCTTGTGCCCGGAGGCTTGAACCTTAAAAAATCAGTTATTACTGTTCAAGTGTCCGGGCATGAGCATTCGGTTCCTAAACCCCACATGAGTTCCTAAATTTATGCATGATTTCTGCATCTGAATACCTTAGCTTGCTGACAATCTTGTTTTCCTCCAATAAAAAAATGTAAAAATAGGCACTAACTAACTACTAACTAATTTCCATGAATCTTGAAAAATTAGTTGTTCTCCTATATTTCTTACAAGCTCTAAAAATTTAAAATTTATTACGTGAAAAACCTAAAAAACTTTTATTTCCAAACTTCACAAAATAAAAGATGTCGAGGTGCAACAGAAGTCAAAGGGAGATGCGCTGATCTAATTGGACCACTTTTAATCATTCAGACTTTTTATGGGTTTTTTCACTAGGAATGGTCTGAAAAAAATGTAAGGGGTTTATTTATCAAAATCTGAAAATTTCTCATTATTTTGTGATAACTATTCTGAAAAAACTGTCACTGTCTTTTCCCCCTTTTGTATCAATACATTTTAACAAAAAAATATTGTGTGGGAAAAAAACTTCTCATTTTTTATCTACGAGAAAATCACACCCCTATATATTGCTGCTTTTAGCTTTAATTGTATGGAATTTGAAATGTCGTTTTTGTATTCACTTTGCAAATCAAAAATATTACACTATGAGTTATCAAAGGTCGAATTGAACATTTTTTTTAATTTTAGAATTTTTTATGGTCAAAACTGTCAAATTTGACTAGGGAGCTATTCAAATTCAATTCAGGGTTTTTAAAAGAAAATGTATTTGGTTTTCGAGATTTATCATACTCTTAAGGCCTTTTAAGAACTCAAATTCGACTATTTGCCACCTAAAACCTTCTAAATTGCTGTTTAAGTCAACGGGAGAGGCCCAGTGATCAATTTTGAGTTGCTTGAGGCCTTCCTGACATTCAAGTTTTTTTCGGAGAAAAGATTTGAATCAAATTTAAGTTTTTGGGTCGATTACATTCATCTGAGTTTAAAAAAATTGATTCTTTAAAAAATTTTGAATGGTTGAATTTGAATTTATGGGAGTTTAGGGGAGTTTTTAAAAACTCACATGAATTCGAAATCCAACCTTTGATAAATGTGCCTCCATATTTTTTTTATTTTTTCTATGTTTCCCTACTGTTGCTGAGTGCTGGTTGTTCCACATATCCAATATCTTTGTAGTTTAAAGGAGGACTTTACTTGACTGGCTTTTGGGAGTGCAAGGAAATTGCTTGTTTGGACTTACTCTCTTTTTCAATTTAATCTAAGAAATAATATTATTTGAAAAATGTATGTGATGGAAACTTGCTGTTTTATTTCAGTCTTTTACATATGGCATACCTACTCTACTGGTATAACTTAATTTTAACTTTATTTTTTTGGTATGTGTATGTATGATATGGTATGTATGGGTTTTAAATTATTGGAGCCCAAGGAAATAAGCAGTGTAAAATATCCTTTCATTTGTCATATATGATTGGCCATCTATTGTATGTCCAGAAGTACAGATACAGTTGACTGGTTTTCTAGTCACACAGAATTTCATTGGATTAGCATTATACTGCTTATTGTCTTTTCAAAAGATGTGGGTTCAAAAGCTAAATTTATGTTTTGTATTTATTTAGATATAACCAGTATCTTTAAAAATATTTATGAATATTAGCAGAGAACAGCTTGATGCTAATATTAAAGTCTGCTTCTTGTTCACTTTCAACCCATCCTTGGGCGTTTTCATCATTTTCCTGTTCTGTCATAACACTAGTAATGTAGTCCTGTTTTTTAATATTTGCTGTCAACCTCTTGACATAAGAAAACAATAACTGAAAAAATAGCCACATGTCCCTGCAACCCACATGTCAACCATGGCGACATAAAATCATAAGGCACAAAACACTAAGCCCTAATTCTTTTTTCAAATGTATATTTTAAATGTATATACATATATCTGAACAAAAAATTGTTAAAAAATATAAATATAAAATAAAAAGAACAATAATTTATATATTTCAATGTAATATTCTTTATTAAACTATTATTATTTTTTAAAGTTAATTGCGCATATGCCAATACTGCTTGAAGGTGGAGATTTGTGTCTCAAAATATGTTTTTAATTTTAAAATTTCCCATGCCTTGTACATGAAAAAAAGTAGTCATATTGTCATTTATTTTTTTGTAAATGACTGTCACTAAATTTCCATATAAAAAAACTATATATGATACTAGAAAATAGAACATTGTATAGATTCTCATTGAGACATGGCATATTTACAATAGACATATTTTATACAAAGTGTAATTTGCCATTTTGGTTGTGTTTGCCAATATTCACAAAGTGCTTTAAGGGGGAACTGCTCTTTTATTATACTGCCCAGTTTATGAGACTTGAATTACCTAGGGTTAACTTGTATTAAGTGGAACAGTTAATTGAAACCGTAGGGTATAGTGCTAACAATTAATTAACTGATGTTTTAAGATCTATGTTAAAGAGCCAATGGCTGTGTTATTTCTCTTCATATACAATTAGATTGTAATTACCTCAGCTATCAGATCTCCTTTTCGGTATTTGTTGAAAATTCTGGGATTGACTTAGTATAACATGATTGTTTTGTACACTGTTTTACAGTTAAACATTTTACAGTATCAGACATAAAACTACATTGCATTATTATGTCAATTAGTGGTGCAATTATAATTATCTTAATAAACCTAATATTTCTTGCAGGAACCAGGTCAAACGCTTAAAATGATAGTAAAGTAATGTTGTACTTTCTCTTCATAAAAGTACAGTTGAAACAAATAGCCAGTTTACTGGAAACAAGTAGGTATAAACAAGCCAATCCCTTTCAGTGCTGTAACAAATGGCGGTCAGCCCCATGGGCCTCACAGAGGACACAATGGCAGAAGGATAGTAGGTTTGAGCAAGCACATGTTTGTACTTGTATAGGGAGCCAGGGCCCATGGTTATATAATAACACTGCTACTCCATTCCATAAACTAAAGCTGAGCAGCTTTTTATACTTAAAGGAAAAGTAATTTTTTTTTCTATCTGTAAATTTGCTCTAAACAGCTCCCCAGATTAATGTACCTTAGTCCCTGCTGCAAGTCTGTTCTGGTTTCTGTGTTATCAGCAGCTTATTTCCCCTTCTTTCTGGTGCAGAGTGAAGCCCTGCCCCTTAGCTTACTGAGCAGTCCATTTGCATGCTGTGACATAGCAGAGAGGAAGGGGGAGCCAGTTTGTCCACCAGCAGCTTTTTTTTTCTCCCTGCACAAATGTGCACTCCCTGCACAAATCCCTGAACCTTTACTATAAATTACAAATGCCACAACATACTGCCAATCTACTTCTAACCCATTCCACCATTACTAAAATTTCTTGCATAAGGCTCTGAACATTCACTGTAATGAACAACTCCCAGAACAGGCTGCCATTCTGATTCTAAATAAAATCCCCACTTGCCATTCTAACTGATAATAAATCAGCTCCCCCAGCCTCATCAACAATCACTTGCACAACCACCATAGTAAATCTATGTCAGTATACATAAATGGAAAAAGAAAAAATTAGATTACAAATAGCTTTGTACATAAATTGATCAGTAAATGAGACAAACGGACACATTAATGAGTTAATCAAACTCACTAAAAAATCAGCTATATTCTTTACATAACCAGACAGAAGATCATTCATAGCAATCAATAGCATTATAAAACAGTTAGGCTCATTTATCAACACTGGGCAAATTTACTCATGGGCAGTTACCAATCAGTGATTAGTTTTTTAAAGCCAGCTGTAAGTAGAACAATGAATGCAGTAATCTGATTGGTTGCCATGGGTTACTGCCCATGGGCAAATTTGCCCGGTGTTGATAAATGACCCCCAGTGTCAGAGAAATATTCCTCTCAGTGCTGCTGTGATATAGAATGAATCAGAATGAGCAAGGAGTGCACATGAGGAGAGAAAAAAAAGCTGCTGGTGCTGCACACACTGGCTCCCCCTTCCTCTCTGCTATGTCACAGAATGCAAATGATCTCCAAGACTAGTCAGAGAGATAAGGACAGCTCAGTAAGCTTCACTCTGCACCAGGAAGAAGGGGAAACAAGCTGATGATAACACAGAAACCAGAGCAGACTTGCAACAGGGACTAAAGGTGGCCATACACTGAGAGATCCGCTCGTTATCTCACGGGCAAGATATGCCCACCTTGAGGTGGGCAATATTGGGCTCATCCGATCGTGGGCCCTAGGGAGGGCCACATACACGGGCCGATAAGCTGCCGACTTGGTCTGTCGGCAGCTTTTATTGCCTTGTGTATAGCCACCTTAAGGTACATTAATCTGGGGAGCTGTTTAGAGGAAATTTACAGATAGAAAAAAAGTTTACTTTTTCTTTAAGGCTACACTGCGAACTGCTAACTGAATGTGCTCCTATATAGTTACATTGTTAAATAGATAAGTTGTGTTGGAAAAAGACCAAAGTTCATCAAATTCAACCCCTCCAAATGAAACCCAGTTTACATACAGTATGCACACACACCCACACTGACCTTTCTATACAGACACATAATATATATACGATGGGACAGATTTATTAAGGGTCAAATTGAAATTTCAAACTCAAATTCAAATTTTTTAAAATTATTATGTTCAAAACTGTCAAATTCAACTAGGGGGTTATCCAAACTCGATTCATGTTTTAAAAAAAATTCTAATTATATTTTTAGGTTTACCATACTATGGCCATTTAAGAATTCATCTATTTGCCACTTAAAACCTGACAAATTACCGTATAAGCCAATGGGAGAGGTCCAGTGATCATTTTGGAAATGTTTGCAGCATTCCTAACATTCAAGTTTTGTGAAAAAACTCAAATCGAGTTTGGTTGAATTCAAATCAAATTTGATTCTTGTTTTTGGGTCCGAGTTTGGCATGTTTGATTTTTAAAATTAACCTCCCACTGATAGAATTTCGAGAAAAATGTAATTCATGTTAAAAAATTCACTTGAATTAGAAATTTGACCCTTGATAAATGTACCTCCCCGTATAGATTTTAGTATCACTATAGCCTTGGGTATTATGCTTGTCCAAGAATTCATCCAACCCACTCTTAATGGTATTAACAGAATGAGCCGTCACAACATTATTTGACAGGGCATAAAAGTTAAAAGTAACTGATACAATACCTTTTCAACCAAACAGTGTCACTCGGACACATACTCTACAAAATAAATTTCTTAAAAAAAAAAATAAGTCTGATTTAAAATGATAAGCTACCATTGATGCTGCAATGTTTTTGTTAATGCTTTTGTTTGCTTTCTCAACAGCTTAAATCCGATTTGGACAAGCAAGATGGATCCTTAAAGTATATTTTATTAGGAGAGGGAGCAAAAACTATTTTCACAATAGATGAAAGAACAGGAGAAATTTATCTTCTAAAAAAACTTGACCGAGAAGAAAAATCATCATATACTCTAAGAGCTCAGGCTATAAACACTGTGACTGACATTCTCGTTGAAGCAGAATCAGAGTTTATTGTCAAAATTCAGGATATTAATGACAATGAACCAAAGTTTATCAATGAACCTTATTTTGCTACTGTTCCTGAAATGTCCCCTGAGGGTATGTAAAACCAATTTTTATGTGTTTGCCTATTTGTTTTGACAGAATATTGTAATCTGCTGCTTGGCTCCATAACAGATGTCATCATGTTCTCTTCACCTACTAATAATTGCATTAAATAAATGTTCTTGTGTTGGCATATTTCATATAATTTAGCCACCATATAGATTACTATGAGATCAAGCAACAGGGCCATGCATGTGAGCTAAAATGAACAAAAAAAATGCATGGCTTTGAAAACAGTATAGTTGCATGGATGAGGAGTCTGAAGATGAGCAGTATAACAGATAATAGAATGTAGGTGGTTGTGTCTATATACAATTCAAAAAGAAAGGTTGTGAGAGCACTCCATAGCTAAATAAAAATGTGATAAAATACAATGGAAGTGATACTGGTCTGGTAAAATTAACTACAGACATAGAGAAAAAGAGAGATTGATCAATGCACATTCCCTGGTCCCCTGCCATATAAGCAATCTATGTAGATGCATGTATCTAGTTACAAAATTATGATCATAAGATTGACAAGCCACCCCTCCGGGTCAAGGTTAAACTCATATGGCGGTCCCTAACTATTAATCTCTGGTCATAATATCAAATGCAAAAGCCTCCCAGCATAAAAGCATTACTTGAAATTAAGGTCTCCTGACCTGGGCATTGGTTTCATCCATAGGGCTTAGTACTGCCCCGCCATTATCTTACAAAGAGGAGAGATAATCTAGACCCCAGCTTTGGTTCCATAAGAATAATTCTTCCCCGCTTGTGACTTTTAAGAGAGAGAAACTTCCCAGACCAACACCCATCTCCAAAGGCATTGTTACACCATTTATGGGACGGGTGTGGTTGTGCTACAACCACATGGAAGCCTGGCCTGCAGGCTTGTCTAATAGGATCCAGCATGAGAACGTAACCCTTCAAATTATGTCCTATAACATTTGAAATGTACATAAATAGTTAAAATGTTTGGTTGGCCATTATCATTTAGCAAAAGTTGTCCATTATTAAAGCAAGTTAAAGGGAAACTGTCATGGGGAAAATGTTTTTTTTTCAAAATGCATCAGTTAATAGTGCTGCTCAAGCAGACTTCTGCATTGAAATCCATTTCTCAAAAGAGCAAACAGATTTTTTTACATTTCATTTTGAAATCTGAAATGGGGCTAGACATATTGTCAATTTACCAGCTGCCCCAAGTCATGTGACTTGTGCTCCAATAAACTTCAATCACTCTTTACTGCTGTACTGCAAGTTGGAGTGATATCACCCCTCCCCTTTTCCCTGCAGCAGCCTAACAACAAAACAATGGAAAGGTAATGTAGCAATATATGTTACAACTGACCACTAGAGATCTCACTGTTTTACTTGTCCAAGGGTTGGCAGGAAAAGACTTGTTGGTAGGGACAGACTGTGTGTAGCTAATGGTTTCATCTTGGGATCAGCTAATGAAGTCTGTGCTACAAGATCCTGAGTGTGTATCTCCTGGATGTATATCAACCTTCATAACAGGTAACCAGATAACAGCTCCCTAACAAAAGATAACAGCTGCTTGGTAGATCTAAGAACAGCACTCAATACTAAAAACCCATGTCTCACTGTGTACTTTTCAGTTACATTGAGAAGGAAAAACAACAGCCTGCCAGAAAGCAGTTCCCTCCTAAAGTGCTGGCACAAGTCACATGACCAGGGGCAGCTGGAAAATTGACAAAATGGCTAGCCCCATGTCAGATTTCAAAACTGAATATAAAAAAATCTGTTTGCTCTTTTGAGAAATTGATTTCAGTGTAGAAGTCTGCTGGAGTAGCACTATTAACTGATTTGTTTTGAAAAAAACATGTTTTCCCATGACAGTATCTCTTTAAATATATTGCATTTTAAAAGCACAGTTCTTATAGTCCAAATAAATCTTATTCAGATCAAATATTATCATTATATTACAGCCATCCACAAGGTATAGGTTGTGAATTAGTTTGTTGCATTGCACTTTAGATTAAATTCTCATAAACATAAAATTTTCATAAATGGCCAATAATTCCACTTTTAGGGTAAAAGGACTAGTGATGGGCGAATTTATTCTCCAGGGGCGAATTCGCGGCGAATTCCTGCGATTCGCCGCTGGCGAATAAATTCACGAAACTGACAAAAAAATTCGCCCAAAAAAATTTGCCGCGCAAAAACGACGCGACGCACGCCGAAAATGACGCGACGCGTCGAAAACGACGCGACGCGCGTCAAAAACGACGCGACGCGCGTCAAAAAACGACGTGCGACTCGTTTCGCGAATTGGCGAAAAATTCGCGAATTTCTCTGGAAATTCGAAAATTTTTCGGCGAAGCGAAACGCGGCCGTTTCGCCCATCACTAAAAAGGACATTTTTAAATAGATTACACAGGAGAAACTTGAACTTTGATAGATTAATGTTCACTTTCAATTTTGTGACATATTCTTGGCAGTAATAACTTATTGCAGGTTTGTTACATTCTAAACTTAAATCTCAGCTGCGGCCTCGTAAAGTGGCAGAGGTTACAGAAAACTGAATTAAAACTCAAATATAAGTTGTTTAAGAAATGATTGGGTGCCACTTATCCTTAAGCAAACAGACAAAGCAAAAAGAAAGGTACCTGAGTATAGTAAACTGTGAGGCAGGAATGGTATAGCAAAGGGTAAGCAGTTTTATAAAGGCTGAGGTACCAACAGGTTCTCTCCATTGGAGGACTTTCTCTGATAAACTAACTTATTGAATTAAAAGATGCCAATTTAAAAAGTGCAAGCAAAAAAAAAAAGATTGGAATGATAAAAAATATGAATACCACCAAAACCTCTAAAAATTTTAGTTTTTCAGACAAATCCCAGCAAAAAAAATCTGAAAACAATGAGATCAGCGTAGCTCCCAATGACTTCTATAGCAGCTCAACAACTTTTACTTGGCAAAGTTTGGTATAAAAGTTTTTCATGGATTTTTCACTTAATAAATTTCAAATTGTCAGAGCTTTTTAGAAACATAGAAAAAACACACATTTTTTGAGATTTGTATTTAAAAAAAAAAATCACAATTCAGTTATTAGTAAATGGGCCCTTTAGTGTCTGAAGGGTGAAACTGGAGTCTTATGCTTCAGGTGCCCTGCACATCCACCACTAGTACTCGGTGGAGACCAAAGAGGAGCAGCCATGTGCTCTCTTCCATTAAATGAAATATGTGCAGGAACTAATCAAACTAAACTAAACAAGATTACTGGGTTAGTTGGGAAAAAAAAAACACTTTCCATTGGTAAGAGAAATTTGCTATAAGAAGATTTAACCTTTTGAGTCCCCTTTTGTTAATGTGTGACCATGCTCTGATTATGCCTCTGTCATTACACAACACATACAGTAGCACATTGTACTTAGAACCAGAACTTTTGCTTTGAAATTTTTTTTACATGTACAGGCCCATTCTACAATTGCTAAAATCTTTTTTTGAGTTACAAATGTTATGTTTTTTAAGCCGCAGAATGTCAGAAAAGGAAGTAGAGTGAAAAACATAATAGATCTTTTTTAATATTAAACATTACACAATTATCAGAAGAGACTGCAATTCCAAAGAAGTATATGCATCTAGTATAATGGGAATAGACAGTATACAACAGGATGAATGTCTCTCAACTCTATTCAATGATCAAATGTTTTGTCTGTGATACCTTACCAAAACTCCAAAAAAAATGTATTTTTAACATATATGAGATTGTATGAGATACAGGAATGTACATTTATAAATAAATGTATTTGAATATTATCTACAGCCAAAGCCTCAGTTGGAGTTCTTATTGCCACTTTTATAGATAATTAGGCAGATAACTCCCCAGGCGGTAGTTTATTGAATGCAAATAAATGTAAATAAGCTTGTCCAATTAATGGTAATTGGTCCTGCTTTGTGTCTTCCAAGACTGCACAAAGAAATATGCTGTTGGGAAAAATCGGAAACCCCCATACCATTTCACACTGAATGTAATGGAAACACCTGTCACCACTGAAATTAAACCAAGGCCACAATAGCACCCTAGAATATTGACTAGGCACTAATGCATAGCCTATCAAGACATGCGATAGTTAGAGGACAGGGCCTTATCAAAAACTTATGCTATATTTGTTAATGCATACAGATGAAGCCACTTTTGTGTGTTTGACACAGAATAACTTAACTCAGATATCCCGATTTGCCCACTTAACACAGAATATTGTGTGGCAGCATCCCATCCAATTAAAGAGTTCACCATTGAAAACAATGGTGCTTTGGTATGCTAATAAAAGGTAAAATGCATTAAATGAGTTAAGATGAGTATTAAACACACAAATCCAAGTGGCTGCATCTGTGTATATATATATATATATATATATATATATGTGTCTGTTATATATAAAATAGCATAAATAACCTTTGAAATACATTCTTGGATTTGTCACTAATGTAACACTCACACTGGCTGGCTACACTGTGTCTATACAACTAAAATTATAAATGTATTTAAAAGATTGAAAACACATCAGATGCCTTATGTATGCAGTGACACAACTAACATTCTATCCTACAAAGTAAATGGGTAAATCTAAACATTTACTTCTAAAATGTAATAGATAATAAACATAGCACATTGCTTGTTGCTGAACTGATGTAGATAGGAGCCATCTTAGTGACCTTAGTTACTTACAGTAGTTTAGTATTGCACAAAGACATTTACCGAGATATACATAATAAATCTCTGTGCCCTTCCACAGGTCCAGATTTGTGGAAAGATCACACATTAAGGGGTGACATGACACCCAGCTGCCTCTAAATGTTCTTTTCTAGTTCATAAAGGAACAGTAACACCAATAAAATTAAATCTTTTAAAGTAATGAAAATAGTACTCTTGTGCTACACTGGTAAAACTGAAATGTTTGCTTCAGAACATCTGCAATGGTTTATACTATATTAAAAGCTTAATGCTGAAAAAGGAGAAAAGGCAAAGGATACAATGCAGATAACAGATAAGCTCTGTACTGTACGATGGGATGCTTCAGAACTTAGATAGAATCTGTTATCTACTGAGAATCCTGTGCCCCCATGGTTACAGCAACTTGTTTATACTGTATAAACTATACCTATGTTTCTGAAGCAAACACTCCAGTTTACAAGTGCAGGGCAACACTGCATCATTTTGACATTCCAGTAAAACACTTTCACTTTTTGTTGTTACTGTTCCTTTAAAATTGGTCTTGCACAAGATTTTGCTGTTTAAATCTCTTGCAAGCTAAGTCCCAAGAATAGAAATTTGAACAAGTGAGCACAAAGAGAGTGTGGGGGCAGGAGCTGAAGCGACAGATCATAAGTGTGGAGAGGCACCCCCGCTGGCAAATTCGACCTTGGGGCACCACTCTCGCAAATTTGGGCTTGCCCTTCTGTGGAAGGAGAATCTGGTTATTTCTATGGAACTTCTATGTAAATTAGGTTACTTGGTACAGTAAAAGGGAATTCGTTTTTATGTTTTAGTAATTGTTTTGTACTGTGTTAAAAAAAACTGTTCTCATCTACAATATTTTTTTAATGTTCTTAGCTTATTAAGGTGTTCTTTGGATGCTATATTTAATGCACTTCAAGATTTCTTCGTGGTTTTAGCAAAATAAAACTAGCAATACTATTTTCTCAGTGAAGGTCACAAAGGCCATATTGTTTTTTAAGCCAGGGGATTTTTTTTTATTCAACACCCCAAATCTTCAAATATTAGTTTCCATACCATGAGTTCAAGGTGATTCATACTTTGTGGGAAAAGGCAAATAAAAATTCAGCCATCATAGTACAAGCACGTTAGTAATTTCTTTTCTGTGTACCTGTGTTCCTTTATCTATTTGGTGTATACCTAGAAGATAGCACAATCATGAAATCTTACATTTCTGTTTTGCTGTGTAGCAGAGGTCATCTTTTTATGTAGCTAAATATAGAGGCCAACTGTTAGAATACATAATCCTCCAATAAGCACCTAATTTAGCAACTAAACATTCTGCAGAACAGATTATCTTTTAGAATGTTTTCAGTATTTATATTTGTCTAAAAAGTACTGAGATACTAAATATTATTCAATTTAGTATGATTATGCTATTGTTTTACTAGAAATGAACCCATTAAAAACATGATTAAGGGGAATCAGTAAGAGGTGTATATTCTCTTAATATTGCCAGAAACATCAAACCTTTTGTATACTTTTCACTTGCACACCCCATACTCACAGTCCTTTAGTAACATGTAATTTCAAGTTTGCAAGTTCCCAATAATGACCTAAATTGAGGAGGTTTTCTTATGTTGGACATTGACATTCTCTACATTCATGGCATGTATATTATACATTTTTATTTAGAATAGTTCTATACATGAAAATATGTAGCTGGACACAGCTTTTGATGCAGGCTGAAACATCTTGTTGCTAAGGATGCCCAATATGAAAATATAAAGAGCATGTTTATTTCTTGTGCACTAAGAATATGTTACAAATGGCAGTGTTGTTGTAGGGCATAAAGTGGGCCTGTAACAATCTCATTATCAGAACCTTGCACAGTGAGGGGTGCAGTCGGTTGCACAGGATAACCCAGTGGTCTCCGGTGTTCATTGACGGCCTTTTGGGCCCCCGGGCTTTCTGCTGTGGGAAAACCAACAAGGAAGTGAGGATTTTTAGCAAATACTCCATGAATGAGGTACCGGCAAGGATTTAGAAAAGATGTAATCAAACAAGTGAAGAGTCAAAAGCAGGTGGCAGGAATTGTAAACGAGAGTCAGGCACAAGTCAAAAAACCAAGTAATCAGATACACTTGGAGAAAAGGATGGAGCTTCCACACACCGGATGATTAAAATCCAAAAAGCTTTATTCAGTCATCTTAAAAGCATGAACACACCACGTGCTTGACGCGTTTCGGGCGCGTGCGCCCTTAATCATAAGCAAAAGGAACAGCATATAGACACTCCCCATATATATAGTCCACCAATATAGCGACCCCTACAGGTTCAGAAAATATTATAAGTACTTAACCCTTACAGGTCAGTACCAATTATAAGTAGTTAACCCATACAATATACAGATAGAGTCACTTGGATTTGTAAGTTAAATGCGTCGTGACTCAGCATTAATTGAAGAAACTGTGTTATCTAAAGTTATCTTAACTCATTTAATGCATTTAACCTTTTCATTAGCATACCAAAGCTCCATTGTTTTCAATGGTGAACTCTTTAATTGGATGGGATGCTGTGACACAATATTCTGTGATAAGTGGGATAAATGAGATAAATGAGTTAAGTCGCGACGCATTAAACTCACCATCCAAAGTGACTGCATCTGTAAAGTACTCAAATTGAAAAAGAGTGAATGTATACCAATATAAGTTATTGTGCCAATATATAGTTATCAGAAAAAATAAGTAGAAAGCAAAATAATTAAAAGTAATACATAATATCAAAACGAGTATTAAGACCACAAGTTTCTCTTGTATTTAAGGAAAAAATCCAAAAGGCCTCACGTTTGTTCAATGATACTAGAGGATCCCCACCTCTTTTGGGAAATTTTACTTTCTCAATTATTTTTACTCCTAGGTCAGAAATACCTCGTGTACTACATTGGCTGAAATGTCTACCAATAGGAGATTTGAAGTCACATTTTTCAATTGCATTCAAATGTTCTCTAACTCTGTCATTGAGCGGTCGAGTCGTGCGGCCAACATATTGCTTCTTACATGATTTACATTCAAGTAAATAAATAACGTATCTACTGCAACAATTGTTATATGTGTTGTTATTATAAATTTTCCCTGTATTGTTGGATTTAAAGTTTGAGCTAATCGTAATGACGCTGCAAGTTTTGCAGGGATATCTCCCACATTTAAAGGTACCCTTCGTGTGTAACCAATTGGTAGAACAAGAGGGTAGTGGGCTAGTGACCATACTAGGGGACAGCTTGTTCCCCAAAGTTGGTGATTTTTTTGAGACCAATTTCAAAGGACAGTTAGTTAGAATAGTATGCAAAATAGGATCATTGAACAAAACAGGAAGATGCTTATGAATTATTCGACATACATTATCAAATTCTGTACTATATTCTGTACTAAAATAAATATTTTTACATTTAGATTTAGTTGTGTTATTCCTAGTGGATAATAGAGCTTGTTTACGGTCATATACCAACATCGTTAACAACAATAAGTCTATATGCTGTTCCTTTTGCTTATGATTAAGGGCGCACGCGCCCGAAACGCGTCAAGCACGTGGTGTGTTCATGCTTTTAAGATGACTGAATAAAGCTTTTTGGATTTTAACCATCCGGTGTGCGGAAGCTCCATCCTTTTCTCCATTACATACACAGCACGAGACGCCAAGGCTTTTTTCCAGCACCCGACCGTAACCTTTTACTGTGGATTTTCATTCAACCTCCAATGACGCGGTGAGTTCGAGCGGTTGCTTCTCTCTATGTTTCTCAATCAGATACACTTGAGCAGGAACAGTAAACTGAAGCCTTGCTTGGGCATTAGCAAAAACATTTGAATTTTGACATGGTGATGCACAGCATCATGACATCAGCGTCAGACCAGACTCAGAGGAGCAAGCAGGAAGTGCGCATCTGTGCACACGAAGAAGAAGAGAGACACTACGGGAGGTAAACAATGGATTAGATCTTACGGCGTGTCCTACAGTACCCCCCCCCTTCAGGAGTACCCTCTGGGGACTCCCATAACTTGTGAGGGAACATTCTGTGAAAAGCTCTGACCAAACGAAGAACATGGGTATCAGAGGCTTTTACCCAGAACCGCTCCTCAGGTCCAAATATACTCCAGTGTACCAGGTATTGAATCTTGCTTCTCGACCTCCAAGAGTCCAAAATTTCTTACTTTGTACTTCAAACTCTTGATGTCATCAAGGACAATGGGAGCAGGAGGAAGTTGAACATCAGAGAAGGCATGCCCAGGTGTTTAGAGAAAGCATGCCAGAACCAGGATACAAACTGCACCCCACGATCGGAGACAATGGACTGAGGAACACCATGTAGGTGAAAAATCTATTTAATGCAAATTTGAGCTAAAGCAGCAACGAAAAGGGAGCTTCTTCAGAGGAACGAAATGGGCCATCTTGAAGAATCTATCCACAACCACAAGGATAGTAGTCATATCTAGAAATTTGGCCAGATCTATAATAAAGTCCATAGAAATGTCTTACCAAGGTTGGATTGGTATAGGTAGTGCAGGACTGGACTGAGAATTAAAATAGGCCCTGGCATTTCAGGTACACAAGAGGCCCATCAGCCCACATACAGGCCCAAACAGCCCCCACCAGCCCACTAAACACTGACTTTCTATGGGACCTTATAGCAGCCCCTCTGGCATTTGCCCTAACCCACAAATGGCCAGTCTGGGCCTGAGGTAGTGGTTGGAGAAGGCCACAAGGTAACACACATGGTCTCTCCTGTGAGGGGCACAAACTCACAAGTCTTCTTGATGCAAGGATGACCAGAAATCTTGGAGGAATGAGCCCACTCAAGAACTTGATCAACCCTTTGTTGTGGTACAAAAATCTTCTCAGGGGGACATCAAGCGCATGCTCAGGGTTGGAAAGTTCAGACAACAAGGGAGACATAGGTGCCACAATTAAGTCAGTGGAAATTATGGGGATGGGTGGAATGGGGATGCCTTCCTCCTGCACTAGACATTTGGACAAGGCACCTGCTTTCAAATTTTTTGAACCAAGAAATGAAAAAATGTAATCTGGAAAAAAAAGAGACAATTGATCCTAACAAGGACTGAGTCTCGTTGCCAAGGAAATATACTCAAGATTCTTATGGTCAGTTAGTATGGTAATCAGCTCAATAGCCCCCTCTAACAAATAACACCACTCCTCAAGGGCAAGTTTGACAGCCAAAAGTTCTCTTTTGCCCACATCAACATTTCTTTTCTTTCAGCTGGAGAGAGAGTTTATGTGAAAAATAGGCACATGGATGAATTGGGCCCTTGGAACTCCACCCGTTGAGACAAAATGGCATCAACTCCCAGTTCAGAAGCATCAATCTCCAGAATAAATGGTTGGGTTGGATCTGGATGGAGAAGAACTAAACAAACATTTAAGGGTGGAAAATGGGGGCCACAGTTTGAGAAAAATTTCAATTAATTTACGATAAAAATGAACAAAGCCCAGGAAGCGTTGTATGGCTTTCAGAGTCATATGAACTGTCCAGTTGAGTACAGCAGAGACTTTGGTAGGATCTTGAACCCAGAAGGTGAAATAATGTAGCCCGAAAATTAAATTGAGGTCTTGTGAAATTCACACTTCTGCAGTTAACCATAAACATAATTCCCCCTTAACTTGAGGAGTACTTGTCTTACTTGAAAATTGTTATCAGAAAGATAGGGCGAAAAAATTAAAATGTTATCCAAATATACAATAATGCAAGACTGCAGAAACTCATGAAGAACATCATTAATTAAGTCCTGAAAAACCATGGGTTTATTTCATATGCCGAATGGTATGACCAAATACTCATAATGTCCATCCTGATTTTTGAAGGCCGTCTTCCATTCGCCACCCTGACGGATACAAATAAGGTTGTAGGCACCTTGCAGATCTAGTTTGGTAAAGACCTTGGCTCCCCTCAATCTGTCAAATAATTCAGGGATTAAAGTTAGAGGGTAACGGTTCCTTATGGTAATCGATGCACGGTTTCAGGGAGCAATCTTTCTTTTAAACAAAAAAGAAACCAGCTCCAGCTGGAGAAGTTTATTTTCTTATGAAACTTTTAGAGAGATTCTCCAGGATATATTCTTTCATGGCCTGGGTCTCAGGCATGCATAAAGGATACGATCTTCCTCTGGGAGGAACAGAGCAGAGAATAAGATCAACAGGACAATCGTAGGGACGGTGAGGAGGAAGAGTTTCAGAGATTATCTTTTCGAAAACATCAATAAAATCTTTGTAAATATCAGGAAGGAGAGACTTGGGGGTTGCGAGTACAGAAAAAGCAGACACAGGAATGATTATTAACATTATTATTAAAATGTATTTCTATACCGCCAACTTATTTCGTAGCACTAGAAGAATGAATGCAATTAGAACGACAATACGAACTCCAGGCCGAAAGTTCCCCAGTGGACCAATCAATAGAAGGGTTATGTAGCTGGAGCCAAGGAAGCCCAGAATCAGGGGGGTCTCAGGGCATCGGAGAATCAAGAATGAGGTCTCCTCTTCATGAAGAATGTGAATAAGAATCAGTGCAGTAGGAGAGGTAAGGACTCCTGCAGAGATTGGTCTGCCATCCACAGCATGGGCTGAAAAAGGAGTCTTGAGAGCCACAGGAGATAACTCACAGGACTTGGCAAATGATTGATCAATTAAATTTCCTGCCGCTCCAGAGTCTACTAATGTTTGAGAGGAAAACGTGCCAGGTGAGGTAGAGAGGGAAGCAGGGAGGAAGATGAGGTAGAGAGGGAAGCAGGGAGGAACATTCGAGAGTGAGTGGAGAAATCTTGCCATGGGGAGATTCCCCCCTCACACCTAGGCTGGAGTGTTTCCCTGATTCTGAGATCTGATAAGATGTCCAGCAAGGCCGCAGTACAAACAAAGGCCAAATCTTGAACTGGTGAAGGAGAAGTAGTTTGAGTGAAGAATTCAGACCTAAGAAAGGTTTGGGAGTAAGAAACTTGAGTGAGGATTTCTCTCTCATTAGGGAATCAATCTTGACGATGAAAACAACAAATTCCTTGAAGAAAGTAGGCAGATCCTGGGTTGCTAGCTCATCTTTTAGATCCTCATGAAGCCCCCTCCAGAAAGCTGTGAAAAGTGCCTTGTTATTCCAAGACACCTCCGCAGCTAGATTCCGGAAATTTATGGCATATTTGGAGGCAGTACTGGATCCTTGATTGATTTTCAGGAGCTGGTCGGAGGCGTTCAATTTACGGCCTGGGACATAAAAAAATTGCCAAAAGGTAAGGAAGAAAAGCAGTGGAATCATGCACCAGAGGATCATCTCTTTCCATTAATGTTGAAGCCCAAGCAAGGGCTTTCCCCTGAAGAAGAACAATAATATAGGCAACCTTAGATCTCTTGGTCAGGAGCCATTTCAAACTGAATCTTGCATTGTGAGGGGTACATTTGGTTTCACAGGATACCCCTGCAGTCTTCGGTGTTCACTGACATCCTTTTGGGGCCCCAGTTTTTCTGCTGATGAAAAACATCAAGGAAGTCTGGATTTTTAGCAAATAGTCTGTAAACAAGGTACCAGCAAGGATTTAGAAAATACATAGTCAAACAGGCGAATAGTCAAAGGCAGGTGGCAGGAATCATAAATGAGAGTCAGGCAGAAGTAAAAAAAACAAATAATCAGATAGAAAGTATGTTTGAGCAGGAACAGTAAACTGAAGCCTAGCTTGGGCATTAGCAAAATTGTAGATCAGGCTTTTAAAGGGACTTTGGTGCTAAAAGATTTGAATTTGGCACTGGATAGTGACGTTATGAAGCTCAATGTTTACAGGATACGGAGTGCTCAACCCTTCAGATAAACCCTGTGTAGGGTATCAGGTGCTAAACTGGATGATCCTTTCTTGCCCAATAGGCTTGGCTCAGCTTCATGACATCAGTGTCAGAACGCCCAGCATCAGATTCCAGCATCAGAGGAGCAAGCAGGAAGTGAGCGCCTGTGCACATGAGGAAAAAGCAAGGCTCGACAGGAGAGTCGATGGATTAGATCTACCGGAATGTCTTAAATAAATCGTATTTATGGTTTTAGTAGCATCTGGTACGAGAAAGTGGGAGACAACAGTCATAGTACCTGTGAACATTTGATAAGTCAATCTGGTGCATCATCAATAAGATACAATCCTTTCTTTGCACTGGCCAACTTCTACTTTCATTACTCTGGCCTTGTCCAGTTCCTCTTGTCTTCTGCTCAAGGTCAGACCTTGGAGTCTCCACCATGAATGGAGAAAGACTAGATGAGTTGTACACTATAGAGCTCTTACTCTTAGATTGTGAGAAAACACCAATGGGTTGCCCCCCTTAACTGTACTACAGTAACAATTGCACTACACAGACCACCTATAGATATGACTCTATGTTCTACATGAAGTGAATCAACCTCCCTTGTTGACACAATCAACCTGCCATGATGACTTTCTTTATCTTTGTTTTAATTTTTTTCTAGTAATTAACTGAATTAAATGCATCTACTGAAAGCATATGGCTAACACCTACAGCCATCTGCTAAGGAATGGTAGCAGAGGAGTGGTATCTCCCATAGCTGACCTTTTCTAAAAGCCATCACACAGAGCATTCCTTTCAAATTCATTTCTGAATTGCTAGCCTTGTGGATCATGTCCCTTAAGTATTCAGAATCTAAAATAAGGTTTGACACTAATTGCCGCTGGCAGATGCCTAGGATCTTTGGTTGACATATAAGTGGAACACACCCACATTACTTTGTGATCTAGTAAACTGTCATATTGCCTGAATAGTTTCCTAGTTCTCCCATAAGTATTTAAGCACTATAGAAGCATGGATTTCATCTGCCATTGCAAAATATTGTATACTTAAAATAGCTGGCCAACTTAACACCATCGACAATACCTTGGTTTGTAATGACTTCTTGGTTACTTTACTTTTATTCTTTATGCAGAGAAGGACATCTGAATGGAGCTAATCTTATATAGCATAAAATGTTTTGAGGTTACAAAATTACTAGACAAAAATAACACATTGTTTGTTCTTAAGTTCACTAACCTGAACACTCTAGAGCACAAAACTAACATGGGTATATCTCTAAATGTAAATAAATGGTGAAGAAATGCATACGGTTAAAAGGTCTGACACTTCAGGTATGGGGCCTATAATACAATGTGCACATGACCTGGTGCCTTCTGAATAATGGATTGTTCCATAATTTGGATCTCCATATTTTATGCCTACTAACATATTATTTAAACTTCATAGAATTGTATGCCCCCAAAAAGGATTAATTATGTTTGTTAGGATCAAGTATGAGGTACTGTTTTATTATTATAGAGAAAAGGAAATCATTTCTAAAAATTATAATTTATTTGTTAAAATGGAGTCTATGGGGATGGCTTTCCCATAATTCAGAGCTTTCTGGATAATGGGTTTCTGAATAACGAGTCCTATACCTGTAATAGGTACATTAACTTATGTCATGTTTGTATTTATTTGCTTATACCTGATGAATGTGTTTCTTTTGCATCTATCTATTAATGTATCTATCTTTATAGCTCTCCACTAGTATCAGTAGCTTTTTTAATGGAAGCCACAATCTGCTTAAAAACCTTGCAAAATCAAAGAATTTGAATATAGATTTTGTAATGGGTTGCAGTCCTTTGGTATTTGAATTTTCAAGCATTCTGGATGCCAGGACACTGTGTAACAATATACCTGTGTCATATCTGTTATCTGCACATTAAATTGAAAGCTGCAAACACAACCTTGTTCAATAATTTATAAACAAAACAAGCAATTAAAAAAATAAATTTCAATATTATTCTGATGTGATTTATGCAGACTTTGCCATTTTCACCAGTACAGAAATGCCAAGTGTAATACAGGCATGGAACTTATTACTGAGAGGACATGAGACATGGGGTTTTGTGGATTGCAGTTTTTTTTTCATACTGATTGCAGATTGTTTTCATACTTTAGAGCACCATACTTAACCTACTAAAGAAAACCTTTAAATATTACAAAATATTAATATAAATGTTTTACCATCAGTAGTTATGAATGTTCAGGAATATGCATTAATTAACAGAGAACATGCAAATATGAATTTTATGCTAAATGGGGCTTTTGTTTTAAATTATTTATTCGAATCTGAGCTCTATGATATACAAAAATAATAAAAATTTGCATAATTTGTGTTCAGGTTTGTTTGGACAGCAATATAAAATCCATTATACTGATCTTTATTTATTATACAGGATTCCACATAATAGATCCTAGCTCAGTACAATAAATAAAGATCAGCAGAATGGATTTATATTGCTGTCCAAACAAACCTTAATGTTATCAGCCCAAATCCAATTTCATGTGACTGTATCTAAAACATCATTTGTTGACTATGTTAGCCCTATGCCAACTTAAAACTTTGGGATATTACTTTGCTTGAGGAATAAATTCAAAATCTGTAGTTTTATAAAATGAAAGTAGTAAAATCCAATTTGCCCTCTTCCCTTCTCTCCCAAGAGGCTGATACAAGATTCTTCTCTTCCTGTACAATTCCCTATGCCTGCTATGGATGATCTGCACTTTATCAGGCTGTTTAATAAGAGTCCCATTCTGGAATTAAAATAAAATAACATCTGAACTGTTTTATAATGAGAAGGCATTGGTCACAGACTTGGATACACTCAATATTCTCAGAAGAAGAATTTTCATATTCCTGTTCTGAAATAAAATATTGAAGCTCAGTTACTTGGAAGGAAAATGGTGGACTCACAACACTAGACACACAGAAATATATCATTTGATAACATTCAGAGATATAGTCTTTTTTCTACTTTGTAAAAACTGAAGGAATAATTTAATATTTTTGACTTAATACTAATAAAAGAAATGTGGAGATACAGAATAAACGTCCATTATTAAGAGAATGTTTATTGCTTGAATTTAGAAACTTTTTGCTTAGACAAACTTCTTGGACATTTGAACAAGGATGTCTCATCCTAGATTTACCAATATATTTAAAAAACCTGAAAGGGGTTTCCATAAACATCTGCTTAAGAGAATGTATATAATTGCAAATAGTGATGGGCGAAACGCCGCGTTTCGCCGAAAAATTCGCGAAACGAGTCGCGCGTCGTTTTTGACGCGCGTCGCGTCGTTTTAGGCGCGCGTCGCGTCGTTTTCGGCGCGCGACTCGTTTTTGGCGGTGAATTTTTGCCCGCTAATTTTTTCTGCCGTTTCGTGAATTTATTCGCCAGTGGCGAATCGCGGGAATTCGCCGCTAATTCGCCCCTGGCGAATAAATTCGCCCATCACTAATTGCAAATAATCAGTAAAAGCTAACCTTAACATTTATGCATTAGAATACCATAAAACCCTCTACGTGTGAGGATTCCTTTGGGAACCCGTCATTCTTAAATCTTCAGACCTTGTGGACATGGTGCCCAAAATTGCCTACTGTGCCATAATTGTTGATTTAACCTTACACTGTAATTAAGGTATACAAGCATGCAGGCTAATATCTAAGCCAGTGATCCCCAACCAGTAGTTCGTGAGCAACATGTTGCTCCCCAACCCCTTGGATGTTGCTCTCAGTGGCCTCAAAGCATGTGCTTATTTTTGAATTCCTGGATTGGAAGCAAGTTTTAATTGCATAAAAACTAAGTATAGTGCCAAGTAGAGCCTCTTGTAGGATGTCAGTCCAGATAGGGCTGCCAAAATAGCTAATTACAGCCCTTATTTGGCACCCCAGGAACTTTTTTCATGCTTGTGTTGCTCCCCAATTATTTTATATTTGAATGTGGCTCACTGGTACAAGAGGTTGGGGACCCCTGATCTAGGCACTCAAGAATTTTAAGTTTTTAAGTAATATGTTTTTTTTATATATATTTAAGGCTCTAGTACCTAAGAGAATTAAATATATTTTGAGGGATCAATATGAAATATTTAAACATTGCTTTGTCTGCTTCATGGCATGACAACACTACATTATTATCATTAGTGACTATTTTTTATGTTTATGGCAAAAATATAGGTGCTAATACACATTGGTTAAATGTAGTAAACCATGAGTAGTAGTAAAAAGTTTAATTTTTACTACTATTCATTCTGCAGCTGGTTGAAGAAGGCTAATCACTTACTGGTTGCTGTGGACTGAGGTGCAACTTTGCCTTGTGTTAGGAACAGCCTGTCTCTATATGCAATTTGATGTTTAATATCAGACTACCAGAAAAAGAAGCAAAGTACTAAATTAGTTCAGGTTTATTTTACGCTTGTGTGAGCTCCACGCTGTATTTTTAATCCAATGCACAGCTTGCATCTACTAGTGCTATGGACAGACTAACTCCCTGCATAAGCTCCTGCGCCTATACCACTTCACCTGTTTGTATGCTACACCTTGCAAATTATTAATATTGTAACTGCTGCTGCAGCGTGATCATTTGGCATAAGATGTCCATGATATACATTTAGATATGTGTATATTACGCTCAAAACACATAAAACATCTAAATTATCCTTATTTATAATAGAATCAAGTAATCGACCCACATGTATTCTGAAATATTTAAATGGAGATGTTGAAACAGATACTTGTGCTAATTATCTTAGTTAATCTTAGATGTACTCCTCCTCATCTGAAAATGTTTTTGTCACAAGAGTTAAATTACTGTGTCAGTTTAGAAATTCTATGACTGCGATATTTTGTGACTTACAAAGCTGAAAAATGTTTAAAAAAAATAATTGACAAATAAAAAAACATTGTGAATGTGACATTGTGAGGCTTTACCGGATAATCTTAACAGATCCTTTTTTTTTTAACTATTTCATAATGAGGGTCTTAAGAATATTCTGCCTGGATCAGCTTGGTCAATAGGATGGAAGCAAAGCAGAGAGACAAGGGTTACTGACTTATAGTTCCCCTATAGAAACAGTGATCAGTAATCCTACATAGGTGCATTATAAAACTGCTTCATAACTGTGACAACTTATGTAAGGCAGGAACTGGCAAGAACCTTTAAAAAAGAATGTGAAAAATACAGTTGAAAAGGTAATTGAAATGTAATTGAAGTATTTTAGATGTCAAGTAAAATGCATTACTTGTAATGTTGCTATGTTGGTTTAGCTGAAATTATCAATAGATATTCAAAGTACAAACTCTGCTGTAGGAAATTGTAATCTTCATAAAAAATCTACTATAAAAATTTGTTTTAAAAAAAAATGGAAAAAGTGGGTGATTCTCTCTTATTTTTTGCAAACCATGGGCTCAATTGAATACATACTAATTATTATCTCCTTCCTCTAACTAGCATAACACCTTGGTCACACAGAAAACATTCTTAGGATAATAAAACATCTTTGTGCTTATGCAGTCTGTGCAGAATGCTTACTAGAAGACCTCTATTGAATAAGGCTCTAAGACTGATGTTAGCCGCACCTTTAACATCTGTATAAATGAATCTTTTACTTAGCTTTATGCTGTGGTCAGGTACTATTATAGCTATTTTAAATTAATGGATTGGCATCCAAGAACACAACAAATGTATGTGTATATGCTGTTGCAATAGATTTACAAGCAATAATTGGCACATTGCATCACATTGATGTCAATAGAAGTCACCCACATTGAGTAGAGGGGTTTTGATCATCTCCGCTAGTGTGAATGATTACAACATCCCATGTGACATTGTTTTTGGGATTTGAAAGTGAAAATATTAGTTAATCTATGTAATATGTGTTATATTATGTATGTATTAAATCAATATAACTGTAAAATACACAATTGCACATAATCAAAGAGCTTCACTACATACCAGGAGATGCATTTAGAAGTTACAAAACAGTTTCCAGGAAAAAAAAATAAACTTTATGTTACATGTTAAACATGAGACACGTTAATATTGTCAGCTTCAGTGGTCTTCTCTTTGATTATCCCCAATGTTCTGTGTAGAGCAGCTGTTTAAGATGCTTTGTGTTGGTAGATCAGAGTTGTGTATAAAAGAGGTTTGAATTCCCTCACAGTATTTCACTGTTAATTCAGATTCAGGGCAGCAATGTAAATGACAGGCGAGGCTTCAAGTCTCAGTTCTATACATGCATGTAGTTGAAAGCAAGGCATGATAGATGCAAGGGTCAAAATGAGATATGGCTTTAAATACAAAGATCATAGCTACAGGAGAACAGGAGAAAACTATTCCTATCAAACATTGTTTAGACAGACAAATGCTAAATAAACAAGATAAAACTACAACAATAGAAATACAGTGAAAATACATCTTAATGCCTTTAATGGGGTTATTTACTAAAAACACAATTTTTTTCTTGTTGGAGTTTTAAAGGGGAAAACACATTTTTCTTGATTTATTGTACCCCAAGGCTGAATCCAAAAATACTCCATATCAAACCTGTTGAGGTCATGTAAAAGTCAATGGCTGATGTCCCTTTCATAAGGGATAATCTGAAACATCCAGCCATCAAATTAAAAAAAATTGTATGATTCAAATTTTTTTCACGATTTAATCAAGTATTTTACTGCACTACATTTTTCAAGTTATTTTACTGATAAAGAAGGTAAAATTGTGTATGGGAATTTGGTCAAATTAATCTTGGAGTAATCAATAAGATGTTTGCTTTTAAACAGGTGACTAGTAAATGCTGGCTGCTGATTGGTTTCTATATATGTAACGACCTACGTATATCAAACTTTCCACCTATTATGATATATCCATGAAAGTTGTTTAATTGCTGTCTATATTATTAACATGTATTTAAATAGCGCCAACATATTTTGCAGCACTATATATATATAAACATATATATATATA
Organism: Xenopus borealis; assembly: GCA_024363595.1. Lineage (NCBI taxonomy): Eukaryota > Metazoa > Chordata > Amphibia > Anura > Pipidae > Xenopus > Xenopus borealis. Next base: position 90,789,811 of record CM044442.1, read on the forward strand.
TATATATATACATATAGAGCAAAAAAATGTCCACACTCATAGGTCTTTATAGTGAACAAAATTTGGTTTATTTGACGTTTCGTCTCTTAGACTCAAGCCGTCATCAGGAAGGAAAACTTGTTCACTATAAAGACCTATGAGTGCAGACTATTTTTGCTCTATTGATATGGATACATGTCCCAGCACCTAGGCAATGTGTTTCTGCCACTCACCTGCAGCAGCAATAGAACATGCATGGCCAGGATGCCAGACAACTTCTGAGAAGAAACATGTAAATCTAACTCAGGTACAGATGGGCTACACTGTAAATTATAATGAATAATGCACCCCTACTGTATTTTATAAAGATATTAGAAGTCACCAAGTTGTTACGTAACCATCTTTTATACAGGTCATGTAACTCTGAGGTGACTTCTAATATCTTTATAAATTTTGGTAGGGTTGCATTATTCATTATAATTTACAGTGTAGCCCATCTGTACCTGAGTTAGATTTACATGTTTCTCCTCAGAAGTTGTCTGGCATGTTCTATTGTTGCTGCAGGTGAGTGGCAGAAGAGGAAAGGAGACACGAAAGCTGGAAGATGCAAGGGGTGGTGACTCTAGAAATAAACAGAGAGTGGGATGGGAGAGGGACAGAGGGAGTGAAACAGACAGGAGATTTATAGTAGTTGGAGAGAGTTGCAGGGGGTAGTGAACCTGGAGAAGGACCTGGGTGGGAGGGGCTGACAGAACAAGGCTGGAGTTTCATAACTGGAGGATGGGTTTAGCAGACGGAAGAGACAGATGAGTGACAAGGTGTGGAACAGGCAGAGGGAGTGTAACCAGAGATGTAGGGGGAGCGGAAGAGGAATGCAGAAGGAGCGAAAGGGGGCGAGAGACGCTGAGGTAACAAGCGGCAAAGGGTGGGAGAAAAAAGAACTGATCGGCAAGGAAAGATAGCAATACTGGAGAAGGAGGAGCGAGTGAGGAAGTGCGTCAAATCATATGTGAGGCAGACAGGCAGGAGAAGTGGGGAGAGTGCAGCAGTGACAACTGCTGACACATTAAGTTATAAAAGGCGCGTTCTGACGTCATAATTTACAGTCTGATCCCATTGGGAAATGACCAGACTGTAGATTATAGATATATATCTACCAAACTCCATCCCAGCTGCATAATTCTATAAAGATGGGTTTATTCATTCAATTAGTCTTTATGTACCTGGTTTTAAAACCCCTAGAAAATTATAATTTGGTATTTATTAACATTTCTGTGTTGTGAAAGGTGTTTTAGTAATTAAATAGAAACAGTAATTGCTTGACTAACTCATAAAGCAATTTGATTGCAATAAGTGAAAGGTATACTGGTATACTGCAAAACACATCATGAGTGTACAAAGGTATACTGCAAAACACATCATGAGGCATATTAAGATGCCAATCTATTATTTACATTTCGGAAACTGCTTAAGGTTTCACTGTAGCGGTGGCCCTTGGACAGCCAATATATACTAAACAAGCAGCAAAGCAACTATATTAATAAGCTATGTGTTCTGCAGCAATAAGTGAAATGATCAAAGACATTTTTATAGACCAACATCCTGTAATGTAATCACATTTCCCAGTGCCATGGGATTCACTCCTGTGTTTCATGAACATGTTTATTGCACTTCCAATATGGACCCTCTTGGAAGGTAATTACCATCCTGAAATGATAAAGTCACTGCTGGAAATATGGGCAGCATTTTTCTGCTAGCTAATTAGAAATGGAAAAAAAGTCTTTGGCAACTTGAACTCCCCAGAGCAGCGGCAAATCTGACTGATTCAGTTTCAAGAGAAATGCTCATGCTATCATCTTTAAAACAATTACCAAGCTCAGCATTGCTTAAATGGAACTAACTGTTTTCTGATATGGTTGCAACCGCTGCTATCCACGTGATTGATGTTCTGGGACACTGTTTTTCACTATTTGGCTTCTACTAAATTGTTAAAACAATGTTCTTGCAACCGTATCGGGCCTAATTGTGCTGCGGTTCTTCTTCTTAGATGTTATAAGAATATCATTTAAATCTGACTTACTCAATATGCATCCTCACCCCAAAATTTAAATTACCATTTTCTAGTTAACTCAAAAAATATGTGTATTTATGTGCTGAATGTGTTTGCTTCCTTATTAATATTACATGTATGAATTTTTAAGTTTTGTTGAAGGGAATAACGCATTGACGGTAGATACTGTAGCCATAGGCAGTTATTATGGATGCACTGAAATTCATTGACAGGAATATATAAATCCTAATATGCAGTCCTTGCAATTATAATTTCCACACAAATGAAAAACACTGTGGGTATAGCATAATGTATCTTCCTGAAAAAACACAAACACTTCAGGGGGCTTAGAAACCAAAACCTTCATATTACATTGTACACTGAGGGAACAGACTATTAAGAAAAGCCACCAAATTCAAGGTAACTGTAAAAATTTATTTTCTCTTATGCTTTTTTATTCATACTTAAGATGGCTACTTATATGGGCCAAAATTCTACTTGAAGCCCTTGCATTACATTTTGGCAAAGAGTATCATTGTGGCTAATAGTGTGCATTAATCAACTCAACATAATCTTATATGTATATTATTATTTTGAATAAATATGTTTTATATCTCTAAGCACCAATAATGAATTATGTCAGTAACCATTTTTTTTTTCTTATATTGATTAATTGCTTCTGTTGGCAGAGAATATAAATGCCCACCTGAGCTCTGTATATGCCAGATTTAATGGCAATGAGCCCTCCCATAATCCAGTAACTGGTACTGGCTTCTAACACTTGAATGAAGCAAGAACAGGCTTTCCCTTTTGAAAGGAAAACTTGGAATAATTCCCTAGGCATCAATTATAACACAGACATATTCATCAAGTTTTTTTTCTGTTCATAAAAATAATGTTTAAAGGGTAAGGTTGGCAAAAGACTTGACAGGGGTCGCTGCAATTACTGAAGGTTATCAGTGTCAATGGTCCATGATTTATGTAGAACTTAAGGAATTGCAGAGCAATGATATAAATCACTTGGCATATCACTAATCACACGCCTGTGTAGAATAAATAAATAAAGCTAGGAAAGGGAATGTGAGGAAGGCCATGCTACAGCTTTTCAAATACCAACAGACAATTATAAAGTAATTATTTGTGCGTACAAAGCTGCAAATGGGACCAGAATGATATTTGAAGATATTGAATTAGGCAAATTCATTCCCTTACTGGATACTAAATTAAAATCTAAATTGATTGTTTTCCCAAAATTAATTTATGTCACTAATACTTTCCTGAAACTGGCTGCTATACTACTCCTCTACAATTGGTTTAGGTGTTGCATGGTTGTTGGGTAAACAGTATACCCTTCTGCAGCAAGGAGCAGCATCCTTGATAGGTGAAGGACTGGGGAAGTGTGATCTGGGAAAACTTTTACTTTCAAAAGCTTGTGGTGAGGATAATAAATGTCTCATAATTTTGCACTGGTGGTTGGCAACAAATTAGTTCTTGAGTACATGGAGTGTGGATCTCCTGTTTATTCAGAGCTACAGTGTGGAGAAGGGTTCCCTAAAGAGGATATCATGGTGTGTGTTACTCTTATAAGTATACCAGAGATGTCACATAAGCTTCAGTGGGTTGGGTACCCATGGGTTACCTTGCAGGATACCAGTATAAATATGGGGTGTTGAGTTTTTGGATTGCAGGTCTTATCTATAGCAAGTATTACTTCTTCACACACTGCCCTTACCCTCTTTGGTCTGGTTTTCAAAAATTGGTTCTGCATAGGATGCAAAGTGCAGAAAATGTGTTAAACCACAACATTTAATATTTAAATAATATTTATGTGCTTTTACCATACCCCCCCTGTTAGAAGATGTGGGCACATTTCCATGCCGTCCTTGCATCATTCAGAGGCACCAGTTAGAGGGCACAAGGTACAAAGGATCCCTGTACTTACCACTTAAAAGGACAAGGCTTCTTTATGCCCACTGGAACTGCACTAGCACCAGATTTTTATAGGCATGAGGTGCAGGAATGCAATTTTAAAGTTTATTTTTAATGAGTACTAAGGGGTTAAATTGTGTGCCTTTAGAACACTAGCATTTGCGTCCAGGGTCTTCTGAAAGGACTCATCTAGTCTTCTTGTTATAAGCTACTTGTTACTCCTATATTTGCCTAACATGCCAACAATGGTAATAACAGGTTGGAATTTTTGATCATCGAAACTGCAACTAAAGGATGGTGGGGTAAAAGCAAGATTTGATCATTGGAAATGAGTGTAAATATGTAGCTCAGTGTTAATACTGTACATAGCTAACTGGTTGTTACATACAGGTAGCTGCTAACATTACTATATACACTATACTTCAAGTCTTGGGACTACTACTTCAGTGTAAAAAAAAATCTATAAAAATAGTCCATCTTACTTGCCTAGGCATTGTCCCAATTCTAATATGTCTCTTTATATTATTTTATCACATGTGGAAACATAATGGATCTCTGCTCACAGTATAATTACACTTTCTACGTGTATAATATCTATTGCTTCATCATTTGTCACCAAGTTCTTTTTTCTAAAATGTTTTTAAGCGTAGGACTGAATAAATAAATTACTCTGTTCCTGCATAAGACATTGTTCAATAGCTGACAGAACCTAATTTGACAGACTGCAGTACAATACATTCTGCAATCATTCAGAAATCCCATGCATCCAGTATGATTAGCATTAATATCTACTGTGCCCGTGCTCCTATGCCCTGAACCCTTTTTGCTCTCATGCACTTACTTTGCTTATGTATGCTGCTTTATTTAATGTCATCTTTTATTTGATGTGTCATCATTGTGCAATCCAGAGTACAGAGCACTTTAATTTCACTGTGTAGCCTCTTAAAAAGGGGGCATTTACCATAACCCAGCAGTAATATAAAGCTTTCAAACAAAGACCTTAACGTTATTAGAAATGACTTTCCCCGTAATTGTTTTCAAACAGTGATGTTCATATTTTGCTTGACCGTTATTCAAGATTTTGACCTCAGCTAAACCATTTGCATTAAAACAGCTTCTGTTTGACACAGGGACATTTGTCGCACATGTGACAGCTACGGACATGGATGATCCAAATTATGGAAACAGCGCCAGACTGATATACAGCATTCTACAGGGTCAGCCACATTTTTCCATAGAACCAAAATCAGGTAATAAATGATTTCTGTCTGTATATCTGTGTGCATATTTCAAAAATCCTCCCAATGTCCACATCGTCATACAGTATCATGGTAAATTACTAAAACGGGTAACTAGTTTCAAAAGTGTAGTTATCTATAGCAAACTAGTTTAGATCATCTACAAGATTAAAAATTATAGTATAATTTCAAGTTTAACTCCCTCCAAGTGAAACCCAGCATCCATGCATATACACATTGACTCCTCCATATAGGTATATATGCCGTACACCCACATCTATTCTAACTATACATAGACAATACATTTATTCTGCTATTGTTTTCATTTGCATTATATGAGACATGATTGTATCTGCCAAATGCATTTGAAATAAAATCTGAATGTATTGAGGTAAAATACTCAGTACTAGAGTCTTGCACTGCTCTGGTGTGTCAGACCAGTGCTCAACCCAGACCAGGTTACCTGGAACACAACCTGCACTCACTACACTACTATACCCCCTACATTCTACCCAACCCATATCTGCAGAGGGGTTACTTACCACTTGACTCAGGAATCTGTGAGATCACCATGGACCGGAAATTACATCACCATGGATCCAAAGGGATGTCATTCCAAGGCCGGCACAACCAGGTAAAGGGAGACAATTTCTACACTGTTGAGAGTGGGTTGGAAAGGTAAAGCTGAACTGGATACCCAGGTGGGGTACCCTTAAATAGGTCACTTTCTACCCAAATTCGGTCCTTTTTGTGAGTAGTCTGCAGGTACCGACCCACTGCAGGTCTCTTCCCAGTACAGATAATTAAGAAAAGAAAAGGATAACACTAGCCAGTGATAGTAGCTTGGAGGATATAAAACATTTTACTAAAGATTGGGAAAGGGAGGGCTTAAAATGTTTACTGAGGGAGTAAAACTAACTATACAATGGGAGAAAATAGAGCAAATAGTGCATTGATTTGGCATCAAGTGGCAACAATTACAGATGTTAGAGATGGACAGACAAATTATTGGGAGAGTTAGTAATATCTTTTATTGGTTAATAGTGATGGGCGAATTCACAGTGAATTCCTGTGATTCACCGCAGGGGAATAAATTCAAGAAACGCCAGAAAAATTTTGCCTGGGTGAAGATTCGCCATCGTTTCGTTTTAGACGGGTGTCTCGTTTTAGATGGGGGTGTTTGTTTTTGGATGCCCATGTCCAAAACAAGACGCCACTGCATTTCGTGAATTTTTCGCCGTTTTGCGAATTTTCACCAATCACTATTAACCAATGGTTAACTCAATAGATTGCTTAAAATGCAAGCTTAGGTTGCTTCTTCTGGGATGGAATTATACCAAAACTGAAAAGATTTATAAATACTAGCACAAGGTAAAAAGAATGTGACATGTATGTGTAAAACCAATTCAGGTACAGGTATTTATCAGTCCCCGAGTTGAGATCACTTTTTAAAAGGCTAATTTTTTAATGGTCTTGTTTTAGTGGTTTTAGACTTTTTTCTAAATCATGAATAAACTCATTATCTCTAAAACCACAAATGCCATAAAATGTAATAAAAGCTATAATTATTAAAAAAAATAATAAAAACTAAACAATGTGCTAAAAAATACAAAAACTACTAAAAATTGATGTGTGTGTTATTGAGCCATATTACTACCATTAAATGACTATACTAACATGTACTATCTTGACCTGACTTTATATTATTATCTGCATTATTTTATTCACCATCTGCATGAATGTAAAAACCTGATGATTCTTTTTTATTAACATACTACTAATTATTTTACAAGCCTATATCTGATAACTGAATCACACTAGCTATTCATTACTATCAACTGAGTGAATGTATAATTAGTAATATTTAGATTGACTTTTATAAACTAATTGGATGTACTTGAAACTTGTGTCTAGCGCCCTCTTGTGTGTTTTTCAGTTGTTGAAGACTTCCACATTGTTGCAAATGCAGTCTGGCACAAACATGACACAAATTTATTGTTGTCTGAATGAACGTTTAATTAACATAGCTGAAAGCAGCTGGGAAACTGTTCAGCTTCACAGCTATAAATTAAGTCTTAACTGTTTCTTTCTAACACTAAAGAATGTTCATTAACATTAATTTGAAATTGTATTAAAAAGAGCAGTCTAAACAATATTTGAAACAGAAAAAACTTGCTTTTTTGACATGTCCTGGCCTTGAGGCATATTTTTGAGACACTTATTAATTCCAAAAACATGATGTATGTTTCTGTTCTCAGCAGGTTAATTTATTTTTAGATAATCAGCAGATGAAAACTGCAGTACCCCTTTTGCATCAATAAACATTTACACTTTTCCCATAGTCAGGATCCTGTTATACATGTTAGAATTTGAGGTGCACATAAATAGAATAATTCTTGTATAAATAATTATATATTACATACGTGAATACATATAATTTGTATGGGGCAGTGGATTGCCATGCTGCCTGGAGTTATGGGTTTTAATCTGGCATATATGATTCATGTTTCAGTGATTTTATTCTGGATGGTCTAGTTTTCTCCTACAATACAGAAGAAATTAGATTATATAGTGAATAAAGTACCCCCTCTTGTAAAATATAAGGATAATATAAGTTACCGAGGAGTTTCATGACCATAAAAACATCAGGCCGAAGGCCGAGTGTTTTTATAAAGGTCATGGTACTCCGAGGTAACTTCTAATATCCTCATATTTTGCAACTGGGGGTAGTTTATTTATTATAATACACAAGTTACAATGAGTCATGTGACAGAAATGACATCAGAACTCACCGTTTATAACTAATGACATCAGAACTCACCGTTTATAAGGATATAATTTGCAAGATATTGATGGCTTTTGTGTATTATATTTATATAAAGTACATTGTTTGCCCGTCATAGGCATACCTTTTCTCCAGTTGATCACATCTTATGTTATTTAAAGGAAAACTACATCCACACATGTCTCTATACAAATATATCACATAAAACAGCCCATATCTAAAACAATGTTCTTATAATAAAAGGGTTAATTCACAAATGCACCTGCAAATATCTGTGCTTTAAAATGGACACAATGGAGTTTTCCTGCAAGATGCAAATGAAAGCAGACCTTCAGGAATTGTATCTGTTTTGATGCATCAGATGCATTTGTGTTAGATGCAAACAGGGGCTTGACATCCTGGGTGGTCTTTCTGATGCTGCCACTCCTCACATACAATTTCGAGCTCTGGAGTGGGTCTATGGGGGCCTCATGCACTAGTAGAGCCAAAATTCCAATTCAAAAATGCAACTCAGAGCTTGACTACAATTCTTTGGAATTATTGGCAAACAACACAGCCTTATGGGTGAAAACATCCAAAATTGCACTTTGTAAACTTTGAGTATTTATATAAAAAAGTCTTACCAAATATTACTATATTTATTAATAAAATAGCACAATCTGGGACAAACAATAAAACCGAGCACAAATCTGATTCATACATTTGTTTAAAGGGATCCTGTCATGTGAAAAAATTGCATCAGTTAATAGTGCTGTTCCAGAAGAATTTTTTTATATTTCATTTTGAAATCTGACATGGGGATAGACATTTTGTCAATTTCCCAGCTGCCCAAGTCATGTGACTTGTGCTCTGATAAACTTCAATCGCTCTTTACTGCTGTAGTGCAAACTGGAGTGATATCACCCCCTTCCCTTTCCCCCAACCAGCAGCCTAACAAAAGAACAATGAGAAGGTAATCAGATAACAGCTCCCTATCACAAGATAACAGCTGTCTGGTAGATCTAAGAACAGCACTCAATAGTAAAAACCCATGTCCCACTGCATACTATGAAGTTACATTGAGAAGGAAAAACAACAGCCTGCCAGAAAGCAGTTCCCTCCTAAAGGGCTGGCACAAGTCACATGACCAGGGGCAGCTGGGAAATTGACAAAATGGCTAGCCCTATGTGAGATTTCAATTCTGAATATAAAATAATCTTTTGAGAAATGGATTTCAGTTCCCATGACAGTTTCCCTTTAAGTAGTTCGGATTTTCTGGCTAATTCCACATAAACTTCAAAATAGGATAGGGACCTCTCCCATTGACTAATATACACCCTCGGCAATTCTGAGATGCCGGATTTTCAGATTCTGACTTTTTGGCATCCTTGGTTTAATAAATAAACCCTATATTTTTTTTGCAGACAGCACCAATCCAGGATTTTTTTCAATAAAATGCCTTTATTGAGACATGTGCTCTAACCCACTGGCCAGTGTACTGGGTCAGAACCCATGTCTCAATAAAGGCATATAGATATTCATCTAATACGGATTGGAGTTGGAAGCTGTTTGACGTGCATCAAGTTTGAGCAGTTTGAAGGTTATGGGTGTTGACTAAGAATCCCTTTAATAAATAACCCCCCCCCCAATGTCTTTTCACCAAAAATATATTTTTTTAATGGTATGTTCTATTGTGTAATTCCATATAGATAAGCTCTGTTTTAAGTACTTAAGTTAACCTTTTGTTTTGCATGATCCTCTGTGCTCTTACACAAACCGAGGGCACACATACATAATCTTTTTAGCATCAGGACTGTATATGTGAACATCTGAAGCCTGATTCCAAAATAGCATGACATACTTTACTTTGTTGCACTTTTGAAATATTTTTGCTCTCATAATGGGGCTCCAAATGGGACTTCAGGGTTATTTAACCTTGGCTTGGAGATGAAATGGGTGGGAAAATAGAAAGTAAAATGGGTTGGTAAGTGCAAGGAGTGGGGGCAATATGATGAATGTTAGTGTGACAGGCTGTAAAGCAGATTAGTTTTGACACAAGACCTCTTCCTAGTCTCAGTAGAACTGTGAATAGCATCCTGCCTTCTCAAGCACCCTTTTAAATTGACAAAAAGTGGCACATAGCCATATGATTTCACTTCAAGGAACAATTAAACATGTTTCTAAAATAGTTATTTACCAAAATAAAGACTGGAGTGAGTAAATGTCTAACATAACACCCAGAACCCAACTTCCTGCTTTGCAGCTCTCAGGCAGTCAGCATCTTGAAGGGGGCCCCCCGCGTTGGACAAATCTGTTCATGCAAGTCAGATTCAAAAGCAAACAGTTATGTTCCATATGCCCCTCCCTCAGGTCACTGATAGGTTAAATACTGGTAACCAACAAGAGGGCTGCAAAGCAGGAAGTGGGGTTCTGGCTATTATATTAGACATTATTTACCTACAGCCTTTATACATGTAGATTACATTGTTGGCTAACTAATTATATTGAAAATAGTTTTTATTTTGCACAGCCTATCCATGTATCCAGTTTGTATATTTACACTGAACAATTCTTTTAAGTTGTCACAGCCTTAGGGAATGCTAGCCATTGGTTGGGGTCCTATGCCCTAGTTTTATCTATAATTGTGCCCAATGTTTTGATATGCTGTCCTTTGTTAAAGGAAAACTATACTCCGAAAATGAATTTTTGAGCAACAAATCAAGTGACATATTAAAGAATCTTACCTACCTGGTATATATATTTAAGTAAATATTGCCCTTCTACATCTCTTGCGTTGAACCACCATTTCATGATGATCTGTGTGCTGCCTCAGAGATCACCTGGCCAGAAATATTTCAACTCTAACTGTAAAGGGAAGAAGTGTTGAAGCAAAAGACAGAATTCTGTCTGTTAATTGGCTCATGTGACCTAACTTTATAGTTTGTTTGGTAAGTTTGTGTGCACCGTTGGATCCTAGGATCCCAGGAGGCTGTCCTTATTTTTGGAAATGGCTATTTTCTATTTATGATTACCCAATGGCACATACTACAAAAAAAGTGTATTATTATGAAAATGGTTTATTTACATGAAGCAGGGTTTTACATATGAGTTGTTTTAGGCAATATCTGTTTATAGAGATCTACATTGTTCGGGGGGTATAGTTTTCCTTTAATGGGTTCAGTGGGAGCTATTGTGGTTGCCTGTATTCAATCTGTGAAATCAGGTATGCATGTGTATAACAAAAATATAGTTATATTTATTTTTGGGAGTTCAGGTTTATGCACCTTTTCTATATAAGTCCACCTGAATGAGCTTTATATATATATAAAAAGGTTATATATTTACTTGAACAACAGAAACAAATTGAGAAAGCAAAAAAATCACTCAGACATCATTGTTTGACTTGCCTCTTAACCTCAAAATCTGCTTAGCAAGTAGAGGCGCATAAATGACAATTGACAAACCTCAGCACTTACTGTAGTTATTAAATAGAACTGGAGTTGAAAAGCAATATACACATTACTCAAATGTCAAGAAATGTTGATGGTTATGCAATGGTTACATAAAAAATGGCAGAGAAAAAAGCTTTGTAAAACATTTTTCCATACTTATTCAAATGCCAAGTGATGATTGATATGTTCAATTTGGGATTTTGCTTGAATAGCAGCAAAATGCTGTTTTTGATCCTTTGGAGGAAAAAAAAATCTTCATTTGAATCAAAACCTGACATGCATTCATCAGATATGCTGTTCCCTAAAATGCTTCATGTATCAGGAGTCACCTTTTAAGACACGTCATGCTCAGATTTCATACGAGTACAAATAATACAACCAAGCTCAAGTGTAGCATAAAACACAGGGTAACATCTGGCTGCAACAAGTTAAGGTTTTTTTTTTCTTTATTGTAAAAACTGAAATGTGCGCTTTCCCCCAAAGGGTTCATATAGGGACACTGTCATCCCTAGCTGAAAAATCACATGGTTGCTTCAGCCTGAAGCAGATGGAACAATGCAACTGAGTGGTTAGGGTCACAAAGTAAATGTTGTTGTTGGGCTTCCTGCCTTCTGTTTTTTTTTATTTCCAAAACACTAGCCCTTACTGTTATACATTTAGTATAAAATCACTGCCAGTGTAAAGG
>CM044442.1:90825118-90842714 GCA_024363595.1 Xenopus borealis
GTACATTAATTTTTCATGAAATTCTTTAATGAAGTGATGCCGGCAAAATATTTATGCATAGACAGTTTCAGCCTGTGTAAACTATACTATAAGGTATGAAATTCTAAATTGCAAAAATAATGCATGATTAATTGCATGTGATTCGTACCTTGTGTAAAGGAGAAAATTGTGACTAGTTTGCTGCAATTGTCAAACAAATCCAAAACAGAAAACACTATCCAATGTCAACTTCCAAGTCATGAGAGGGAAGGTGTCTCAGCTGAAACAGTGAACTTGTATATTTTAAATTAAAGCCAACTTAAGCTCAATACAATACATGATAAAATGTGATTAAAAATTATGCCCGCTGAAGAACTCACATTAATGCAAGTAAATAAAAGGCTTAAGGAAATTGAAATGCTTTATTCAGTAATTTAAGCAAAACACATGCTAAGGGAAGACTTATGTGGTTCTTTTTTTTTTTTAACTAAATGAAAACGTATTCTGCATTACTTTTAAAAGATTTTGTTTATTTTGTTGACAGTTTCTCGGAAAGATGTTGATTTTAAAATTTCTTTCCAAAGCTTCCAGTTTACTGAGTCCTGAAATGACACAATTCATAGCAATTAGTTTGTGATCCAATCAATAACACAGCTGTAGAAATCTTTTAAAAGCTGAACCAGTCCTTTTTATCTTTTTAACATCAAACATATTGACATCTAAAAGAGTTGGGAGTAGCACAGTGATTTTATTTTTTTATGTATTTAATAATTTATCTTGTATATACGTGGTTCCCAAATTGTAGGCCTGAAGTTCAGCAAGAGCAAAATTTGTGCAAAATGGGTATTTGACTCTCCTTGTTACTTATATGAGTTTGAAGTTTGAAATTTGGATTGATATTTTTTTTAGGGATTCACCGATTCCAGGATTTGGTTTGGGATTTGGCTAGGATTTGGCCTTTATCCAGCAGGATTCAGCAGAATCCTTGTGCCTGGCCGAACCGAATCCGAATTATAATTTGCATAAGCAAATTAGGGGCAGGAAGGGAAATCACGTAACGGTTTGCAACAAAACAAGGAAGTAAGAAATGTTTTTTCCAATGTTTACTTTCCTGTCACTAATTTGCATATGCAATTAGGATTCAGATTCAGTATGGTATTCGCCAAATCTTTCAGGTAGGATTCAGTGATTCAGCCTAATCCAAAATAGTGGATTTGGGGCATCCCTAATTTATTTGCTATTCTGGCTTTTATTGGAACTACAGATGATTGGCTAATACAACAACTTTTACATATACCTATATGTATAGATAAAAATAGGGGTAACTCTGCTCAAATGATGGAGCCTTGAACCTTGAGCCTTGAATAGGCTGGAAACCACTGTTATAAATGTATTCCAGTCTCTCAAATCAATGCATGGTTGCTAGGGAAATTTGGACCTTAGCAACCAGATTGCTAAAATTACAAACTGGAGAGCTGACACCTCCATATATTCACATAAACTGTACATACCAATATCTATACTTGCTGTAGGTTTTAGTATATGAATAGCCTATGATATTATGTCTGTCCAAGAAATAATCCAAGCCCCTCTTAAAAGACTTCCATTTTGTCTTTTTCTGGTATTTTCGCTGCTTTAGGACTTCGGGTCTCTTCGCCTCTTCGAGACTTAGCATCTTTTCACTGCTTTCGGGACTTCGGGTCTTTTCACTCCTTTTGGGACTTCGGGTCTTTTTGCCCCTTTTGGGACTTCGGGTTTTTTTGCTTCTTTTGGGACTTCAGGTCTTTTTGAACACATGTAGAGTAGTGATGGGCGAATCTCACCCGTTTCGCTTCGCCAAAAAATTAGCGAATTTCCAGCGAAATTCGCGAATTAGCTCGAAAATTCTCGAAACGAGTCGCGCGTCGTTTTTGACGCGCGGCGCGTCAATCGCGTCATTTCCGTTGTGTCGCGTCTTTTTCGTCGCGTCAAAAATGCGCGACTAATTTTTTTGGGTGAATTTTCGCTGGTGAATTTTTGCTGGCGTTTCGCGAATTTATTTGCCAGCGGTGAATCGGTGGAATTCGCGCAAATTCGCCCCTGGCAAATAAATTCGCCCATCACTAATGTAGAGGAGTGTCGAGCGCGGCACCGGAGAAACAATCAATGTTGCTTCAAGTAGAGAAGCACCTCCCAGAACTGCTCTGGCCGCGGTAAAATCTTGCAGAAAACACGAAATGTTTGGAGGACGTCCTCACGTGAATTTAGGGGAACCGATCATGTTTAAAAACTTCAAGCTTTATTGTTTCATCTTAAAAACATAGAACAAGCGGGCAGGGGAATCGGCTTAACGCGTTTAGCAACTGAAAGTCACTTCTTCTGACTTTCAGTCACGAAACGCGTTAAGCCGATTCCCCTGCCTGCTAGTTCTATGTTTTTAAGATGAAATAATAAAGCTTGAAGTTTTTAAACATGGTCGTTTCCCCTCACTTCACGTGAGGACGCCCTCCAAACATTCTGTGTTTACTTCAGGTCTTTTTGCCACTTTTGGGACTTTGGGTCTTTTTGCTGCTTTCGGGACTTCAGCTGTTCGGCACCTCGGCTGTGGAAGATGGAAGAGGAGGTGGCTTCGGCACATCAAGGGGGGCCTGGCTATTTCAAAAGTGCAGCACAGCCAGGCTCCCCTTCAGGCCCAGATGGACCCACCCTGATGGTGGGCCTGGGGCTATTTATCCAAGCAGCAAAGGCTCCACAGAGGAGTATGAGTGGGACTAGATAGACACACTTAGAGTAACTGCTGAAAGCTGAATGTATTCTTCCTGTTTACCCACAGTGATGTGAATATCTACCTATTAACTGATGTTTCTTATTCCTGTTTTGTATTGTTAAATTCCTATGTGGATCATGTTCTTCAATAAATATGTTTTATGATTGTCATAAAAACCACTGGCACCCATTCTTGTGGAATGGGCGCCAAGGTTACAGTTCCACTATACTCTGTCCCCACACCTGAAAAAAATAATATTTATTCCTAGATTATGCTGTGCAAATCTTGTACATACAACATCTGCAAAACATTAATATATGTTTTATGTTGAATTGTAGCCAATACAGATTATAAGTGCAGTGGACAGAGATGAGGCAACAGTTGGACAACATTTTTCCTTTGCATTGGTACCTCAAGCAGCAAATAATACAAACTTCACTATCAGAGACAACAAAGGTAATGGCTTTCCCCAAATCCTAAATGTATAGTAATTTTGCATGAAGAAAATGTAATTGTAAGTAATTATCCAATATGCAGTCATTAAGTTACAGATAAACAGTGTCTGTTTCTATATTTTCTCTTTACTGATAAAACTCTTCTCACAACTAAATTGTGTCTACACAACTAAAGATATAAAAATACAGGTATGGGATCAATTATCTGGAAACCTGTTATCCAGAAAGCTCTGAATTACGGAAAGGCTTTCTCCCATAGACACAATTTTATCCACATGTTTTAAAGTGATTTCCTTTCTCTCTAAACAGTGACTTGTACTTGATCCAAACTAAGATATACAGTAATTAATCCTTATTGGAAGAAAAACCAGCCAATTGGGTGTATTTAATATTTAAATGTTTTTCTAAGAGACTTAAGGTTTGAAGATCCAAATTACAGAAAGGTCCCTTATCCGTAAAACCCCAGGTCCCAAGCATTCTGTATAACAGGTCCCTTACCTGCACTGCTTTCAATTAATATTACATTACAAATGTAATTTTAAATTCTTTCATTTTTTCTGAAATGTGTGTTGAAAGATTTCTTTCTAATGCACACAGTTTTTGAGTTGACACATTATTGTTTTTGCTAAAGCCTTTATTTTTATAACGATCGTGTTTTTGTTTGATTACAGTGTTTTTCTCAATAAAAATGTATGTTTTTATATGAGTGACAATATTTAAAAGGAAAGGCCATATCATATTAAATATGAAAGGGAGAGGAAATTCTTGAGAGAACTTGGATAAATGTTTTTCGCCTTTATTAAGTTTAATTGAATATTAAACTGATGAATTCTGAGGAATTCGGGAGTCAACATTTTTTTATTTATCTGACAATATAAAGAATATACCGATGCCAAATCGGCATAAATTGTACAACCATACACTGTTTAGTTCTATTGGGTGTTAGAGCTCAGTTTAACAGATTAAAGATACTGTTAAATCTGATTTTAAAGACCCTTTAGTCTTTATTTTAATCAAATTCACAATATTTTGTCTGTAAATAATGCTGACTTAGCAAGAAGATGTGATCATTTATGTCTTGAATGGCACAAACTGTGCATTAGTTGGATGCAAAAAGTCACAAGTGCAGGTAGCAATATGATCTTTTTTTCTTGCAGAATCATATTTGGAAGAAGGAACTCAGACCACACATAAAAAAAATGTATAACATTACAAATAGTGATGGGCGAACTTATTCGCCAGGGGCGAATTCGCCAGGGGCGAATTCGCCGTGAATTCCCGCAATTCCCCGCTGGTGAATGAATTCGCAAACGCCAGCAAAAATTCGCTTGGCAAAAATTCGCCAAAAAAAACCGACAAGACGCGTCAAAAAACGTGCCGCGACCCGGTTCGCAAATTTTTCCGCCAATTTGTGAATTTCGCTGAAAATTCGAAAATTTTTGGGCGAAACGAAACTGGGTAGATTCGCCCATCACTAATTCCAAATTTTGAAAGGTTAAAACTATACAAGCATGTAGCTTCAAACATATATCCCTATAGTATACATATATAATTTAATTTTAAAAATTATTGTAACAGTGATTTTTAAATGTTTTTGTATTTTTTCTACAGATAACACAGCTACTATTTCTACATTAAGAGATGGATTTAATCTGCATGAAAACTCCCATTTTTACTTGACAATTGTAATAAATGACAATGGGACCCCACCTCTAAGCAGCACAAACACTCTGACAATTTATGTTTGTGATTGTGGCATGGATGGCAATACAGAAGTTTGTAAAAACAATGGAATGTTCTTGTATCTAGGACTGAACTTAGGTGCTTTAATTGCAATAGGAGTCTGTTCATTTTTAATTTTAGGTGAGTTATGCTTACTATGTTAATAAGATACATTATGATATAACTGATCTATATCAGTTCTGCATGTGAATTCCTTCACTAGGTTAATGTAAACTAGCTAAACTTGCTAATCTAAAAGATATGTGCTGCATCTTTATATTGTAGAATACTTTTTTAGGCCTGTATACTTCTGATTCTAAGAGCATTCAGGAGCCTTCTAAAGTCTACCAATTTTATTGTATAAAAACCTGGAGTAAGCTGGTGTGCTGTTTTACGAAATACTAATATAACAACATTTAATTTTCTTTATGGGGCAAAAAAGATTGAATTATTGTTAAGGTTTGTTAGTGCTGCCTCACTACTGTATATTATAATCAAATGTATAGTACATGTCTTTTTATTTATTTGTTTGCAAAAAGTGAGTTTTTTAATAGACCACTTGAAATGCTATGCTAAAATATACACGTTGTGAAACATGCAGTATTTGACTATTTGACTATCAATTATTTCTTTTCATGTTGTATTTTTATGCTATAATTTAGGGACACATTTACTAAGGGTCGTAGTGAATATTCGAGTAAAATTCGAATTTAAAAAATTAAAATTTCAAAGTAATTTGTAATCAAATAGGCCAAAAAATTTGATTTGAATAGAAAAACTGAAAATTTGAAGTCAAATTTTTGACGTATTGGCTCTTTAAAATCCTTCTAATTCGCCACTTCCCCACCTTAAATCTGCCAAATTTCCTAAGAATTGTAAAGATTTTATGCAAAATCGTTTGAATCCCTTTAAAAACAATAAGATGGTAGAATTTCGAAGTATTTTCACTTCAAAATTCGACCATTAGTAAATCTGCCCCTAAAAGTTTGACATTCACCATATAGTATAATTTTGTCATTTGAACTTGAAACCTTGAAGATTTTATGCTTGAGCTTTGAACAACTATATTTCAGATTACTTCTACAAAATCTTGTATCTGAATTTTATTGACACATTTAAGTTTTGAATAGTAAGTTCTGCTCTTTGTTTTACAGTGCTGAGCATCATTCTGCTCGTGAAATTGAAGAGGAAGCACACTAGGCTTTCAGAGAAAGGAGAAGATTTTAGAGAAAATATTGTCAAGTATGATGATGAAGGAGGTGGAGAAGAAGACACTGAAGCATTTGACATAGGACACCTTACAAATCAAGCCATACTGAGAAAGCATAAACCCAAGAACAGAAAATTCAGAACAGATATCCAAAGTTTTTATAGGATGTCCTTAAAACTTGGACCAGATATTGCTGTATTTAAAGAATTCCTCTTGGAAAAATTAGAGGAAGCTAATGCAGAAACTGATAGTCTTCAACTTGACTCTCTAAAGTGCTATGCATTTGAAGGCACTGGCTCTTTAGCTGGATCACTGAGTTCTATAGAATCAACATCCTCAGATATTGATCCAAACTTTAAGAATATTTGTGACTGGGGACTGCAGATTCAAAGCTCTCCTGAAACCAATAGGGTATGTTATGTTCTTAACCAAATATAAAGTACTTATTTTCTCAAATATTTGTAACTACTTTTTTTCATGGAATCCTGTGAAACATATCTTCTACAGTAAACATTTTTCCATGAATTATGATCATGACAAAGAACATTGTACCAAAGAATTGGGATTAATCTTGTATACAGTAAAATAAAAGGAAAGGGGGATGCACTGGTGACATTGTTCAGCAATTTTGTGTTGAAATATTTTATGAAATAGCTTTACCAATAATTAGAAATATGTGTAAATGAAAATACTTTGATGTGTGATGAAAAACAGAAAAATATGATATTGGTCAAATATAAATGTAATAATAATTGTTATTTTCCTGTCCCATTTAGCGATTAACCTAAAAATTAAAACAGGAATCATCAACATTACATAAAATAAAATATACATTTGCCAATGATACGTTAAATACTAAAAGGTACATATTCCTTTTTATTATAGTCTGTATATGTTTTAAAGCAGATTTTGCACTTATTTCCAGTTTTAGCATATTTTCGTGGAAACCAAATGCAATAAAACAAAATGAAAAACGAAAACAGAGCAAGCTAAGATGTTTTGCTTATAAAATAGTTCAGATTACATTACAGTCCTGGAAATAATATTGCATCATGCTAAAACGCATTTTAGTTGTATATTTAAAATCTTGCTGTCCAGGAAATTATATTTTCAAAATCTATTTTAAAAAGTAAATGTACATGTTTTTAAACCAACTTTTCATTGTCATGATTTCATCTGTAAAATCAGTAGTCCAGTTTGGGAAGAAGCACACCAACTCGGCCAACAGTGCCTTTAATGCATTTATTTGCAGAAATACAAGCGCACAAGCTTTCGGGGACCAACCCCTTCCTCAGGTGCAAGTTTGAAGTAAGTGGTGTGTGGCAAACTAAAAGCTGTTGTTCATCTGTAAAATGTTACACAGTTGAGAATTGTTTTAAACTAACACTGGCTGCAACATAATAGACAGCGCCTTTTCTCTGCAAACAAATGCTGGTACCCAGGGATATGATCTCCCTAAGTGGATTGCAGTGATCAAGGTGAACAGTGTGTAATCAGATCAATTCACCACTAAAGCAAATCCAGTTAGATGGGCAAAAGTATACATAAAGGCTCATAAACTCCTGATTGTGCCAGTGAAAAGCAACTATTCATTATACATGGTTAACTGATTGTTCACTGCACTTGGTATAAAGGAAAACTTACAATAATAGTAAATGGTTAATAATTCTATACCCAAAATATAATTTTTTTTTTTTAATATTTATTTATTTCCAGCACCGTGTCATTACAGAGTAATGTTAGTCACATCATACACCTTAGAATGCACTGGGTTTTTCAACAGTTAAACCCTTTTGGAGAGAAGAGGACAGAAGAAAGGAGAGAAAGGGAAGAAGATTGTGATAGAGGAATAATCAAATGGTATACGAGAACCCATTTAACTAGATTCATACATAATGTTACATATAGCAATCCTAAACAGTTAAGCACTAAAACGACAGAACAATTTACGGTTTATTAGCCCTGTTGGTTTATCTGTCCTATGAGGCATCTGTAGTTCCTCTGAGTATTTAGGTCAGGCCATTAGCCATTCTAGATTAGGTGGAGGTGAACTTTGCTTCCTGGTTGTGTAAGATTCATTTTGTAATATCCAGAGAGTCCAGACCCTGATAAATTTTGAGGGGCAGCTAAATATAATTGTTTTAGTGCTTTACTGGACTCTCTCTAAGCCCATTTGTTTATTTTTGTTTTTGGCAAATCTGCAGAATGTGCTTTGACTGGAATGCTGCATTCCATTCAAGAGAGATGGGCAGGTGAAGCACATAGACATCCAGCCATCTTGCCTCAACCTTGCACTCAAAGGCAGGACAGAATGGGGAGCCTGCATTGGGGCCCTTTCCTAAAAGGGCTGAGCTATGCATGCTCAGTGCAGAACAAAGCATCCAAGGGCAAGTGTTTAGGAAATTAGCATTAAGGGGTATGCTCTTGCACCCATTAGTGCTCTTGCCAGTATCCCACCAGGAGTCATAAATGACCTCTATGGTTTATATATATATATGCATAAAAGGTGTAACGTTTGGCATACATTTATTAAAACAGCATTGGTTGCTACAGGTTACTGCACCTGGGCAAACTTAATGTATTTTATTACATTCCGGAGTAACATTACAATTTAAACTACTATTCATTGCACTTTTCCATACCTGCCTAAATGGTTGGTTACCATTAGTGATGGGCGAATTTATAAATCAGGGGCGAATTTGCAGAAATTCACCCATCACTGGTTACCATATTACCTCTTTACCAGCAAATAATGTACCATAAGTGTGTAGGATTTCTAAGTTTATGGGGGTAAGTGTGTATAATGCAGCAAGTCACTAACACTGTAGGAACAGTAAAGACAAAAATATACTTTCTATTGTCATTACCATATTATTGTTAATATTTACTTCCACATTGTTAATGAATATTAATGTCCCTAGAGTGCTAAAAAAAATAGCTTTTCAGCAAAAAAAAATACTATAGTGCAGTATTTCCTTTACATACCCTTTGCCACAT
The DNA here is from genome assembly GCA_024363595.1 of Xenopus borealis. Lineage (NCBI taxonomy): Eukaryota > Metazoa > Chordata > Amphibia > Anura > Pipidae > Xenopus > Xenopus borealis. The sequence goes on from CM044442.1 coordinate 90,834,228, forward strand.
ACCCTTAATTCAACCCTTTGCCACCTTAATCTTGCTGAATTGTTGTTTTTATCTATGGGGGACCTCCTATAACCTTTATGGAAATTGTTCGAATCGAACAATTTAATCGAACGTTTCTAACGATTTTAATTTGATCAAAGATGGACCTATAAGATCTAAAACGGTCCATTTCGATCAAAAAAACAAGTTTTTTCACTTCGAAATTCGACTCTTGATAAATCTGCCAGTATCAAATACATCCACGATTAAACACCCTGTTTAGTGACTTAAACTCATCAAACACATGTAATTATGAATGCAAGACATGTGGTACACTTACAAACACAGCATTAAACATGCACATATCAATTAGAAGTCCAACATCATTCAAGTCCGATACTTGTCTGGCGTCTCATAGAGTCAACAGAACATGCTCCTGATTTCTGAACAAACGCCTCTGTGCTTATGCTTGTGACATCACCACTGGTGCTTTTTGCCTTCTGGCTGCCTTTTGAGGAATATGAAACATTAAAATTTGCCACTCTTTATTGCTCCAAATGCTATAAACTTTATTGTTCCAAGAACGATTGACCCTATAACAGTCTCTCCTCTATCCAATATTAATAACTTCGCCATAGAACTGCATTTAAACTAATAAAGACAAATACAAGAGATCCTCTGCACTCAATATATTTAAGCTGGCCAACTACGTAAAAGTCATCCCATATCTGGTCAGTCCTACGCTCAATTTTCATCTGATTTATTAAGAATTCTATTGCTTCATTATACATTTTAAAAAGGGACTAAATTTTACCTGCAACTTAGCTGCTTTCAAAGTAAAACTCCCAATCTTGGTTGCCCTTTTATTAGACACAAACAATCCCTGTTTTGTTTAAAAGGCAAGGCATTTTTTAGTAGCTGTATGCACAAAATGTCTCAATATCTTAAATATATTGATAATGGGTTGAGTGCAGAGGACCTCTTGTATTTGTCTATATGTATTTTGTGGTCACAACCTCATTGCACAACTTATTACACTAAAAAGGCTCTAAGGTTAAAATCTATATTAAGACCCTGAGGACAAAGGGTATTTAGCATTTAAATCTACCAGCTTTCTGTTTCAATGTATTTCACTTCCTCTCAGTGTTCCTCTCAGTGTCCCTTTCAGTGTCCAATAAACAAATTAGCATACCTTGATGCAAGCTGTGTCCCCATGGCAGTGCTTCAAATCTGCAGGTAATAGTTTCCATTGTGCCAAAAAAGTATAAAAAGTATAAAATCTATACTATCAGTTATAAACTCTATCATATTCTCTTCTAATCCTCATCTTGTAGTAAATAATGTTTCACAGCTCTATCCCCTGATCATGTCTAATACATGTATATTATGATTTAACATCCAGGATTGCAATCAACATACCCACTTCTCACTTTATCTTTTAAGATGTAAAAAATCCCTGTAAAATCCTTAATATGAGTTATCACATATTTGAATTTTAAATCAATAAAGTGGGATAAATTACTTGTCACCGACTTTATAGGGGTTTTATTAATTTTGCGTAAGATGTAGAAAATTGTGAATTTTGGATATTTTATATTTAAAAGATTACTTTCCTCCAAACGAATCACCATCTTACTTTCAGCCTTAGTAAGCATATGACACAACTTTCTTTAGAAGACAATTGGGAGATTTGTTTTTTACTTTTTATAAGTGTTTATATCCCCCACTAATTTAGTACATTCTTCAGTATGCATTAAAATGATCCCACCACCATTATCTGCTGGTTTTATAATAATATTAGTATTATCCATTAGTTTTTATTGCTTTTTGTTCACCTTTTGTCAAATCTTTTTTACTAAGCCCTTCCTTACTTTCTCCAAATTTTCCAAATATTTAATATTTTCATACTCAGCTCACATACTCAGCTCACAGCTCTCCCTTTTTTTCTTAATAGTTTTAGTCTTTTCACTGGTGCATTCATGATTGTAAAGTATGCTGTTATTAATCATAAAATACATCAATTAACATATACATTTTTGTGCATCAATGAAAAGGTTAAAACCATTTGGTTTATGGGTTTGGGCAAAGGTTAGGCCTTTCAAAAGAAATGTTTGCTGATTTTCAAAAGTACCTGTAAATTTAAATGAAATATACCATTTTTACTCGGAGCATTTACAGTACCTTTTCATTTTTTTACCTTCCTCCTGACTTTTTTTCTTTACTTTCCTCTTTCTTTTAATTGTGTGAAATGATTACTGCATATACTAGTTCTTTGTTGTTCTGGCATGCCTCACTATTCCGATGTCTTGTGAGTATACTGGAACACCAGAAATATACTGAAAAGCGGATGGCTGGCCTACTATTTCCTACTATCTCTTTCACTCACTAATTTTTAATTTCCCCAGTTTTATTTTCTGTCCCAATACACTCCTTGTTCTTTGTATATTTGGACACTTGTCTTGATACTGTTATATTTTCCTTCCCTGTTAAAATTTCTGTTCATATTCATTTTGTATCTGTGATTGTTTTTATCCCAATACTTTTCCACCTTCACTTGACTGGATCTGTTTCTTCTCCCTTAAAAAGGCTGCTGCAGCATTTTGCTCACAACATGTTCTCCTCCCATTTGTTCTTATTTTGTAATGGATACATTTAAACTGGAAAGTTGGTGGATTTATAGGCTAAAGACCTCAGGTTCCTAATATATATTTTAATCTTAGAGCCTTTTTTTGTAATAAGTTTTTAATGCTTACAGTATATTTATATTTTTACTGCCTAATTTCAGTAGATGCCTGGTGGTGTTATTTGAGAAAAAAAATGGTATACTATAATAAAGTGATTATGTTTCCAGTATAATTTTTGTATTTTAAATGCATTTCTGTGGTGAACTTATCAATATTGGATAGAGGAGAGACTGTTATAGATTCAAGCGTTCTTGGAACAATAAAGTTTATGCAAGTGCCTTTGAAGTTTACAGGTTTTACATCCCTCAAGAGAGAAACGCATCAGTGGTGATGTCACAAGCACAAGTGTAGAGTCGTTTGTGCAGGAATCAGGAGCATCTACAGTGGACTCTAGGAGAAGCCAGAAAAGTATCAGACTTGAACAAGACGTTTAACAATATTTATGTGTTTAATGCTGTGTTTGTAAGGGTACCGCTTGCTACATTCCTACTGACCTGCTACTCAACACTTCTCTCATTTCCTCCTCACTTGCTCAGATTCAAGACTTTGCAAGAGCTGCTCCCCTCCTCTGGAATTCTCTCCCACGGTCTGTCTGACTTTCTCCCAACCTTTCTGCTTTCAAGAAATCTCTTAAAACACACTCCTTTCAAGAAGCCTACCCTCACTCTTAACTACCAAATACAATACTACTTATAGTACCACATTTCTCACCCACTTAATTCGCTTTTGCCCATTCGAATGCGAATGGCTCAGCATAGGAGGGCAAAATCTACAGGGCAAGACTCAGCTGTCTTTCTACACCTAAAATACAAGGGACACTCATTTGAAGATAACAATGTCCAAATTTTGGATAAAGAAGATCACTTGTTTGAAAGAGGCGTGAAAGAAGCGATTCATGTCAAGGTAGAGAAACCATCCCTGAATAGAGATAGGGGCCTTCGACACCACCTGTCTGCTACATACAATGCTGTTCTCACATCAGTACCAAAGAGGTTTCAGAACACTTCACACATCCATTCATGCAACTCACACAAGTAACACCTGTGTCTAGGAGTTGCATGACACATTGGTAATCCCATCACAGTAACTACACAGATTCAAATTCAGATGTCACCTCTTTGAAGAGTTACAATGTGCCATTGTGATTGGATTAGTGGAAGAGTTTATATGTCAATAACTTCCCATACCAGTCAGTTGAACTGAAGAATAGTGATGGGCGAATCTCACCCGTTTCGCAGAAAAATTAGTGAATTTCCAGCAAAATCGTTTTTGACGCGCGTCGCGTCGTTTCCGACGTGCGTCGCGTTGTTTCCGCATCGCGTCAAAAACGACGCGTGACTCTTTTTTTGGGTGAATTTTCGCTGGCGAATTTTTGCTGGTGTTTCGCGAATTTATTTGCCAGCAGCGAATCGCGGGAATTCGCCGCGAATTCGCCCCATGCGAATAAATTCGCCCATCACTACTGAAGAAGCTGCTTGGATGATAATAATTACTCAGCAGTCCAGTTGTTTTAGAATTACTTATATCAGATATAACAGATTATATTCTTTATTTGGCACCATGAAGAACTTTTTTCATGCTTGTGTTGCTCCACAGCTCTTTTTTTTAACATCTGAATGCAGTTCATGGGTAAAAAAGTTTGGGGACCCATGTTCTACTCTATTGTGTGAAAGCTGAACTGCTGATACAGTCAGAAAACTGCAAATTGGTGTCTGTTTCTCCCATCTGCCCTCACTTTGCCACTACCTGCTTGAGCAAATTCCCATGATTTGCATTAAATTAGTGGCCTGTAACCTAAACATAATCATGTCCAATTTTACAATAGTAGGAAAAGCAAACTGCTTTACAACAGTAGCAGATTGGTGTAATATATGTATAAAGTTAAAGGTGGAGAATTATGACAAAATAAAATTCTGAATTCTGAACACAGCAAGCAGTTGAACTCAAATGTAACCCGTGTTATAAATTAATTTTAAGAATGCTCTAAAACCTCCTTCCATGCAAGCAAGTATGCTCCAAAAAGCTTATAGGGAAAACATGAGGAAAAATGTTCACATCAGTTAATAGTGCTGCAGTTAATAGTGCTGCACTGAAATCCATTTTTCAAAAGAGCAAACATTTTTTTTTATATTCAATTTTGAAATCTGAGATGTGGCTAAACATATAGTCCGTTTCCCAGCTGCCCACATCTGCTGTACTACAAGTTGGAGTGATATCACCCCCTTTCCCCCACAGCAGCCTAACAAAAGAAAAATGGGAAGGTAACCAGATAGCAGCTCTCTTACACAAGATAACAGCTCATTGGTAGACCTAAGAACACACAATAGTAAAAGCCAAGTTCCACTGAGACTGATTCGGTTACATTAAGGAGGAGAAATAACAGCCTGCTAGAAGGTAGTTCCATCCTAAAGTGCAGGCACAAGTCACATGACTGGGGGAAGCTGGGAAACTGACAATATGTCTAGCCCCATCTCAGATTTCAAAATTGAATATAAAAAAAACTTGTTTTCTCTTTTGAGAATTGAATTTCAATGCAGAAGTCAGCCGGAGTAGCACTATTAACTGATGCGTTTTGAAAAAAGCATGTTTTCCCATGACAGTATCCCTTTAAGTACCACACAGTAGTACTGTAATGTATACAGTATATGTATATACCACCTATTGTAAAATAGGTGGTATATACATATACCACCTATTGTAAAATAAACAGGGATTATTTTTTTAATAAAGTGGCATAACTATGCACCAGTTATAACTGACAACATCAGCATTTAAAATGATAGGTGTTATGTTACAGAAAATAATAGAATTACTGTGGTGCTACTTGTGCGTTGCCTTTTAGTGCTGGAGTTCTAAGTTCAATCCCGACAAGGGGACTATTTGCAAAGGAATTTGTTGTTCTTCCCTTGTTTGCATGGGTTCTTGGTTTACTCTGTTTCCTCCCACATAATAAAATAAATTAAATGAATTGATAAATGTGGTACAGGTATGAAACCTGTTATCCAGAATGCTCAGGACCAGGGATTTTCTGGATAATGAATATTTCCATAATTTTGGTCTTCATCGTCTACTAAAAAATCATGAAAACATTGAATAAACCCAATAAGTGGGTTCTGCTTCCAATAATGATCAACAAGTCACTGCTTTATTATTTCAGAGAAATTAATTTTAAACAGCTGGATTATTTGATTATAATGGAGCCTATGGGAGATGACCTTTCTGTAAATAAGAGCCTTCTGGATCAAGGGTTTCCGGATAACCAACCCCATACCTGTATGACCATAGATTGTAGTAAACTCTACGGGTAAAGCTGATTTGAGTAAGTTATATAAATTAAGTGTATATACAGTATATGTTCAATTGCCTCTGTGCTGCTGTATGAAAAGAACTTATGTTGCAATGTTTTCAGATCATACCGTGTCAACGAGTGTAATATGAAATTGTTAAAGGACATCTATTGTAGGATTATGATGCTTAAGGTTGCAACATTCACATGTTCAATGCCATATTGAATGTTCAGCTTTATAATGTATATACATACTGCTTATATAACCAAGCAAAAATGCCAATCACCCCAAAAAGATTAATTCTTAACACTGCTTCCATGCCTATGCAATGCAGCATCATTTTTATCTATACATTTAAAACATTTTAAAATTATAACTATGTACAACATAAAAAATTTGTCAGTAGAAACACAGAACATTTTAATATGTTTAGCAGCTGAATTTTTATTTTAAATGAACTGGCTCTGATTTAATTAATACAGTGCAAATCACAATATATTGTAATAGAACATTAATGAATGATTTGTGTATACGTACTGTATGTTTAAATAAAAAATTGCTTGGAAATAAGTTAAGTAGTATCCCTTAAAAACTAACATTAGACAAGTCCCAACTTTTCCAATCAAAATAGTTTTTAGATGTAATTAATGAAGCTCAGCAGTTTCTTGAAATGTTTGACCACCATACACAAGTGGGTTGTTACTGAACAGTTGTTTCAGCATCTCTAACAATGCTCAGATGCTTTCTACCTGACTCCAGGCAAGCACACCACTGAGATGTCACTTTTGAAAGGTATTCGAAAATAATTCTGCTGAATTAGGTTTCCCTGCCTGAATTTTACTTCTAATACCACACTAGCAGTAATGTTATTATAAAGTTCAGCAGCTTAGCACCCCATATGTTTTTATGATTCAGTAGCTTTAGCTACAGATAACAAAGACATAATAAAAGTTATAGCTACTGTAAGTCTCCAAACTGTGTGGTTTAGGGTTTAGGTTTGCACCCAATCAGTGGAATAATATTGACATACAGATAGATTTCTTTTTTAACGTGGGTGCTAATGTGCAGATACCCATAGCAAACAATCAACAAATCGTTTTTTTGCAGTCTACTACAAATAAGAAAATAAAAGCTAAGAGCTGACTGGTCTCTATGGTCATCCTGTACTGCTGCAATTTGTAAATCAGACCCAGGCTATGCAGAGTCCTTGAATGATAACTGTTATGTAGAATCAGCAGTTCTCAAACTGTGGGGCATGTAAAGTTGCTCTTCCAGGTACATCTTAAACCAGCGATACCCAACCAGTAGCTTGCGAGCAACATGTTGCTCTCCAGCCCCTTGGATGTTGCTCCCAGTGGCCTCAAAGCAGGTGCTTATATTTGAATTACTGGCTTAGAGGCCAGTTTTGGTTGCATAAAAAACAGATGTCCTGCTAAACATTCTCTCCTGTAGGCTGCCAGTCCATATAGGGGTTACCAAAAAGCCAATCAGAGCTCTTATTTGACATCCCCATGGACTTTTTCATGCTTGTGTTGCTCTCCAACTCATTTTCAAATTTAGATGTGGCTCACGAGCAAAAAAGGTTGGGGACCCCTGTCTTAAAGGTTTATTTGAAGCTCAATTAGTGGTAGGGTTGCCACCTGGGTGGTATTTCACAAGCCTAACCAGCAAAATACCAGCCTAACCCGGGGCTGGTATCACAAATTTATGTACTTTACTTTGTACAAATTTATGTAAATTTGTACTAACTAAAGTTATGTACTTGCCAGTATATTTGCACTAACTTGTCCTCAACCAGCCTCCGATATGCCCCAACCCGCCTCCTATCCCCTCTCCCAATTCCTCCTCTAACCTGCCCTACTTACTGTTTCCTCTTTGATGTCTTGCATTTATGTCACAACTCTGACCCTGACATCCTGGAGTTGCCCTCACCGGTTAGAAAACAGCTTACACCGGTAAATTGCAGGAGTGGTTTCTATCTTGGGCACTGGTGAATTCCCTGTATGGTTGCCAGATTTCTCAACCTGTGTAGAATTAGCATTGACTGGTTTGTCTGCTAGAGTTTGTGTACATGGTGGCTGGCTTGTGCATGTTTACCTGCAAGTTTGCTAAGTTAGCATCAGCAGTGTGCATGTGCAATACCTGAACTTGAATCTTGCATTAAGTAGTTTCAGTGTGCAGTAGCAGGTTTGGCTTCAGTCTTGCATGTGCTGTTGCAGCCTACTCTCCTTAGGTGTCCCTTTACTGAATTGGGCTTTGATAGTGTGTTCTTCTACTTATGGACTTCTTCGCTGTGTTTTGTATCAGAACTGAGTTGGTTGATCTTATCTGATCTCTGGTTGGTGCTAAGTTTTGACTGCTATCAACACTAGTGATCGCTGTTGGGCTAGATGCGGGTAAGTGGTAAGTGTAATTCTCTAGGGCCATATGTTAGTGCTAAGGGTTGAGTGCATACCTCCAGCAGCAGTAGTAGTAGATATATCCAAGTTGTTGCCAGATCCTGGTGTAAATAATCTGGCTTTTTGGTGGTTTTTAGA
>CM044442.1:90859173-90889959 GCA_024363595.1 Xenopus borealis
GTAAGGTTTGCTTGGGATTTGTCATTTTTGGAAAACACACCTACAATTTTTAACGTACTGTATATTTGTGCTAATGATATAGATATATCTTCAACTGTCTCTTACAACATGGAAAGAATGTCCTCTCTCTAGTCATTGATGCTTCAAAACATGTTTTAGCCTGTACTTAACTAAACACGTTATTTTGGTTTTCATGTAGTCACTTGGTATCTCATCAAAATTATTATTATCAAGACAGTAATTCTTGCAGCACAGAAGCTGTATGCAGGAATAAATCAGTCTGCTATTTGTTTTATAATTAACCATAATTTCAAGAAAGAAGCTGCATGGTCACATGCATATATATTTTGAATATGATAACTTTGATAAAAAGTATGAAGTCTGATATCCCAGTTTGAATGAAAATAGCCATATGGCGGAGAAGAAGGAAGGGTACAGGGTTAATTATTAGTGAGATCCAGAAATTAATTAATTTTAAATTCTATGGGGGAAATTCTCAAGGTACTTATGGGTGATGTAAACCTAAGCTGAACTATATTTGTCTGTTGCATGTATTATTAATTTCTGTACCGATAAGATTCATTACTATGAATGTAATGCTGGTACTTTAATATTGGTAATAACTAGCTAATGTTCTTACTGCAGTTTAATTAAGATCATATTCAAAATATATATGCATGTGACCATGCAGCTTCTTTCATGAAATTATGGTTAATTATAAAACAAATAACAGACTGATTTATTCCTGCATACAGCTTCTGTGCTGCAAGGATTACTGTTGCTTTTCAAATTGTTATATGAATAGCAATTGTAGCATTGCTTCTCAATAACTGTATTATACCAACATCCTCTGAATCATAAATGACTAATATAAATTATCATTTGTTTTACTCTCCCTTGAGAGATTAATGTAATTGCCATATCTATATCTTGCCTTTTTCAAGTTAATAAGAAGAATCAAATGGGAATGCAGTGTCAGACAGCTCTTTATAACTTGAAAATGTTTTTTTAACCTTGTCTGACTCATTTTTTCCACCCAAGACTATCAAATATAATAGTCAGGGGACCCTATTCTGATGGAGAATGCTAAAAGCAAAATCCTCACCATAATCAGCATTTCTAAAAGATAATTTATTTCAAGCTGTTTTTTTTTTGCTTTTATTAGATTGGTTTTTAAATTACATAAATTTATCTGGATATTTCTTTAGGATTCTGTCAGAAAATAGCTTGGTTTCTTAGTTAGTAATAATGAAAAGAGCTTGTGCAGTTTCTCTATGAAATTAATTGAAGTCTTCTCCACCAATTTACTTTTATGTTGACTGGTTTCCCACAGGCAGGCTATTTTGTCACATAATAATCATTCAACTACAGTTCTGCAATTGACCTGACTGAGACACTGGGAAGAAAACATACACTCCTGTGCAATTAACTGGGCAGACTGAATGTGAAATAAACCTTGATCAACTAATACAATATCATTTGCTGACACAGACAGTATTCAGAGATGCTTAAACAATGGTAGGAGGCTAAACACTTTTGACGTATTGACTTGTCTATGTACAAATCGTTAGGTGTTTGAGTGGAGTATAAACATAATGCATTTTTTTTTAAGAAGGCAAATTATTTTTAAAAAGTAAAAAAATATATAAAACTAGATTTTTAGGGGCAAACTTTTGATAACAATGTCTGATGTGGTTGAGAAAATATGGAAATGAGAATGTATTCACATAAACAGGAGGTAAATCCTTATTACAGTATAGGTGTGGGATCCATTATCCAGAAAGCTCCAAAATATGCAAAGGCCATCTCCATTAAGCTCCATTTTAATAAAATAATTCACATTTTAAAAACTATTTCCTTTTTCTCTATAATTATAAAACAGTACCTTGTATTTGAGATATAATTAATCCTTATTGGAGGCAAACCAATTCTCTTTTTTTATTGTTTAAATTATTTTCAGCAGACTTAAGATATTAAAGATTCACTAAAGCGCGAACCGTCTAAGGCTATCGCTAATTCGCCAGCGTGACGTCATTTCACAACTTCGCAAATTCACTAACACGGACTCTGGCGAATTTTCGCTAGCGAAGTAGATATACTTGCGCAACTTCACACCCTTACGCCAGGCGAAGTTGCGCACTGACGAAGGATCGTAACTTCGCAAATTCACTAAGATGAACATTTTCCTCAACTTAACGTCTAGCACTTACGCTAGACGTTACTTCGCCTGGTCAGACCAGGCGAGGTTCAATACAATAGATAGGAGGTTGAAAAAAAAATGTAAAAATTTTTCTAAGTCCCAAAAAAACGCCGGCGTATTTTAGCATAGGAGGGTGATAGTCTGAAAAAGATCGATAATTTTTTTGGGGGGGTTACCCTTCTTCCCCCCCCTACATTTCCTAACATATGGCAACACAACTATACAAGGGGCACATGTAGGGCAGTAGGACAACTTTATTTAATTTATTTAAGGTTTTCGGGGCTTATATAGTGGAATGTAGTGGCTGTAACATATACTTCTATTATAAGTTAAAGTTCCCGCCGTATGCAAATTAGCCTTCGCTAGCGTAACAACGCTCTGCCTAGCGAAGTAACACTAGCGCAACTACGCTACCGTTCGCCGACCTGAGCGTAAATTCAAACTTTAGTGAATTTGCGTAGTGCTGGCGAAAATTCGCCTGGCGAAGTGCGGCGAAGGCTAGCGAAGAATACGCTGGCGAATTTTCAGATCTTAGTGAATTTGCCCCACTTTTAATTTATGGAAAGGTCTCTTATCTGGTAATCTCAAGGTCCCAGCGATTTGGATAACAGGTCTCATAATTGTACTGTGTTCAATCTATAACTCAATATCAAATTTTTATTGGAAGTGGGATTTTATTATGCGGGGCCTGATATGAATGTACACTATTTAGGGGCATATTTAGCAAGAATCTAATTTGAGTTCTGTGAGGGTTTTTTTTTCGATAAACTCGAATTTCAAATTTTTTGGTGTTTATGGTAAAATGTCTGAATGTCAAAAACCTTGCATGAAAAAATGATGGGAAAAAAACTCTAATGATCGAGTTCAAAAAATATTGAATCATGGAAAGAAAGGACATTCAATTTCTGATAAATTTGCCCCTAAATGTACTTGAAATTTTATAGATTAACACATTACTACTAGGACCAAACAAACTATACATGCTGAACTATAGGCATCTATTCTGAAGAGAACTGGGTTGTCTATTTGAAAACACACTGGCACATAGTGAATTACAAGCTATATTTTGATAAGACCTCACTTTTACCACTGTGTTAGAAAAATTAGATAATGTGCAAATGGTACATGGTTTTATATACAGTACTTATTGATGCATGGTTTCATACATGGGAAAGTTAACTACATCCATGGACATACTGATACTGTGCCATTTCTCTTGCTTATGTTGGAGTTCGGTTAAGGATTTAAGGTGGCCATAGACATTAAGATTTTTGAAAGATCTGTTCATTTACGTAGGACCAAGCTTATCCTGAAATGATAATTTAATTGTACAATTTGTTCATCAACTAAAAAGATCATTTTAAGAGATATGGCCTAGTTGAAGCTAGGAAAACTTTGGATAGCTGCTTTCTTTGCCCTGCAAACAATTGGACAATGGATAAATTTCACTGTGAACAATCAAACTTTCTAAAATGACCGATCAATTTTCTCACCAATGTTGGCTGAAAAATTGTTAGATGCACAATCATTCTGTGCCCACCAAGCTCACAATAACTTGACGGATTCCTCTGATCTCACTAAAATTGTCTGGGAGATAAAAATCTTAACATCTATGGCTACCTGTAGAGTGCAAGCATGATACGGAGTTTAAAAGTAATCTGTAGTAAGATACTATAAATTAATATATTGGTATATAAGTATAGAGATCTATTTATTTAGTTTAATGGCAAACTAATGTTAATTTAATAAAACTGTAATTTTTCTTGCTCAAAGAATCTGCCCAAACTCCCAAACTCGAACCCCCATTATATATCTATTGTTCTCGAAAAAAAGTTTTAAAACATAGCAACAAAATTGATAGTCAAAAGAATTGTACAACTTTTTTGAATCGATGCTCAGAAAACTCAACCTTTTTGAGTTGTTGCACGAAAAATGTAAATAATTTGGATTATCAAAGGCAATTTCAAAACAGAAAATGAACGCAAAGTGTGGGAATATAAACTTATGCAAGCCTTAGGAGTCTGGAGACAGGACTGAAATTAGGCCAAGGATTTATGGCTAATTACCAAGACTAGACACAGATGCATACATTTTTAAAAAACTAATCTGTGGAGACAACAAAGACTTTTTACTTTAAGAAGACCGGTGCTGTGCTTAAAACGTCTTCTATGAGACAACAAACTACTACAGGGACCTGTTATTTACTTTACACCTTAAGTCTAACTTGTGCCTGGTCTACTTTACATAACCCACCTCCCTGTAAGTCTAAATTCACTTTGTTCCAGCAGGTTGTGATGAGCCCCAAGTTTATTTTTAATCCTAGTCTATTCCTGTACCCCATACAAGGTACACGGTGTAGGGATTACGATGAAAAATAGGTGGAAAAAGACCAGGAGAAGCGCAGTGCTTTGCTCCAAATTATCCTTTTAATAGACATTACTTTTCGAGCACAGTTGCCCTTTATCAAGAGTACAGTACATTAGCACCATTAGCACATTCTCTTTAAAGAGAAAAGTTGGGTGGAGAATAGGTGGTCTGCCTCTAGGAGGAGGGTACAGGTCCCTGTCAATCTGTGCACATAATCACCCATAATAATACATCACACGTGCAAATACATTAGTCCATTATACGTCGCCACCTGAAAAAAACCCCATGGTAATCTGTGTCAAAGTCCAAAAAAGTCCATTATATTATATCATTAGAAACTATTCAGAAAACCACTGTTGATGGCCTTTTTTTCTCAACCTGGTTAAATAAAAGCATTAGACAAATAAAATCAGTAAGTCCCCAGAACTGCAATTCCTTGCCTACTGGGACAACACATTGACACATAGGTAACCAGTTACTTTCAAATATTATATTTATACATAAATTAGTCAATATTGTTTGCATAAAATCTAGCTCTGCCCTTCAGACTAACAGGCATTGCTATTAAATACTTAATTTCTTACCCTTAGAAAGTTAGGGCAGCATTCACTTGTATCTCTGCAGTAGCACAAAGCATGTGTTAGATTGAATATTATAGGAAGCATCTTACCTTCCATTGGTCATGCAGATCCTTTGGATGCATACTATGCAAATTCTTGATCCAAACAGCTTCTCTCTGCAATAATGTTTTTTTTTTTAATCACCTCCTCTCGTATGTGCCTTTACTACTTCTATTACCAGCAATTTTAACTGAGATGGATTATGTTGGTTGTTGAAAAAATGATGCAACACTACTGTATCTGTGCCAGTATTGGGGGCAAAATTTCTAATATTTCCCTTGTGCTCTTTTATTCATTCTTTCACACACCTCGACGGTTTCCCTATATATATCTTGCCAAAAGGGTATTCCATTAGGTACATTGTATTGCATGTGGCATAATGCTTCATATTAATTTTGTGTCCTTTTGTGGGATGACAGATGTTTTGGCACTTTATAACGGATGAACAGGTGAGCGGAGGTGATAGGAAAAAAGCATTATTGCAGAGAGAAGCTGTGTGGATTAAGAAATTGGATAGTAAGCATCCAAATGGTGCTAATGTGCACTTGATAAAGGGCAACTCTGCTCAAAACATGTAGTGTCTAATAAAAGGATAATTTGCAGCAAAGCACTGCACTTCTCCTGGTCTGAGTCAATCTATTTTTCATTGTACTCCCTATAAATCTGTCCCTGCTTGCAATACAAAGTATGCTTGTGTGTTGTTTCTCCATTTGCCCCTCACAATTTTTTTTTTGTAAACAAAATTTTGTTTATACTGTATGTCAGTGCCAACATAGCTTCTTTGTAATCAACTTTGAAAAAGGAACTTCAATGTTCTGAAAGCTTGTGTGATTATCATCTTAGTTAGACAATAAAGGTATCACCTTTACAACACTTTTATTCTTCAAAAGTTCTACCTTATTCATTTTTCAACGGACTAACACAGTACAATAAAAGCTACCTATCCTGAGATATGTATTACTATTACAGACCACTCTAGTTTAGTCATAATCAAGGTAACAATGACTATCATCTTCACTAGTAAATAAGAGTGTCTTTTTATCACAAGACGGCAACTCTTTAAAATAGTGGCTGGATAACATTGTACACAGACCCAAAAACATACTGTAGTTTATATTTTAAATGACACATTTGATGTTGGTAGAGAAAATTAAGGTACTGTAAGCCAACAAAAGTTTAAGTTAATATTTACATTGTATCCTAAAGTGTATGAACTCCAAATGGCAAATATAATCACAACAGACCTCATTACAATGAATATTTGAAGAAAATCAAGACACTCTCCTAATTTATTTTCCCATTTGCCTCATCACGAGCTCACATCACTTTAAAATATTAATTTCTGTACTGTATGATCTCACTATAAACAATTTTTCCTTGCTCTTGTTCTATCTGATTTCAGAAGATGACCTTGTGTCATTGTGAAAACCCTTTGGGTGAAATGTTCCTAAGCAGCTTTTTAATGACATTGATTATGTCTTTGTAAACCATATCAAATGATATAAATTCTTAACAAACATTTGTATCATATAACGTGGGGCCGATCAGCGAAGGATTTAATTATTTTAAGTTTTTTCGATTGCCTACTTCGCCAGATTGGACCTACCGAATTGCAATAGAAGCCTATGGGAGCCCTCCCATAGAAAGCTCAGTTGTGGTTTTTTGAACAAGGAATCTTTCCATCATTTGGATCACCATATGTTGTCTACGAAAAAAATTACACAAATGCCATGGGATTGTTTTTCATTCAGTAACAATTAGTATATCTTAGTTGGGATCAAGGTACTGTTTTATTATTACAGAGAAAAAGGAAATAATCTTTTAAAACTTGATGGATTGTATGGGAGATTGTTTTCCTATAATTCAAGTGTTCTGGAAAACAGAACCCATACCGGTATAATGTAAAAATATAATACTGAGAATATTTAATAGCACAAAATAAAGATAAATATGCCATTAGTATGAGAATTCTTATTTGTTTTTTTCCTTATTCATCCTAAAGATCAAATAATTTTATGTTTATTCCATTTCCTATCCCTTTTTCTATAACTATATGCTTTAATTACTTCAAATAAAATGTAAATGTCTGATAGAATAAAGATATAGATTAAGATACATATAAAACCTGTTTATTTAGGTATTTTTACAATATGAGTGAAATTATTTCCTTTTGGGTTAAAATTAAATATGGTTTATATTCTTGGATTAAACATTAGCTTTCTTAGTCTAGTCACTGGCATAATGAGCAATCATTGAACAAATAAATATTTGAGACATTGCAAAATCCATGTTTTAGTAAAAAAACACCCTACAATCATTTTCAAATTACATAACTGATCAGTATAATGAGGCTTTGATTCCTTCAGTATGTCCTTAATAAATTCCTGCTGGGATGTGTTATTCTACTGCCAATACAAAGTCTACCTGTTCAAGGACAGTAAAAACAAATAAAATAAGTACTTAGCTTAGGTAGTGCACTAAATAGCTTTAGCTGCATTTTGAACAACAATCTGAGCAATGTCCTTAACTTGATTTTGTTCTAAATGCAGTTGTTCCTCCCTAGCCAGCTTTGTTGAATTAATCCATTAACTGCCTGGCACCTACTTGAGGCTTAATCAGATACAAGTGTTTGTGTTCCAAGAATGCAAATTGGCACCCAGAGTGAAATGGCGTCCTTGGACTGAAAAACATAGTTAGACATTGAACCCCAAATGTTATAAGTAACACCATGTTGATCCATTCTAATATAAATGTTTTCCAACATGCATTTCTGATTACTATTCTAACTGTTTCAATAGCTTTTCATTATGCTATTGAGTTTAAGCTTTCATGTCTGTAATAATGTCTGTAATAATCAGCATGCTATGTATTTCTTTTTTAAGGACAACACGTCTACTGTAATGGCTATTGGACTAAAATGTTTCATGCACTGTGCACCCTGCCTTTATTTAGCACGAGTAGTGATTGGCGAATTCCTGCAATTCGACGCAGGCAAATAAATTTGTGAAATTTCGCGAAAACTTGCCGGGGTCTCGCTTTTGGACACATGCTTCCTTTTTTGGATGCACGCGCCATTGCGGGCATTGAAAAAATGGCGATTTGCCCATCAATATACATGAGTCCTATAGTCTGGCAAGACCTGCTTTGTTTCTTTGATAACAAATGACCCAGGTCCAAACCAAGGTTAACAGGGCTTAGAAATTATTCATATTTTCATAAATTGTATAACCATACCTGATAAAAAACATTTATATTATAAAGCCCATTAGAATAATTAATCACCAACAAGGTACTACTTTGTTATTACTAGGGATGCCGAATGCACCGAATCCAGGATTTGGTTTGGTATGTGGCCAAGTTCTGGTCTTTTTACGCTGGATTTGGATGTATGTATGTATTTATGTATGTATGTATGTATATTTTTATTTGTATAGCGCTCCTTGAGGGCAAAGCACTGTACAGCAACAATAAATTAGTTGTAGCAAACGAGGGTTCACTGCATTAATAAGTAACAATAAGTGCATTATTAGAAGTACAATTCATATAAATATAAAATATAATTATGCAGTGTCGAGGAGACAAAAGGATGGAGGACCTTACCCTGTGGGGCTTAAAGTCTAAATGGGAGGGTAGTAGAAGAATCTTCGTGCCTACCCAAACCAAATCCAAATCCTTAAAATCATGTGACGTTACATCACAAAACAAAGTAAAAACGTTTTTATCTGTATGAGCTGCGAGTGCAGTTAATTTTTCCCTCTCTCCCCTGATTTGCATATGCAAATTAGTGTTCAGGTTCAGTTTGGTATTCAGTCAAATCTTTCACAAAGGATTCAGGAGTTCAGCCATAACCAAAATAGTGGATTTGGTGCCTCCTTAATTATTACAGAGAAAATGCAAATACTTTTTAAGAAATAGAATTATTTGCTTAGAATGAACTCAGTCGGAGATAGATATACGATAATTCAGAGCTTTCTGGATAACAGGTTTCCAAATAAGGGACCCATACCTGATAATAACAGAGAGTTGTCTCATCAGGCTATTCCTCACCCTCCTTCTCATTATACCAATTGCTAACTTGATCCAATCATTTACTGAGTGATCCAACAAGATGAAATACATAACCAGAGTCCATAAAACAATAAGTTTTGTTTAAGATATGCATTTTGGGTGCCTGTGTCCTTAATCACAATGCTTATGATACCTGTATAATACAATGGCTCAGATTCAATTCAGTAAGAAAACTGAATTGAATCTGGCCCAATGAATGTAAAACTCCAAAGACAATCCAGAGCACCTGGGGTACAGAATGGTGACACATTATTCTCAAAAGTAAAGTTCCATTTACAAATATGACAATACATACATAATTAGCTCTAATACTGACAGTGAGGGTTTTCAATGTCTTTTGTTTCTATTTAGTATTATGTTTCTACATTTGATCAGTATCTGTGAAAATATTTTTTTCTTGTTTTTGTTTTTAGCATTTGCTTTTATGATAATATTTTGACATTCAGTCATTTCTATAATTATTCTTTTGCCCAGAGTATGTTTTTATATGACCACATATCTGTATTGTATTTGACTGTGATTAGGTTAATTAAATATACACTCTAGACTTAATAGACATTTTGAATTAGTTATATTGATTCTTTAGAATTTCCAAGGCATTGTGTGCACTTTAAATATTTATAAAAGGACCAGGTAGTATGACTATTAAGATTTTCATTCATCCAGGGCCTGGTATATCTAATATAAGTAATAAAAAAAACTAGGCATAGTCTCGGAATGACGATGACTAGGGAGTATGTTAACCAGAGAATAATAGTTTAAACCCAATTTTTAGTTTAAACTACATTTGGAACCCATATAGGATAAAGGAGCCCATTATGCTCACCCCTTCCTCCATCTTTAGCACACAGGAAGCAAGATGGTCCTTAGAAGGGGAAGTGCTCCCTTTTCCTTCAAATGATGCCACAGTAGCCATAAACAAAATCTGGTGCCCCTGTATGAACTGCATGTCTAGGTGATGTTACTGCACCACTAGGAACTCTATGCTGTGGACACAACTGAATGACCTGTTTGGATACATTTTAAAGAGCAATGTTTGAATCCTTCCACCAGAGGCACCTGGTAAAAATGCAAAGAAAGGTGCCCAGCGAAACCAAAGCAACCAGCTTTTTTTTGCTCAGGTCCCTAAATATTCTCTGCCTGCTGTTGCTTTCACCTTTACAGGTCATTGACATTGTAATGGCAAGGAGGTCCTCAAGATGTGTTCAAAGACCAGGCATCTATTTTTCAGAGAGTGTGACTTATGAAAGAGAACATTTCTGGGGATTTCCAGCAAACATTTTTGGGGTTAATCAATCTTTTCTCCACAAACTGTCTAATCTTGAAGGAAGTTTTCTCACATCTCTGAAGGATGCAGATTGTACCATATTAGATGAACAGAAGTATATTCTTGAACAGATGATGAAGTAGTTGAAGGAGGTTTATTATGTTGATTCAATTTCCAAAATATGTGAAATGATATAAAACAATTTAAAAAGATTATACATTTGATAGACCAGAAGAACCTCCAGTAAATAGGTTAATGAAGGTTTTGAAACCAGTTCTACAATGACATTTGTATGTTGGTAACCAAATTGTTAGTAAGCTTTAGTATCTGTCGTCAAAGTTAATGTAAATAAATATAAAGACATGTTTATACATAGTCATACAATAATGACTGTATATATTCCTGTAATTCTAAGAACAGTTCCATATTTCAGGTAGAAAGCGTTTTTCTGGTCCATAATCAATCAAGAAATTATTTTCTAGATTTTTTTTTTTGCAGATATTGTATAAGGACATGCTCCATATTAATACATTATTGGCTGCTTCCTTCCACTTTATCTGGTAATTACACTATCTTGCCTCCCCCAAAAATATTTAACCCATCTTACTATGTTCTGTTCCAAATTAGTTAAGACAAAACACAAAATATCCTGATTGCAATCAGTCAATCGCATACCTAACTCAATCAAGTACCATTTACAAATTCTAATCACTTAATCAAGTAAGATGATGTAAAAAATATTAAAACAATCCTTTTTGTTTACTAAGATTGGAGATAAATATCTAGAGAAATTTCTGGAGATGTTGCCCATAGCAACCAAGCAGCAATTAGATTTAAACAGCCACCTATAAGTTAGCAAAGATCTGATTGGTTGCCATGGGCAACATCTCCAGAAATTTCTCCAGATATTTATCTCCAATCTTAGTAAACATGCCCCTATGTACTAATTGGTATATGAAACCAAATACATAGGAATTGACTTAACAAACACCACTTTGAAACAACACTTGTCTTATATAAAAGAAGCCATCAACTGAAGATGCAAATTCTACCTTCATGCAAACTATTTGTTACACTACAGTATGCATATGGTGTGCAATTTTATAGTCTTCAAAAAGAAATCCAAAAACAACAATTGCTTGATACATTACATGTTTTTCCAAAAAAGTAGTACATTAAAGTAAAGCCAGGCTTGTTCCAGAGGTACTGTATCCTACTGATGGAGCAACTTTATCTTTCATATGTTGCTCATGCTTCTTAGGATATGTTCTTGAGGATAAATCTTGAACTGTATTGTAATAAATGGTGGGAAATGTGTTTGGCTGTAATGATCTTGTGAAGGAGAAAAGTGTTGTTGCAGTAGAAATTTTCTATTTCATTATTAAAGGATTTCAGTACAATGTCATTTGGTGATTACAATCATATCACTAATGGCCAAGGAATCAGTTTTCAAATTTGGTTACAAAAAAAGCAACTAAATATATGGGTTTTATTTTACAACTGTTTTTCATTCTCAAGGATATAGACTCACCGGAGGAAAAGTCTGCTCCTTCATTCAGTTTTGCTCTCAGAATACAAAATCACCCTGGACACATTTTAACAAGTGGGCAAAAATAAGGTTATTACTGTATATATATGTTAATCTTGATATGCCATCCCTCTAGAGCTTACCTTTCCTGCCCTGGAGGGTCCACATCTCTAGTTCAAAGAGCACAATAGCACCATTTTCCTGCCCCTGATAACTTAATTGGCACTTCTGCCTGGTTCAGTGTCAAAAGATGATCAGAAAGGGGAACATGGTCACAGTTTTAATCAGAGACAGATTTTAAGCAAAGTCTAAATTGAGAAAGTGTCTGTCCTTATGAGTTGGAGGTGGTTAAGGCACAAAAAAAAGCCAAGGTTGTGAAGCTTCATAGTTATAGAATGTAAAATCACCAAGGATGATTGCCTGATTGTCAAATCAAAGGAAGAAAGAGAGCCAGGTTTCAAAGTGAGAAAGGATGGTAGCAGAGGAGAAGGCTGATAGACATCTGTAAATGACAGAAACATGTAAAGAGAGAGGATGGAAGAACTGAAAGGCATGCACATCAAAAAAGTTGAAAGTGAAGGCTGAAGGAATAGGAAAAGGTTTGACAGTGAGAGGAGAGCAGAAATCCAACCTCCTATAATAAGTGGTTTAAAGGATGTGAGAGAAAAAAACAACATAAGAAAGTCTAATTTCAGTTAGTGCAAGAAGATTAAATATAGAACTCCACAGATGACTTCTACGCGATTGAAAAGGACCTGATGCGCTGCGCTAAAACACAGGTGTCACGTCTGATCCGACGGAAAACAAGGCAAGAAATACAAACGTTAGATGATGTCACAGCATTCATCCGACACAACATGACTCTTGGATGCAGACGCTGCTTGCTCCTTCTGCATTTGACAGTTCTGTTGTGTTGGATGAATGCTGTAACATGACTGCTTTTGCTAACATTGTTTTCCATCTCATACGACTTGATGCCTGCGTTTTGGCACAGCCAATATACTTTAATTAAAAAATGTGTACTGTTTTTATACCTGACTGTATGCAGTGAAATTCTCCCTTAATTTACTGCTGGGGATAGGAATTGTGAGCTGGTCCCTAAATGCTGGGCAGGGCAACAATCATACTAATGAACAGCAGGGGGAGCCCCTGCCTTACTTCACAGCCATGCAAAACTCAAGCATCTTGCAGACCGCGACTGTGTAGAGATTTGTATTGGATTTTATTTCTGCCTTTACATCCCTTTTAATGTTTCCAACCCCAGCTGCAGGGACAAAGATCATGGAGCCAGATTTAAACAGATAAACTGGGATTCTATTTGGAGGATTATTTTTGCTGCAGCCACTGGTTCTAAAGAGTTGGAGAAAGTGTGTATTAAACAATACAAAAACTATAAAATCCACTTTATATTACATGATAACACATGACCCAGTGCAGTCTGTATATTCTGATTATTATTCAGTCTTGTTGCATCGACTTCTGGCAGATATTATTTGACTTGTGCTGGTTTGAAATTTATGACGATCACTAAGCAGCCCAGACCACACTGAGCATGTGCACAGTCTTGGTCTTGCAAAAATGTATAACAAAATTACAAGATGACAGCTCCATGTGACCAACTTTAAAAGCATAAATCATTTGTTTGATTAGGATTTGTGGTGCAGTAAGTTTAGTATACAAAAAACTGCTTTTCTAGCCTTATTCTATTTTAGACTTTCCTTGTCCTTTAATGCATTAGTTAAAAAGAGGGTTTTCAGAATGGCACAGGAAAATGGAAGGCAGGAAGAAGGAAGTGAAGAGTCTGAATAAGGTTAGAAACAGCAAATAAAAGACAGGGTTTAAGCAAGGGGGCAGGAAAACTATAATAGTTGGGATGGAGCAGAGCCTAGGGTTTGTCTAGGGGCTGATTTATTAATGCTTATCGGGGCTCAAGCGTGAGTTTCTTTTTCATTGCAATTGCAATGCCATTGTCATAAACTACAGGTGTGGGATCCATTATCCAGAAACCCGGATAGAAAAGCAGCACTCCGGTTTATTTTGAAAAAGTGAAAACTTTACTTAAAGTGCATACAGGAAACGTTTCAGGCTCCACAGGCCCTTTCTCAAGGTGGCTGCTTTTCTATCTGGAATTGATGTAAGTAATCCTTGGCAGGGGATCTAGCCTGCAACCGGGGCTGAAAGAAGCTGGCTCTGCTTTTTTGAGCACACACATGTTTGAATTCATTATCCAGAAACCCATTATGGGAAGGCCATCTCATATTGACCACATTTTAATCAAACAATTCTAAATTTTAAAAAGTTATTTCCTTTTTAAAATCTTGTTCTTGACCCTGACTAAATAATTAATAAATAATTATATATTATGCATATAAAATGTTCACTATTATCAAAACATATACACAGAAACCCATTGGCACACACAGAGTGACTTAAGAAACTTACTGACACATGCTTAGAAAATTATTCTAATTGGACATATCTAACATGGTTTAAGAGTCTCTTGTAGGTTTGTGTAAAATTACTGTTAAAAACTCAATGAAAGATGATTACTATGTTGTACTGTACTGCCTTTCTTGCATTCTGCATCCCTATCTGTCACTTTAATTTGAAAATCAATAATGAAAGAATAAAAAAGAGAATACTGGGTAACAAATGTAACTACTTCCATCAATTGCCATCTTTACAGCTGGTGATTAAGTAGATAAAACATATATAGTTACTTCCAGGTAAGAGAAAAAAATAATCAACAGAGCAAAGACATTATATTCAGAGGAGCTGTAAAATAATCAATACACTGACTTGGGAAATGACAGCTACAAATTCCTGACCTTTTTATACTGGCAATTTACAGAGTCCAGAAACACCTGCCTTGTAATTAATGTGCTAATCAAGGCAGCAGGGATGAGAAGTTGCTATATTCCACATTTTCTCCAACTCAATTAGAAGCTGTATTTTACACAGCTTGTCATTACGAAGTAAAATTGGTTTCACTTTCTGAACTCATCAAACCAATATTGAATTCTGAAGGAGCAGATTAAAATATGGCATAAGCAGATATTGCTATTCCTCAAATCACGATGGTTTAACTAGTAGTTATCCAGGCTTCATTGTACCAACATTTACTGCACCTGTAATAACACATAAATGACTGAATTTGGTCCATCCATTAAATTATAAACAGGAAAAACCAGGGTGCTATGTAGGGCAAAAGCAGACACTGTTATTTTGTATGCCCATAATACCTGTACTGTAGGATTATTATATGCACACATTTTGAAACATATAATGATGTGGTTACTATAGAAACAGTGCTTCCTTTGAATGATGATGACTGTTACACACACATCCAGCTGTCTAGTTCCAGCAGTAAGTAAACCCCATAATAGTTCCATAGTACTATTAATGGCTAATCCTCAGACAGTCATACATTTACAGCAAAACACTTAACCTGTACTTTTGTTTTTGCTGTGTAATTAAAATGTTGTGTGTTATTAGGCATTAGAGATTCTGGCATTCAATTAATTCAATGATAATTTTTTTAGGAAGAATTTATCACATTATAAATAAAATTTTAGTACATTAAATAAATTACATTTTAGTAAATAAATTACAGGAACATCATTATCTTTTTAACAGCACCCATTCAAGACTTTTCCCCTCTGGGGTTCTCACTGTTCAGGGTAGCTTCCACAATCTGGAATATTCTAGGTTCCTCACTATGCCCTACTAACTCTCCCCTACAGGGATACCAATGCTTCTGGCCTAGTTCACCACCTGGGGAGCACCACAATTCATTCCAACAAAGGAAGTCTGGAGAGCATCACAACCCCCTCCAACATTACGAAGTATGGAGAGCACCACAACCCCCTCCAACACAAGGAAGTAAGGAGAGCACCACATCCCCTTCAAAAACAAGGAAGGCATGAGAGCACCACAATCCCTTCCAACACAAAGAGGCATCTGGGAAGAGACTAAATTACTTAGGCAACAATCACAAATTCCAAGAATGAATGTTTTTTAACACACCAATCTTCACCATTATACACATGGGACTGCTAATGAATAATGGAACTTATAGGTCACAATACCGTTGTCACCATTCCTGACAACAAGTAGGATGATATATAACAATGACTTTAATAACTAGGTTTAGGCTATCCCTGCTGGCCTGTAAAGATCTGATGATGGCTTCACCTTAATGACTATAATATTGATCAAAGCTCTTATGAATTATATTAAAATAATATTATTCTAATTGTGCAGTATAATGAAATATTGTATAAATATCATGATGTTCCATGTGTCCAGGTTAATCCTATGATCTGATTTAATCCCATGCACCAGTGAAGCACTTCAGGTAAATCTTGGAAAAATTGTATCACTGCTGAAAACACTGTTGGTACTGTGTGGTTTTTTTTAGAATTCTTCCAGCTTTACCAAATGTTGTCACAGTAATTCACATGGTTTTGTTCTAGGTATAGGACCTGTTATCTGGAAATCTATTATCCAGAAAGCTGTGAATTATGGGAATGCCGTCTCCCATAGGCTTAATTTTTTATCAAAATAATTAAAATGAATAAAAAAACCTTTCCAAATAATTAAACAAAAAAATTTTCTCTTTAATAAAAGAGTCCCTTGCACTTGATCCAAACTAATATATAATTAATCCCTATTGGAGGCAAAACCAGCCTATTGGATTTATTTAATGTTAATTATTATTGTTAATTATTTTCTAGTCGACTTCTAGAAGATCCATTAACCGGTCCAAAGTACTTTGAATAACAGGCCACATAAATTTATAAGTTATTAGATATCATTATGTATCTTTTAGCTCTGTGATATGTAATGAAATGGCTTAACAAATCCATCTCTACTAATAGAGAAGCTGGTGCTGAAGTATTTCCATTGTAATTCAGATTAATACCCATCTCAGATAAAGTACAGGCAAGAATTTCTGAATTCAGGCAACAAAAGGTTTTCTGCACTAGCTCAACAAATAAAGGATAATTGTTTGTATAAAAACTTTTATCGTTTACCATATATACAAATAATTTAATTAAATCCATTTACAAAAAAAAACTGATTGGCTATAAAAATCTTATGATTTGATCCATCTTTAAAAGTTGAAGTTAGTGTTTATATGCCATGGTTTTCTCAAAAACTCAGCGTCTGATTCTATCCCCTGGTAACTAATCAAACAACATATACAGAATCATTGGTACAGCAACTATAAAAACAGTGTAATTCTGATACAGGAGGAATAAGCAGCCAGTATAGCAATATAGCAAACAAAGGTATAGAAATCAATACCATTTATAAAGTTAACTTAGGAAAGAAGAGGTAATATTGTTTAATTTAATGGTCTACAAGGCTCACATTCTCACAAGAACTTTTACAATGTGATCTTTGGCATTTGCCATTTTGCAATTTTATATTGAACATATGAATTGTACATTCATGCCACATGAACACTTCATGGGGCTGATCACATACCTGCTCATGTATTCCATCATCTATCATTCACATACACTTGCACAGATACTGTATACAAAGTGGACAGTGGGTATAAAGCAAACATAATGGAGGGAATGTAATATGTTTAGTGCAAAAAATGTTAGCAAACATGTTAGTGACCAAGCTTTTCATTGTTTGTATCCTTTTTGGCTGATTTGAGGCCTTAACAACTTCCTTGCAAAGTTTGCAAAAGAAATGGCCTTTGCAAGTGATCCTTGCTGCCTTTTTTGTGTTTGCATGGAGTAATTCTCTTTGGTAGTCATGAGACATGAGTCAGTTTCTTTTCTGGCACACAACAAAAGCCCTCTCTTGCTTTATGGGCAGGAATCTAGATACGTGCTCAGTATCTGAGGCAGTGTCCCAGTGGAAAAAGTAATTGCTCTTTAATGGAAAGGCTCATTAACATTTACTACATTGCTACTTGGTATGTCTGTTGTGGAGTTAACCACGAGAGTGAATGCATTATACTTACAATCTATGTATTAATACATGAAATCTGAACCGTTAACACAAAATAGCACAGCAGCTTCAAAGCTTGCATAAAAAAATGGTATTATAATAAAAGGGGTAATTATGTAATGACAGCATTCTTTTAAATGCCTGGCAGCACTTGAACAGTTCAGAAGCCAGACAGGCTCTAAGAGGCTGCTCGGACTCATTGCAGCCTAGTTTTATTAATTGACTTAACCTTGTAAGTTCAAGTGAGCCTCCTCTGAGATATTTAAGTAGATTAGTGCAGACACATGACTCTGCTCTCTGTGTAGCTGATTTGTACAGGCTGCCCAGCTGTATATGCTGTACAAGTATATACAGGTGTCATAAAAGCACCCATATGTATTAAACATATGAACACTGATGCTGTGAGTCCTTCTCACCCTAACCAGGTTCGGTTTCCCTTTTTGCTGCTCTCCAAGTCCTACCTCTCAGAAGCCATGTTCCAATATCTTGCACTGATGAGATCTAACAAGATCGAAACAGGCTGTCTGCAAGTCTGGATATATGGCTCTGAACTATTAGGCTGTATCTGTGCTATAAACCAGCGGTTCTGGATGCATAGTTGGCCACAGGGACATAAAGGAGTGATTTACATGTCTCCGCCCATGATGCATTATGGGAGACTAAAACTCTCATTTTTTATATCTAGGCAGTGCTATATGTATGGCATGTGATAAGTAAATACCTTCTGATTACAGAAGGCTTCACTTTGCATGCTATTGCTTGTGAAGGGCTTTTTGGCTCCTTTCAGTCCTTCTCACCCTAACCAGGTTCGGTTTCTCTTTTTGGGTGTATAAAATAAACACCTTGGGGGTCATTTATAAAGTTTGCGCAGTGTACTGTATATGTATTTGCAAATAGTTGTTTTGCCCATGCTTTTTCCTGAACATTAAAGTATTTCACTGCTGTGCCCGTCTTTCCAGTTTTTGCAAATTTGCATTGTGAATACATTTTGGCAAATGAGACTGGTCTGTGTGTTGGTACAGGCACTTGCGAGGTTGTTGTGCGTGAAAATAGTGTTGACCAAAACCAAAAGTTGTGGCATAATTCAAATGCGCATATATATACACAATTTGCAATTTTTGCCATATTTAAAACTCTATTATGAAGAACAAATTTGCAAATCTATTAAACATAACAGGTTTACTGGGAATGAGCCATCAAGCAGAACTTGCTGCAAATGTGTTTATTCCCATGACATGTTTCGGGCTGATAGCCCTTTATCAAGTGTTATATACAACCACATACTGTGTAAAATATTTATAGTATACCTGGAAGTAATGTCACTTCCTCTTTAGGTGGAGACACTATACAAATATCAAATCCATTGCAGTTCACAAAGTGTAACACCTTTTCAGTGTAAGTCCATAGTGTCCATATTAGCAACCAAGTCCATAAATAAGTCCATAAGAGAGGTTGTAAAGAAGAATTGAATTGAAAAGAAAATCATAAAAACATATTGGAACTGCCCAACAGAAGGCCTACCAACAAGAAACTTGAAATATAAGGGGCAGATTTACTAAATTCACATATATACATGAGGGATTTGAATATTCGAGCGAATTATCAAAAAGATTCGAATTCGAATTTTGAATATGCAAATTAGGCAAATTCGACCAAATTCGACCATCGAATATTCGAATTCGAATGATTCGAATATTCTAATTTTATTTAATTCGAAAATTCGATGGTTGAATACTTCCCCTTTAAATTTAAATTCGATCACCTACTCATTCCCTAAGATCGAATTTGAAAAATGTGATTGTTTGCTAAAAATAGTTCGAATATTCGATTCGAATATTCGATTCGAATATTTGATCGATCGAATTTTCCCTATTCGATCGTTCGACCGATCAGATTGCGCTAAAAAACTTCGAATTCGAAATTCAAATTTGATTTTTTTTTAAATTCCCCACTATTCCTCCACTATTCCCTGGTCAAATTTTTTTTGTATTTGAAATTCGACCTTTAGTAAATCTGCCCCTAAGTGTTATGAAAAAAGCAATATGGGACATTTTCTTACCAGTTATCTTGTCTGGAGTTTGTAAATATATTTATACTCACTTATTCTTGCTTTATTTATACTGGGCTCATAAACAGAACATATTATCTGCAAGGGAAAAAAACATATATCATTATGAGCCCGTGGCTGGGAAAGCAAGTGTTAAAGGCGAAGAGCCCCCGTGCTGGGAAAGCAAACCCGGAGATCTGTGACCATACAGCCCTCTCAGCATGAGGAGTGCTGTTAAAATGTTAAAGGCGAGGAGCCCCTGGCTGGGAAAGTATATCCGGAGATCCATGGCCGTGCAGCCCTCTCAGCATGATAAGTGCTGTTAAGGTGTTAAAGGCGAGGAGCCCCCGGCTGGGAAAGTATACCTGGTGACCCGTGGCCGTGTAGCCCCCTCAGCACGAGGAGTGCTAGTAAACATCAAAGGTGAGAAGCCCCTGATGGGGACAGTAAACCCGGAGACCCGTAGCCATGCAGATGCTGCCGATAAGGACACTGTCTCTCTTAAACTTGGGCTCCCAGATCACATGCATTAACTTTAACATTATTGCTAATTTAGCCCCCTGGAGTAGATGGGTGCAGGGCTGTCCTGGTTCCACAGGGTGATGAACAGTTGCAAATAATATATATATATATATATACATATATATATATTTTTTTTTTTTTTGGTCACCTTTTATTTTTGATGTGTTTAGCCAGTGTTTATATGGACATCAGAACCACCACATGGTGTTTTCCCATTTAATGAGTGGGGTTAATGACTTTTTGGACAGATTGATGCTCTTAATCTACACGTGGATATTTTGCATTGCAAGCACTTGATAATATATTTTTTATGTTTTGTTTTCTATATAATTTTTATAATTTTCAGATTTTTGATGTTTGTTTTTACTACACATTAATTTCTTCACTAATACTCTGTACACTACACTAGATATAATTTTTGGGCACTAGGGGCTATACAGGGGAATAAGTATGATTAGTTACGTACAGTATATTGTGGGGGTTAATTTGGTATATACACATATATTCTAAGCATAGTCCTTTGCCTGTGCTACACTTATACTGGGGTTCTACAGACCAACACGGGCACACATCAGCTGCTGTTGATGCGCTATAGAAACAGTTTATTTACAGTTGGGGAGCCCTTAAGTTTTATTATGTGATTATTTCCACGCTTGGTCCTAGAATTTTTTTGTCTTTAGATTATGTTCCCCCGAGTGGAGACACAACACCAGACCTTTCATCTATTCTCATTAGAAATACTTAGTAGCTGTATTCTATTTAGTTACCATGCAAGTGTTACTTGTGACAATTATATGTGATAACTGCTACTTTAGTTTGTTTTTAACAATTTCTCCTGATTTAGCTAAATGAGGGGTATTATTATAGTGCTTTGGTTACTTTGGTTACATTTTAGTGATTATATTTCAGTTATGATATTTTTCTGCATAGATACGTTTTTTATGCTATACTAATGGATGCTGTTAATTGATAACGTTTGTTAATAGGTCAGCCAATTAAGATGTTCTGCCATCACAAGTATTTAAAGCATTCTTGTATTGTATGTTGTTACTTTGAGAAAGGCCTTGGAGAGGCCGAAACGTTAGTCTGTTTTATTATTATTTAACCTTTAAGACCTGAGAGTGCGAACCTTCTGTATTGGATGTTTACTTCAAATTTTGGAAACTGCACCCAGGCAAGTTGAACCGAGTGACGAGAGTGCCGACTCCCCCACAGTCTTCCTTTATATATATATATATATATATAGAACAAACGAAGCTGTTGCACTCTGGGGACTTATAGAAAAATTAAAATTTTATTTAGATCAACGTTTCGACTCTCACTGGATTCTTTATCAAGATAATGATACACAAGTGAAAAACAAATTTATAACCTCAAAGGTGCACACCCCCCCAGACAGGTGCCTATGACATGACACGGGGTGTGCACCTTTGAGGGTATAAATTTGTTTTTCACTTGTGTATCATTATCTTGATAAAGACTCCAGTGAGAGTCGAAACGTGTGTGTGTGTGTGTGTGTGTGTGTGTGTGTGTGTGTGTGTGTGTGCACTTAACCAAATGACATAGAATAGTGTTTAATATATTTGTTTACACATGGCATCTTTCAGGTGTTTTCAGCTTAATAATTTAATTTGTACCAATAATGATGGTTCTGCCTCCCTAGTACATTCAGTATTAAATTTAACTGACTTTTAACAATGAAATCTGACAAAACATGGAAATTGTAACTTTTTATAAATTTCAGTTTCCTGTACCCTTGGCCTTGTACAGAGCATAGTGAGGAATACACAATCAAGTTAAATGTGCATGTTACTAGCTGTACTTTCATTTCTTTATCCATCTAGGTAGATATAATTCAGTAGGGAAAAAAATAAAAATGATGACATGAATCAAATATATGTCTATTTATTGTGAAATTTTTGACAAAAACTGTACTTGCTTTGAATATTGTGTCTTCTGACTCTTTGGAGATGTGGGTATTGTGAAAATGATGTCATCACACAATACGGTGACATGAATGCTGCCATCATGGTACAGTGATATTATTGAGGCATCATCATGCCACATTGGCACAAAATAATATTATTGTGTCGATAATATTATTGTGTCAAGTTATGCCACCAAAAGGCAAAGTTTATTTTCACTGATCGGTTGCTATGGAATAATGTCCAGGTGCAGATTTGCCCAGTGTTGTTTAATGATCTTGACATATACAGTATACAGTTTTCCCGCACATTTATACATCAGGCTAAATAATGTTTAATCATTCTATTGCCTATTCTCTAGATCTTGGCACAACACTAGTAATTGGCCATACTGTTCACGTAAAGTTTGACATTGCTGAATAGGGAAATGTTGAAATCATTATGGTAATTGAATTGAAACCAATGGGATCAGCATTTTCTTTTTGCATTTTATTTGCATAATGGCTATCAATAACAATATACATGTATGACTAGAGAATTCCAGTAAACAGTTTGTTCAGTTACACAACGTCCGTCCTCCGGCATGATTTAAAACAAAAAAAAATTAGTAACAGAGCTGCTTAGAAAATTATTTTAAAAAGTGAAAGAATAAACTATGGTTATCTATGATAGGATTAGTTATCTATGAAAGGATGAGAAGCATGGGAAACTGAAAGGTAACATTAATAAATATTTAGAGGCACATTTATCGAACTCATGTGAGTTTTTAAAAATTCCCCTAAATTTTTTTTTAAAACTCAGTTGAATGGAATCAACTAGAAAACTTGAAATTAATTTGATTCTAATTTGTTAAAATTTTAAAAACTCGAATCAAGTTTTTCTCTGAAAATAAATTTGTATGTCAGGAAGGCTGCAAACAACTCCAAATTGATCCCTGGACCTCTTCCATTGACTTAAACAGCAATTTGGCAGGTATTGGGTAGTGAATAGTCAAATTTGAGTTCTTAAAGTCCTTAAAGGGCCAGAGTATGATAAATCTTGAAAATCTAATCAATTTTTTTTTTAAACTGAAATCAAAAAAACTCCCTAGTCGAATTCGAGTTTTGATCATAAAAATTCATAAAATTAGAATTTTCAATTTGACCCCTGATAAATCTCCCCTTAATTTTAACACCTCTTTAAAGGAGAAGCAAATGCTAATGTTTAAAAAAAACCTACCCCCCACTCTACATAGACCCGTCTCCCCCCGAGCCTAAGCGTTACCCTGGGCAAATGCACCTAAGACTTCACTTACACCTCCATGCAGATTCTGTCCAGCAGAGTTCATGGGTACCATCTTCAGCAACTTCGGTGATCTTTGGAATTAGAGCAACGTATTAGTACATACGCCATTGGAGCAATTATCTGTTTCACGCTTGTGCCGAAACTCACAAAAATTGCTGAAGCATTGGTCTCATTCCAAAGATTACTGAAGTGGCTGATGATGGCGCCCCGTGAACTCCACTGGACAGAATCTGTATGCAGATGTACGTAAAGTCTAAGGGGCATTTGCCCGGGGTAACACTTAGGCTGGGGAGGGGAGTCTATGTAGGGTAGAGGGCAGGGGTTTTTTAATCTTAGGTGTTTGTTTCTCCTTATTTGGCTGAAATTCCAGAACTAGTGAAGACTATAATTTTCACTGGTGGAAAAAATGCCATGTGGGACAATGTAGCGTTAGAGTGGCTTACACACTTTTTAAATAACTACCTCAAGAGGGTTTGTGCAATTTTTTAGTAAGATGGTTTAATTTTGTTGGATAATACATATTCTAACTGTCAGAGACCAATGTCACAGGTCTTTGCACTCAAGAATGATGTACTAATGCTTCCCTAATGAATAAAGAGCTGCAATAATGCATTAATACAGGGTAGGCAGGAAGTGGCAAATAGGCATTCCCAGTCCTGCTCTCTACCTGTCACTTAATGCTCACATCTTTCAGATACACAAATTAGGGAGCACTGGTAAGAGCAGGTTGCAAAGGAGACCTACACATAGGGGCCTATTTATGAAACCTCACATTTTTCTGGTTAAAGGGAAAAAAAATCAGATTTTTTAGAAATTTTTTTTTTATGATTTGTATTATGCAACACAGCTGCTAACAATCCGAAAAGCTAAAACCTGTCAAAATCATGTAACAGTCAATAGTAGTGATGGGCGAATCTCCCGCGATTCGCTTTGCCCAAAAATTTGCGAATTTGTAGAGAAATTCGTTTACGTCGCGTCATGTCGTTTTTGTCTCGTCAAAAACGACGCGCGACTCGTTTTTTTGGCGAAATTTTGCTGGTGATTCGAATTTATTCGCCAGCAGCGAATCGCGGGAAATCGCTGCGAATTCGACCCTGGCGAATAAATTCGCCCATCACTAGTCAATAGCAGATGGACCCTTTTACATTTGGAACATGTTTTTTACCATCAGGTTTCTCAATAGGTTCAGGCTGTGTGCACTGGATATTATTCTATAATCGCATTTACTTGTGTTTTTTGAGCTCAGCTCGACAAAGTCCAGTTTTCTGAGAGTCAGTTTGACAAAGTGGCACGTTGAGAATTGATGCACAACTTTATTATAATGTTTTTTCACAAATATATTCTCAAGAGAAATGCCAAATGGTAAATTAAGGGGATTCAAGTTTGGTCTGATTTTAGTGAAATTTTAGTGAAAAAAAAACTTACTACCCCTTACAAAAAAAGTGCAAATGTAACCCAGACATGTGCCTGTTAAATGGGTGCTTACACTTCTGTCCAGGGCATTAAGAAATAATGTTCTATACCTGACTTTTATATAGAGACATAAAGTAGCAGGTATTGTAATAACAGATTCAATTCTGGCTCCTAGTCTAGAAGTCCATAGCTACAAATCAAATATATGGTTTGGCAGCAAATTGATGCTACAGGTTTCTAGTCCTAAAACATTACAAGCTGTCAAACATGCACAGGGGCGCTCCGACAGTGAGGTGAGTTGAGGCACTGGGGCGCTGCGCCAATGAGGCGGCAGCGCCCCCCTCGTTACCAGGTGTGGCGAAAATGCCACTCCTGGTAACTAAGAGCCGAATTTCCGGGTTTCAACCCCGAAATTCGGCTCTTCTAGTCCAGAGCGCTGACTTGCGCGCTCTGCACTAGCGCCGTGGCAAAATCAAGGCCACCTCAGGCGGCGCTGTGCGCAGGATAGCCCCTGCACATGCAATATTTCTGTGACATAAGTCCTTTAGATGGGTGCTCTGTGATTTCTAATACTGACACGAGTCACCTCTTAAAGATATTTAGATATATTTTACATCTTGTAGATGCATCCATACCATTTCATGTGAACTAAATCCTTCTCTTGTTCAGTGATGTAACTAGATATTACTGGGCCATACAGCAAATAATTTTTCAGGTCCCCAAAATGTTTCGAGGTTGAGTTGTTTTACCAATATTTATTGACACTGTACATGAATTAGGCAGGGCTGGAACTAGGGTTAGGCAGAAGAGATACCAGCCTAGGGTGCAACAATAGGGGGAGCACTGGGCAGGTAGTGGTTAAAGGGTCTCCTGCCTACCCCTAACAGTTTGTGTTCCCCTCTGCCTCTTTCCCCTCCCTCTCCTACACTCTATCATTCTCCCCTCTATCACTCTCCCCTCTTTTACAGCGCCTGCACACACACACACACAGAAAGGGGGGTGCTGTGGCCATCAGGGTTGCTTAAGGTGCACAGTCAGCTTGACCTGGCCCTGGAATTAGGGCTACAATAAGTTTTTCCATCTGAATGAATCATTTGGTAGCCCTGTAACATATGTAGTATCTCATTTGGGTATAACTTCTACATTAAAAAGTATTTTCCTTAACTAATGTATTTATGGATACTTATATTTGACATGTGAATCCTTCCACAATCACACATAGACTGAGGTTTTTGTCTGTTTTATTTCATAAACTTAACCTGCAAGGTGCTCTGTTAGCCGATGTTGTAGAGTCTCCCCATATGGATTTGATGTTGGTTATTAAAATAATGCCTGTATTTGTTTAGTTTATACCAGGATTAGATATACATTATATAATACAGTTGAGGCATCCTTGACGTCTATATAAGTTTGAAGGGATCAGCTTAGACTTAAAATGCAGACCTGTACCGAGTGCTTTTAGAAGGAATATAAAAACAAAATGTCATCAAAGTAAAGAATATTTTGGCATGCAATTTATTTTAGAGAGGTAGAGGTGGCATACAGCTTGGTTGTCACATGGGGCCTTCTCTCTCTTTCTCTTTACCTATTGCCCAGGGCCGGGTCAAGGTAGTTAGACACCCTAGGCAAGGGTTCCGATAAGCGCCCCCCAGCCATCCAGGCCCAGCCATATCCAGCATTAATAATGCAGGCCCCAAGTCCATGCCCCCAACTTTACCTGTGATGTGCCCAACCCAAACCCCCATAATCTGTGCCTGTGCCAGGCCAGCAGCCAGCAATGGGCCCCAGTGCAGCCACATTCATTAATACTGCAGTCTGCAGCTACAGGCCCCAAGCCCATGCCCCCACCATACCTCTGGCCAACCCAAGTCCCCATGATCTGTACCTGTGCCAGCAAGAATTAATAGGCAGGTGCAGCTGCCAAAAGACAGGTCTCTTCTGCTCCCCTCTAGGGTGCACAGCAGGTCCTTTCTGCCTAACTGATCCGGCTTTTGTAATGACTGACTCTGACTAACATCTCGCGCTGGCCCTGCAGCCTACTATGCATGTGAGTCAGAGCTTCAATGCGCCAGCATGTCTACATGGAACTGGAAGGTGTCAAGTCATGCTCCAGGGTTGGGGCATGCAAATTTTATAAATTATAATGCTTTTAATAAAGGCCAACAAGCCAAGTGAATTGAAAAGTAAAAAAAAAAAAAAAAGAAATTCCCCTGAGAAGTGTGCCTCAGTGATTGTGCCCTAGGTAGTTGCCTACCCCTTGGCCCAGCCCTGCTATTGCCCATCTATACTTCTCTATGAAACATAGATGCTCAAGCAACTGAATGCATTTAATTTACTACGGAGACTGTACTTCCTGATATTTTATTCCCTGAGGCATTTATTGAAGATCAAAGACCTGACACTGAGCATCTCTACTCCTATAACCCCAGGAGTAAAATTAGAGATAATGTTGGTAAATATATCTTATCTCATATCTGATGGCAATCAGACATATTTTTCTGCTAAGTGCAACAAACAAAATGAATTTACTGTAACGGTGCAGATAAATCATTTTGCATGTAACTGAGATAGTTGTCAGTGCATTAAGCTTTTAATAACACTCAGGCATGCCTTAATCTGTTAAACTAGCCAGTTAGAAAAGTCTTTAAGTATACAACCTAATATGGACTATATATAGTTTTTATTGGCAGGACTGAATGCTGTTCCCTAAAATATTGAGCTGATGCCTTGATGGTATCCTTCTTCTGGGATTTTTGTGGATATTTTTAAGAAACAAATTACCATCTTGTCTTGTAATAAAATGTTACCTATTTACACCAACATGAAAACAAACCGAATAAATCTTCATTGCAAAGTTCATTATTTTCCATCAGTTTATGACATTTCCACTATTCTCTTGTGACCAATACCATGCCAATCTTACAGCTATTTTTATTCTTACTCCATGATTGGCACACTGTCAAAATGTCATTTCTCTACAAGGGCTTTAAAGATGATAGCAAGTGCAATTTTCTTCAGTACAGCACTTCTCTCCATATGATTGGACATTTCCAGACTATTATTTTTCCTTTGTCTTTCTATTTAATGTTTTTTTTACGTTCAGCTACTGTGCTGATATTGCCAGTTTTTAATTATTAAAAAATGAAGGTGCCAAGCTTGTGGGTGTTAAAAGATTGCCTGAAGTCTGCAATGAACAAAGATAAAACTAATTGCCCATAAATTGGGATTACTGATTATACAGGTACTCCTAATTATAATATAAATCAAACAAGAGATGGAATTCTTACTGTATACTGTAAATCAAAGGGTAATTTAGTACTTTAAGTAGGCCACACCAGTTATAATTAAAGTTTGTCAAACAGGGACAATTGCATTTGCAGTTTGACTTATATCAATTGGAAATGCAAAGTTCCATCCTCTCATAATGTGCACCAAACAAGGCCTTTTGTTGAAAAGTTGCATGACCAATAATGATATGGCATTATCTACCATATCTATAGATTTGGGGTAGATTAGGTTACATTATGACAATAATTTACTTCTTCCTCATACTCATACAGCCGTAGTGTTATAATATAGTAGACTTATTCAAAAGCCATATTCATCCAGAAAATATGATCTGGTGCACATCACATGGTGGTCATTTCCACCTGGTCCTTCAGAAATGTTTGCAATGGACAGCACTCCAGTTCATTCTTAAAAAGTCTTGATTTGGACATTGGTTATTACCCAGTTCTAATACTATAGACCATTCCCATTGCAGTCTTTTAATCATGACACTGCTTCACCACCATATTCAAGATGTGTGCAAACCATGGAAGGATGAAACTTGTGTGGGACAGGCTCTGTGTAAAAACGACAGGTTGCTATATAAGGAAGTTGAGAATTGACTCTGCACAGAACATGCCATCTCTCTCTCCTGCTTAATTTGCATATTGTTGATGCAATTGGCTGAATCTTGCCAGCCAATGCAATTGAAGATATGCAAATGAAGCAGGAGAGAGAGCTAGCATGCTCTGTGCAGAATCGGCAAACTCAAGACACAGAAGAGAACTGAGAGAGATTTGGCAGAGATGATGCATAGCTTCTATGGCATATATCTCTGGAAGCAAACATTTTAGGTAATAAAGATAAATGACAAAAAGTTTTTTATGACATGGGCTTTTAAACTAGCTTTATTGTCCCAAAGGTGAATAACCCCTTTAAGTTCAAAGAAAAGGGAAATGTCTCTTTAAAGGATACAGTCTCTCTCTATCATAATATAGTCTTTGCATTCTACTTAGAATTTTACTATAAAGTTTTGGCCTGATGTTTTTCCATTACCTGTTTTATTCCCTGTTCATCTATGAGGGGGTTGCCATATTTAAGCAGCATTATAAACGTTAATTGACATATTGAGATAGGACAGTCAGATTGACAAAACAGTTAAGTATAGGAACTTTAACTAACAATTACTTATGAAAACAAACCTCTCAGCAAAAAACTAGTTTTTTTAGTGTCAAAATCACTTTAATGTCTCTTAAAGCGATACAATCTCAGAAATCATGGATACAAATACAAAAAATTAAAAACATAAATGACCCATAATTGTTCATAATACAACCCAAAATGTATTTATTTCACATGGCAATATTTCTCCCTAGAGTAGGTTTGTTTAATCAAGGTTCAAACCCTTTGCCTCTGGTACACACTGCAGCCTACTTGTTATGAGGATTGATTAAACAGCGTCATTAATAATTGCACAGGTTTAGGGATCTCTGACTGTAGTCAGAGCAGTCTTGTGACTCTAGTTCATTGGTTGCTTGATTATATGGACAAGCAATTCCCTACCTTATTCTTATCAACTAGATCCATGGGCCAATTTTCACTAATGCTTGGGCATGCTAAGCCTCCTCAAACCTCTTTGTTTGCAATAAAAGAATAAATAAATGTAAAAAAAGATCCCTTACTGGGTTGAGTGTTTGCACTATGCCTGTTGAAAAGACAGCTCTTATTTGGTACGTTGCCTGTCTGTCTCCCTCCCTCTTAAAATAATAGCTTCCATAAAATTCTCACAAACTGGGACAGGCAGGAAGAGAAATGCTACATTCAGAAGCAGGATAAAGAAGTGATGTCACAGGTCACAGGCGTTCCTAAATGCGTTAAGTTTCCTTTAGAGTTTGCATGAAGGAGTGACTGTGGCCTGCTGAGATGATCATAATTGCATTCTTATTACATTCTATGGTCCACTGGTTGCTGGGGCAGGATGGTGTGAAAGAAAGGTGGAAGTAACACAGTAGGCTGGCAGAAGTCAATTTACAGTATGTCCTACTTCTAACAAACTTATATACAAAGTATAACCAATTACATGTGATTTAAAAGTAAGTATTTGCCCAGCAGCGATAATTTGGTTGTG
Source organism: Xenopus borealis (assembly GCA_024363595.1). Taxonomy (NCBI): domain Eukaryota; kingdom Metazoa; phylum Chordata; class Amphibia; order Anura; family Pipidae; genus Xenopus; species Xenopus borealis. The sequence continues at coordinate 90,889,783 of CM044442.1, forward strand.
TTTTTATTTTTATCTTGCTCCTTACAATTACCCATAGTGTATCTCTTATCAGATACCCTTACATGCAGAAATATAATAATCAGTTGTTTACTGGTGCTGCCCTCTGGCAAATAATTATGGTGAACACAATACCACTCCCACCTTTCAACTTGATATCAGTGAATGAAAATCATTATA
>CM044442.1:90920824-90931288 GCA_024363595.1 Xenopus borealis
TTTTCTTATCTTTGTTTTTTGAATGTTAGGTAAGGAATAAAATTCTTAAGAATTTGCAGTTTTATTTTTGTCACTTTTTCTGTAATTTTATTTTCTTTCTTGATAATGTTTAATAAAATATTTTGAAAATAAATTGCTGAGGGGTGCACAGCAACAACTGATTCATCATTCACCTACTATAATTATTAGAGTTATAAAAAAAATTACCAGATGAGATTTTAGATAACCTGCTGTTGCAATATAATCTGAAAATAACCATACATTGTAATTTCCACTACTACATAATCCTAAATTCCAAAAATACCATGCACTACAGCCATTGCAGCATTGGGAACAGAATGGATTAAGAACTTTACAACAATTAGTCAGCACCAACCAAGAAAAAACAATCACATTCGCTCAACTGTTAGATAAATAAACCCCCGTAATGTCTTTAAATATATTTGCTTTCCTCCAAGCAAATTTCTCACATAAAGACTGGAATAATGATTTGGATAACGATTTTTAACAGAAATTATAGAATGGCTTAAAATAATAGCAATTGCTCAAATATAAATTGTATGGAAGAAAACATGTATTTAGCCTATAACCTTTTAGTTCAGTAGAGTAAATGTTACTCTGCACATGATTTTAAATGGGTTAATAGGATACAAAGAAAACGAGATTGCTTTTATGAAGCTTAAGGGAATATGCTTGGCTTTCCTAAGTAAAAGAATGCAATTATAATGATAATGCTTATGCATTCCATTTGCATAGTAGTACATATTCAACACATGTACATCTGCAAAATTCAAGTGGAAAATATGTGGTAAAATTAATTTACCAGAATCATTAGAACAGAACCTAATAGCACCGTGCTCCACAAACGTTTTCTTTGCTGTAACATAACAGATCATTCATAGCCACAAACAACCAAACATACAGAGAACACTCACAGGAAAAAAGCAAACTTGCATAGTACATCTTGCATAAAATACGAATACAAAATAAACATCCTAATTATCTGTGTGCACAGCATACTCTACATCCTTTGCAGCCTTGTTTTTAGTCTTTCTAGTAGTTTTTGATACACATTATATACAATACAAAATCAAAATTAATTACTCATGATTAATTACAGTAGAACCCCCATTTTACGTTTTTCAGGGGACCAGAAAAAATGGTGTAAAATCAGGGAAAACTTAAAATCAGGGAAATGTATTATGCATAATATATAGGTGGGACCACAAAACAACAATGTAAAATGAGGGAAAACTTAAAATCAGGGGATGTAAAATGGGGGTTCTACTGTAATCGAATTGTTGTGTTTTAAAATATTGATGCATGTTTATGAACCAATGCATTGTGACACATTACTAGTGTAAAATGTAAAATGATTAATCCAGTCCCCCTGTACGTTGAGTGCAGAGCTGCCCTCTACCTATCACAACTATCAATGATAGGGTCAGCTCATCATCACAAACATACAGTACCCTCCTCCTCAGACAGTAATGCCCCCATGTCATTTTGTTCATCAAAAAGATTTTGGTTTCTGGAGCCAGGTCCACCTCATGCTTCAGATTGTGCAAGGCTTACTATGACTCCTGTTGAGAAAGTGGTAATATCTTCAACACTGAGGTGGCATTAGGAACAGCAGAGGCGGATGTGGCACTTAGGACCAAGCTATGAACCTGCTCACTTCTGCCCACAGCAAAGGAGTTGGCCTGGGTCAGTCCACCATCAGAAGCAACATCATGCCTTTGCAACGATTAGGCCTAACTTCTGACAGCATTCTACAAACACTACAAATATAGTTCTACTTTCTACCTGTTCCTCTGCCCCTCATACTGGACTGGAACAGTAGCATATACAATTAGAAAAAGAGAAAAATAAATATTATTAGGAAAAGGATCGAGGGAGCTTTTTATTAAAAAGTGAAGGGGTGTAGGTGGGGTAAATGAAGTATCCTTAACTAAACCTGACTAGCACTAACTACAATTTGATCCCAGAATAGTACTCTAAACTAAGAAATAGTGATAATCAAAATTGCACCAAAATGTTGCCAAAATGCACAAGAGTTAATGTTAAGGCAAAAGAGACTTGCATTTGGCGGATTGGGAGGGACCCCTTCTCCTAATGACGTCTTAACTTCTTGAAAGTTTTTGTGCAGCTAAAAATTTCACAATGGGTGAAACCATGAATTTTGTAACAAAACTGTACCTGCTTAAAGTTTGCTCATCCCTACTTACAGTATATCTTGAATCCATTGTTCCTGCACACGAAAATACCAAGGTTAACCACAGAGCGATAGCTCCCTAGATGCCTGGTAGTCCATCAAATGTACAAAACAGTTAATAAATTAGGAGCTGCACACATGATAAGTAATCAACTGTGCTTAACTTATTTATTTGGCTGCAAACAAATAACATCATCTGAAGAATTGTGGCAAAGAGGTAACTACTATTGATGCTTATGGGCATTCAATTACATATGCAACATTCTATGGGGTTTGAAGTGATTCCACTATGTATGGGTTTTTGTAATCCTAAATTTCAAGTCAATAAGCATTGCGAAATTTTTTCTCACTCCAAATGCTTTAAAGTCAATGGGCATTTTTTTCGTGGAGATTTTTTGTCTAGGTCCCTTTTTTGTCCAAATGCATAAAAGTCAATGGGTGTTTTTTCTTATGATGACTTTTTTGTCTCTGTGACAATTTCACCTTCGCAACTTTGTTGTTGCTGCAAAATTTTGAGCAGCGGAATTTTCCACAGGTTCACAAAAAAAGAGTGGAATTTCACCACCTGGCAAAAAATGCACTCATCACAATGTGGTTGCATAACTCTTCATCAAAGTGATGGTAAAATTTGTGAGCTTCATTTTGGCAGATACTCATGAATTATTGAATATTTATTCAACTTAGCCTAATACAGAGTGAATAACAATTCATACGAACATAATTTACATAATTTAATGTATCACCTATTGGAATATATATTTATATTTATATATATATATATATATAAAACAGAACAGATCCGCACACCGTCAACTTTAAATATTATTAAATACCCGGGTGCAGCTTTAAGGAAAAGATTAATGACAGACGACTGAAGCAGCGCACTCTTGGGATTTTTTTAAAAAAGGTTCCAAACTTTATTCCATGCGATCAAATCAACGTTTCAGCTTGAATCTGAGAAAGGCTCTAGATTCGACATTTGAAGGTTGGTAACCCATGGCCCTTATTAAGGAAGTATCTAGTAACTGGTTGTATGGATTTTCCTTCCTTCAAGGCATGGCTGATGGATGATCTGTGATTACTGATATGCTCTGTGAGTGTGGTGATCGTTTTGCCAACATAGTACATGCTAAAAGGGCAAGTGATAATATACACCACATAAGTGGAGGTAGAGATTAATCTGTGAAAAATCTTCAGTCTTTTGCCTGAATGAGGAAGGGGAAAGTCCAGACCACTTAGCATGCAACGGCAGGTGGTACAGTCAGGACACTTAAAACCCAATTTCATGTTTTTGGACAACCAGTTGGATGAATTGGGGCTGTGTCCTTTGAAGTCAGCTATATTAAGTATATCTTTAAGATTCCTACCCCTTTTATAGCCCATCATGGGAGCAGGTGCACCAAGTAGTGAAGATATTGTTCCTCTGTGTTCCTGTTTGATTGTGGCTAGTTCCTTCCCCACCTGTTCCACTACCAACAAAATCAAATCAAAAGAGCAATTGTTCAATATGCCACACCATTTGCTGTCGAATTTGGGATTACTGCAACCCAAGGTGGGAATGTTGGTGATTCTAAACCCCCGTGGAATAAATTTCTGCCTATGACAGTTTGACAAATACACCCCGTGTAGTTGTAAGTCAATTTCTTAAGGTTCAATAGATTATGGTAAATGTCTAGGGCAGAATCTGTCACTGTTATATCAGTTGGTGATTCAGAAAAGAGGATGCGGTTCCCATCCTGTATGGAGAAAGTAAATTCCCTACTGGTGTCCACGTCAAACATTGGCTGGGTTGTCTGGTCATCCATCGCTATTTGCCTGCCAAACTATAGGGCTTGTAGGGTTGAAGGATAGGGGTGAGGTAAGGAAGTGGCGGAGCTAATATGTGGGTAGAGTTTGATGGCAATTGCACCCACACCCTTTGATGCACCACTTAAAGGTCACATACGCTGGTCTGGGCATTGGTGACACAGGTGGTTATGGTCCTAGTACGGTCCTCATCTATGCGGAGGCCGTCTACAGGGACTCATCACCTACTCTGAGCAGTGGTGAGAGGGTTGATATGTGGGATCCAGAGAACACTCTGGGGCTTATGGATACAGAGCAATACTGAATGGAGTACTTTGCCTCTAACCATGGCTTATTCTATGAAATAGCCCACCCACCTCTACAATGCCATGGGCAATCTCGCTGGCGCAATTTGTGCGTCGATCATATCACTCCAAGAAACCACTTCCCCCCGGTTGAGGTTGCAGCAAAAAAGCTTGAGTGAGCCTATGATTGTAGCCATATACCATCTGACCCGGTGCTTTGACCAGTGGTAGATGGGACACTTGGACTGCACACAATGGTGTTTTGTTCACATTGACTGTGACACCCAGTGTGTAGTTCACTTAGGGTGGAGCTATTGGTTGCCATTTTTAACTGTCACTTTTTTGGTTACACTGTTTGTCCTTGAGAAAGGTTCCTGTGGGGAACCGAAACATTGGGGTAATAAACCTGATCACATTTTTTTCACAATATTGACTGTTTTTGCCTCTTTATGATATCCTGTGAATGCCAGTAACATACACAGCTTATATATATACAGTTCCATCAGCTGGATGAATGAGAACCTTCATAGACATACTAAGCCCCTTTTATACGGTCATAGTTTACATGAGATTTATGGCTTTTGTGTTTTAAACATGCACATGTTGAATACATAACATTGATCATAAGCAAAATGTTTCCTAACTCTTTATTATTATATTATTTAAACATCATAGAAAACATAGAAGTACATTTTTCTCACTTCCAAGTACACCTCTTAAATGTATAAAAAAGGCAGTTCAAAAAATTATGTGTTCTCTCCCTCCCTCTTTTTTTTCTTCCTTCCTCCCTCCATATCTCTTTCTTTTCCTGTTTCTCTTCAATAATGCTTACCTATGATAATTACCATTTTTGACAAAATACAGTTTCAGAGCTTAATGTTAAATTAGTAAAAATAAAAATAAAAAGATAATAATCAATAGATTTCTATCAACAAGTATATGTTTACCCTCAGGCCAGTCTAATATGACATAGCAAGACACCAAATTAGCCTCCCTAAGTTTAATTGTGATGTGTTAAGCCCAAGAGAAGCCTTTCAGTTGGATGTTGTGGCATTGTTGTAATAGATAACAAAACCGATTGGTTCATTATGATAGTAAAACCATCAAATTCAATGTATTATTGTTATTTCAACAAAAAAGATAGAAATGAAATAGATGTACAGCATTTCTCTTTTGTTTTGCATTTTCTTTGAATATGAATAATTTCTTTTTGTAACAATGTGTTTCAGTTGTATTTTGTAAAAGTTAATCAAAAAGGTGTATTTATCTGCAAACTTAAAGTGTAAAGAAGAAAAGGTAATAATACTGCATTTTTACTATAAATAGGTCATATTCCCCTCCCCGCCACATTGTTTTGCAAATGTTCCTTCCTAAGCAAGAAATTACCACAAAAACTTTGCCACATTATTAGTATATTGGGGCATCCTAGACATAACTTCCCTGAGAAAATTAAATTTCTAGGAACCTGCAGAGAGACCAGAGACTTTTGCGATAAAAAAGGAGTGCATTGATGTCTCCCTGATTTGAGGAGGTTATTTACTAAACTCCAATTGTTTTGTGGTTGGAGTTTTAAAGTGGAAAAAAAAATTTTTTTGTTAAAAAATAAAAACAATTTACTGGTTTAAGTCCGAATAAACAAGTACTTCATCTCAAACTTCCGAATAAACAAGTACTTCATCTCAAACTTGCCAAGGGCATGTAGAAGTCAATGGCAGATGTTCCATTTACAATCGGAAGATATCATGATCTGTGCTGGGTTTTTTACAGTAATCTGAAGAATTTGTGATTTTTGGCAATAATTAGTGATGGGCGAATTTGTTCCATTTGTCTGAAAAATTTGCGAATTTCCCAAAAAATTTGGGAAACGGTGAAAAATGTGCTCCTGTTTTTAGATGCAGGCGCAAATTCCCCCGGAAAAATGCACAGACATACAATTTTTTTTACCCTGGTGCCCGATTTATTTTACACCGGCATCCCATTTTAATCAGCAAATTTCATTCACTAATTTATTAGTCAGCAGTGAAACGCGTGAATTCGCCGTGAATACATGACTGTCGAATTAATTCGCCCATCACTAGAGATCACTTTGTGGTTCCTTGTCTTGTGTGAAGTCATACAGGTGCAGGCCAAAGAACACCAAACACTGACTTCATTTTTAATTAACATTTAAGTTGTTAGCAGAAACCTTAGACCATATCTTAAACTAATTCTTAGTTGGCCGATGACTCTTATCAATATGAGATTGTTTAATGGTGGAAAAATCTGCCATGAGTTTAATTGATTTACTTATAAATATTGCACCGTGCATACACTATAGGTTTTATGCAACTAAAGGTGATATTCCTGGCCACTATAATAACCATCTTTTTATCTGAGGTTTTTTTGTTGTGAACCTTCTGTATCAATTATCTTGCATGATATTACTTTGAACTATAAGATCAATTGGAAATAAACAAAAGAAAATAAATCTTTTACCATTTAAAAAAAAATCTTAAACTTGTGTAAAAGGTACACTCCACCACTATCTGATATGTTTTATAAATGTTAAAATGCAAATCACCGGAGTGAAAACCAACAACAATAAAGTCATCCAGAGCTGAAGTGGTTTGGAGTAGATATCAGATGAACAGGTCAGCTTGCCTTCCATTACTTTTTTTTATATAAAAGAAGCCTTTTTGTTCAAAGCTTAATGCTTATCTTCAAGTTTCTTAAAATAAAGAAAATGAATAAATAAGTAATTCAACATAATCCCATATGTTAGAATGTGCTTTATCAGTTTGTATCGGTTTGTATGATGTTATGCTTTCCTGGTTGATACTTCTTTATTTTTGTTTTGCATTTATGTTTGTTCTGTTTTCAAGGTGATATATCCTGAACATTTTATATAGTATTACATATAAAGAGTCTACTGGCATAAGCAAAACAGAAGTTATCTTCAATGACATTAATTAATTTGTTCTTCACTTGTTTCTAATATAGTATAAACCTCCAATTTTATATGGGTCTAATAAATGGCTCATAAATAAGGTTCCTAAATGGGGCAATGCAGCATTTAATATGGGTTGTGAAGCAAAAGGCAGGAAGAAACCACTAGGGGCAATAGTTGATGATGTCTATGTGGGAATTTTAGACACCTGGAGGGGTGATGAATTATATCAATTATGTCTAATGCAAAGACTGATCCATTGGTAAGGCTAAACCCACCTCTTGCTGGAGGCATAAGGATAGGAGGAGCATCATCAACTCAGATGGTACCGGTATGGTGACAAACTTAGTTGCAACTCAGTTTCTGGTAACACAGAGTGAGCCAGGCTTCAAGAGACCAGGCACAGAGCAACGGAGATAGGAATTACACAGCAGGTGCATAACAGCCAATGTAGTCAGTTGAGAGAAGGTAGAAATTAGAGGAGCTGCAGAAAGGGATAGACATGGAGTAGGCAACAGGAGATACAGTATGGGTCCACTGAGAATAACTGCCAGTGGTTCTCATGAACAGCAGGTCCCATTATGTCAGACGTAGAATTTTTTGCTCAGACAGCAATGTTTTGATGGAGCATCTATGAGTAGAAATCCAGAAGCAAATAAAGGGCCAATGAAATGGGGAAAAAGGTAGTCAAAATGAAGGCCAATTAAAGTTTAATAAAGAAAAATAGTGGAAGGAAAAATAACAAAGTAAAATTAAAAAAGGGAAGAACTTTATACAAATTCCTTGAACTTGCAATTAGCATTTACTGTTCAGATTTTGAATAGAAGCTTATAGAGCTGTTGGGGTTAAAAGCAATGAAGAGCAACACCAATGTACTTTGCACAAATAATTAGTATATGAGAATAAACTCCCAGAGACTCAAAATTTATTCTGCCCAGAAAAAGTTGAAATAAAAACAGTGCCATGAAAGAAGCCACCAGCTGAGTAATCAGTGTTCCATTCCCATTGAAGGAATTAGCATTTTTTGTTATTTTAGTAAAGCAGAAAATTGCTGGGCCTACAGCATGGGAAAGTCTAGGGAAAACAATATATTAATATAGTGATCTCATCTCCAACTGATGCTTTACCTGAAGAGATTTCCCACAAAGGTAGGCAAGTAAAATTCAAAAGGGTTCTGTCACGAACAGCACCCAATACCAGAACAGTTGCTAAGCACCTTGGTCTTAGCTCGCCTTCACCAGTTAAGTGACCACCTTTGGACTCGGGAGGAGCCCTCAGCTTACTCAGATGCCACGTGGACTTATCGAGAGGCGCAAAGCCAAGAGTTCTAGCTAGCACAGAGGCACGATCATCTCATTAAGGACACTGGGTTGAAAAATACCACCTAGTGGAACGGGCAGGCCGGACCAGCACAAGCAGAGTAGAATCGTAAGACAGGCCAGGATCAGGATCGGAGAGAGCAGAATAGTCAATGGACAGGCAGAGGTCAGGATTGGAGATAATAGAGTAGTCACAAACAGGCAAGGGTCAGAGTAGGGGAGAATCAGAGTAAACAGGCAAAGCAAGGGTCAAACACAATAGATTAGGCAGGAAATAGCTTAGAAAATAACACCCAGGAACTTCAGATAGAACCTAACAACGGGCAACAAGCTGCAGACTGAATCTCCCTTTTATATAGTTTGAATTTTGAGCCATTGCACGTGACGTCATCATGCCGGTGCATAAACCCGGAAGTGCGCCGGTGCGCACGCCATAGAGGAAGCCAGCGCAGAAGGAGACAGATGCATGCGGCGGGAGTCCCTGGAAGAGACGTGGTGGTCACCCCCGCATGCCATCGGGCAGACCACTAGACCACCAGGGTAACTATTCATCACAGGTTCCAGAAGTTTAATTCCTTAGCTGTTTCTACCTGTTCTCCAAATGGTGCAATTTGTACAGGGGAAGGTGGGTATTCATCTTAACACAGGGTTTTGTAAGTACTCATCTTCCCCCTGTTTAATGATATTCAAAGTTATCTGTGATTATTAAAGGAGTAATAAGCCCCAGTCTACGGGTGCATAAAAGAGAGGGGACTACTATTGGTGAAAGAGAAGTGAAGAGAAAAAAAAGGCATTTTAAAATCTGAAAAAATACTACACTATATTTTAAATGTTTTTGCTGTCTTTCCCTGAGCTTCGTTGATAAGACTCTAGAAAAATAAGTCATTCTAAGCACCATCTGTAAAAAAAGAAATATAATTTTAACAAACTTTCCAAAATGCATTAATTTTATAAGCAATATTGGATAGTTTTAAAGGGAAAATATACCCCCCCCTTTTTTTTACATGAGCTCATCCAGTTGGGCTTAAAGGGAATAAGGCTAGAAATGCTGTATTTTGTTTACTAAACATAAACATGAACTTACTGCACCACAAGCCTAATCAAACAAATTATTTATGCTATCAAAGTTGGCCACAGGGGGCTGTCCTCTTGTAACTTTGTTTAACATCTTTGGAAGACTAGACTACATACACATGCTCAGTGTGGTCTGGGCTTCTTAGGGATCGTCATAAATGATAAAAAAACAAAGCTGCTTGAGTTCTGCATGGCTGGTAAGTAAGACAGGGGCTCCCCCTGCTGTTCATAAGTATGATTGTTTCCTTGCCATAAATTAGGGACTTTCTGACAATTCCTATACACAGCAATAAATGAAGGTAGAATTTCACTACATACAGTCAGGTTTCTTATGGTACACATTTTTTTATTAAAGTATATTGGAGATAGATTTCTTTTTCTTTAAAGAAAGTAAAAATTTGATTTTATTTCTTTGCCTTTCCTTGCCCTTTAAGTAGAAAAGGTCCATAAGCACATATGTATCTTTCTGCCCAGTCATATATTTTCCCAACACCTTATTCAACCCTTCCTTCACCCCCTTTATCCATTGTGATGTAATGGATTCCAGGACATGATATTCCTCTGCTTACCATAGTAGATGATGCACTGATTTTAATTTAAGGACTTTCGTTTCCATAATCCATCACTTCACAATATACAGTACATAAGAGAAGTGTTGCATTATTCTTCCAGCCAAAGGGATATTGGGTAGTGGATTTTTATCGTAACATGATTCTTTTGATCTGATATTTCTGTGTAAAACATAAACACATATTTATTTCTGGTGGTTCAGTGTTTATGCTTCCTTTCTACACCCAACAGAATGGGCTGTATTTTTCTACCTTTTAGGCTGGGGACAGA
>CM044442.1:90958770-90979537 GCA_024363595.1 Xenopus borealis
GCAATAGCCCAGGGGGGAGGTAGGCTGGGGATGAGAGATGGGGCCTATGGGAGGGAGGGGGTTTAGCGCCACAGGGTTGAATTCTCCTTTAAGGATTTATCTACTACAAGGTGGTCAGCAAGAAACGATGATGGCCTCAGTCTCAGAAGATCATGGAAGGAGATCATAGAAGCACTGGTGTTTCCCAAACACCAACAACTCAAAATGAGGCTGCAGTACTAAGCAAAAACTTGCAAAAGTTAGAGACTGCCATCATGATAGTATTTTGGAACTTCGTCTTAGAGCAATTTAATGCTACAAACAAACGCCAAAAGTGTGCGGATATTGAAATTGGTACAGTTCTACGGCTTTATGATGGCCTCACCACTCTTGTGAAAGATACCAGGGATGATTTTGAGAGAAGCTAGAGAGTTGTGTGCGCTAGAAGGTTATGATTTATCTACAGCAAGACCAAGAAAGATAAAACTGCCATTTGATGTCAGCCCCCAAGGACAAATACAAGCCCAAGAGATAAATTCAGAGTTAACACCTTCCTCCTTATCCTGGATAAACTATACCATGAGCTTAGAAGAAGAGCAGAGGCTTATAAATCACTTAATAGTCATTTCAGCTTATTTGAAAATATGAGCAAACTTAGCAATGAGGATTTGCATGCCCAAGCACATCACCTGTGCACTCAGTACCCAAATGACTTGGATGACAAACTGCTTAATGAATGTCTGCACCTCTGCTCTCATTTAAAAAAAACTTTTGGTTCCCTGGACATCACTATTCCTCAGCTGCTCAAAACAATTGTTGAAGACTAACTGGAAGTGATTTACCCAAATGTGTATGTTGCATTACACATTTTTCTTTGCAAACTGGCAACAAACTGCTGGGCTAAAAGATAATTTTATTGCTTAAAAAGAGTAAAATACTACTTGAGATCCTCATGTACTGAACAAAGGCTAAACAGCTTTGCTCTGCTTGCAATTGAAGCGAGATTGTCAAAAGGCTCTCATATGACAGCATCATTGATAAGTTCGCAAAGAGAAAAGTCTATTCTAAAAAGCTTTGTTAATCCTAAAGTTTCCAGATCAGTTGAGCAATACACTTCACTTTCATTGATTACTGTAACATTTCCTAAGTTCTAATTTTTCATAAGTTAGAAATGGCAGTTACACAAGGCAGTTGGACAAGGCATTGACAAGGCAAAAGGAACAGGATTATCCTCCATCAACCTTGAACCATCAACTTTGAACTGGCTGGGATAAGAAGAAAACAGATTTGTTTTTACCTACCTGTTTGTTACTTTTTACTCAAAAATGCTTTATCCTGTATTTCTCCTCCTTTCACTCTCATGCTTCATAAAAAATTTCTCACTACCTCCCCCATTAAGTCCCCACTCTATACAAATCTCAGCCTCTCTAATTTCCTCTCCTTCCCTCTCCACACATGAAGTATACAAAGTACTCTGTTTAACTATTCCAGGAAACTCCCCCTTTTCATACAGACAAAGAACTTACAAATCCTGCTCTCACTTAGGGGGAAATTCACTAAAGCGCGAAGATAATTTTCAAGCATGACGTCATTTTGTCATGAAGGATCGTAATTACACAAATTCACTAAGATCAAAATTTTCCTGAATGTTACCACTTACGCTAGACTTTACTCGCCTGGTCAGATCTGGCGAAGTTCAATACAATAGTTAGGAGTTTGAAAAAAAAATTTCTGGCGTTTTACCATTATAGGGTGATAGTCTGAAAAAGATAGATTTTTTTGGGTGGTTACTCTTCTTCCCCCCTACATTTCCTAGCATATGGCAACTCAAATATACAGGGGGCACATGGAGGGCAATATGGCAACTTTATTTTATTTATTAAAGGTTTCCTGGGCTTGTGTAGTGAAATGTAGTGGCTGTGACATATACTTCTATTATACGCTTAAGTTCCCGCCGTATGCAAATTAGGCATCGCTAGTGTAACTGCGCTTTACCTGGCGAACTAACGGTAGCGCTACTTTGCTAACGTTCGCCGCCCTGAGCGCAAATTCGGCAACTTAGTGAATTTGCTTAGTGATGTTGAAAATTCGCCTGGCAAAGTGCGGTGAATGTTAGCGAAGCCAACTATAGCGAAATTTTCGCATCTTAGTGAATTTGCCCCTTAGTCTATCTCTCCTTTCTACTGCTAGCAGCTGGGGACACTTCCCCAAACCCTGGCCCTTACCCCATCCCAGTTATATCACGGCCACGGGCTCCTTCTCTTCGGGGAAAATTCCAACAGTACAGAAATCTTATTCTTATACCCAAAAACCCAGTTAATCTCTCCTGTGCTCTCTGGAATGCCAGATCTGTCTGCAACAAACTCACCGCTATCCACGACCATTTCATTGCCAATTCCTTCAACCTACTCGCACTTGCAGAAACCTGGCTTTCTCCCACTGACACTGCCTTACCTGCTGCCCTGTCCTATGGGGGCCTAAACCTTACTCATACTCCGAGGCCTGGAAACAGACCTAGGGGTGGGATAGGTTTGCGTCTCTCTCCCCACTGTACTTTTAAAGTTATTCCACCTGTTCCTTCCTTATCATTCTCCTCATTTGAGGTTCACTGCATTTTTCCCTGTGTCACTCTGCATTGCTGTCATATATCGACCTCCTGGACCAACTACTCAATTTCTGGACAACTTTGCTGCCTGGTTTCCTTACTTTATTTCATCTAACACAACATCCGTCATATTAGGGGACGTTAATATACCTGTTAACAACATTAACAGCCCTTCTATCTCTAAACTTCTTTCGCTAACATCCTCTCTAGGCTTATCCTTGTGCTCAGACTCCCCCTCTCACACTTATGGTAACGCCCTGGATCTCATATTTACCAGACTCTGTTCAACCACCAATTTTGCTAACTCACTGTTTCCCCTCTCTGATCACTATATGCTAACATTTCAACTCTCACTAACTCCCTCCTCACCCCCTGCTAATCCCCAAACACGAACCTACCGTGACTTGCACGCTCTGGATGTGTCACATCTCTCTTCTTCCTTTGACTCTCTTCACTCTAATATCTCGACTATCTCTTGTCCTAATGTGGCTACCTCTGTCTACTATAGCATACTCACCACTGCCCTTAATGAGCTTGCTCCTTTAAAAACTAAATGTGCTAGACCCAAACCACTTCAACCTTGGCACACTGCTCATACTAAAGTGCTTCAAAGACACTCACGCGCACTTGAGCGTCACTGGCACAAATCCTGCTCAGAATCAGACTTTTGGAGTTACAAATCTGCCCTGCGCTCCTATAACACCAGCCTTTCCCAAGCCAAACAAACATACTTTACTTCACTCATTAACTCCCTTTCCAAAAAAACCCCTCTCCTTTCCCCTTCTCCATCCCCTCCATGCACATCTATCTCTGCTCAAGACATTGCTGAGCACTTCAAAAACAAAATTGATCAGAAGGGACATTACACTACTCAACCCCCTTAGGCTTCTACCACCCTCCCTCCACACTCCCCAGTCCCTCCTGTGCTCCACCCCTATTACTGATGAGGAAGTCTCAAAACCTCTTCTCACCTTACCACCTGCCCGCTTGATCCTATTCCTTCAAAACATCTCAGCAATACCAACCCTTGTCTAATCAAAGCCTTAACTCGTCTATTTAATCTCTCGCTCTCAAATGGACTATTTCCGTCTCAACTAAAACACGCTCTTGTCACCCCCATTCTGAAAAAACCCTCTCTTGACCCCTCCAATCTCGACAACCTTCGACCTATCTCTCTGCTACCTTTTATCTCTAAACTAATAGAGCACCTAGTCTACAACTGATTAACCTCATTCCTCTCTGACATTAACCTGCTGAATGCCCTACCATCTGGTTTTAAGCCACAGCACTCAACTGAAACTGCCCTGACTGGCTAACTAATGACCTTTTAACAGCTAAAGCCAACAAAAATTTCTCACTACCAATACTGCTTGATCTCTCAGCTGCATTTGACAATGTAGATCACCCTCTCCTCCTCCAGTCCCTCCATTCGCTTGGCCTTCGTGACACAGCCCTGTCCTGGTTCTCTTCTTACCTCACCAATCGTTCCTTCGGTGTCTCTTACAATGGAGTAGCAGCTTCCCCCCTACCTCTCTGTAGGGGTTCCTCAAGGCTCTGTCCTGGGACCCTTATTATTTTCTCTATATACTTCCTCCCTCAGCAAATTAATCAGCTCGTATGGTTTCCACTACCACCTCTACGCTGACGATACTCAGATCTATCTCTCCTCTCCTGATCTCAACCCAGAACTCCTAACTCGTGTCTCCTCCTGCCTGTCTGCTATCTCTACTTGGATGTCACAACGCTACCTTAAATGACACCTCTCCAAAATGGAAATGGTTATCTGCAACATCCCGGAAGTATCCATCATAGTTAACAATTCCACTATCACCCTTCTCTCCAGGCCTTGGGGTTATCCTAGATTTTGCCCCGACATTCACTCCTCACATCCAGTCACTTGTTAAATCATGTCACTTCCACCTAAGGAACATATCCAAAATACGATAATTTATCACCCAAGATGCTGCTAAAATTCTTATTCTCTCTCTCGTCATATCGCATCTAGACTATTGTAACTCTCTTTTAATTGGCCTTCCCCTCCAGAGACTGTCACCTCTCCAGTCCATAATGAACACTGCTGCTAGGCTTACACACCTCAGCAACCAAACATCCTCTGTCATGCCATTCTGCCAATCCATGCACTTGCTTCCACTGCCCTTCAGAATTAAATTCAAATTAATGACCCTGACATTCAAAGCACTTCATAACTCTGCCCCTCCCTACATCTCTGAACTAATCTCCATATACTCACCCAACCACTTTCTACACTCCTCCATTGACCTGCTACTCAACTCTTCTCTCATTACCTCCTTACATGCTCGCATTCAAGACTTTGCAAGGGCTGCACCCCACCTCTGGAATTCTCTCCCACGGAGACTTTCTCCCAACCTTTCAGCTTTCAAGAAATCTCTTAAAACCCACTTTTTTAGAGAAGCCTACCCTCACTCTTAACTACCCAATTCAATACCACTTACAGTACTACATCTCATCCACCTAACTCTGATCTTGCCCACTCGCACACCTTGTGTATCATTCCCTTCCCTTTTTATTATAAGCTCTTTATGCACAGAGCCTTCTTCACCTTATGTATCGTTATTTATTGTGACGTATGTAACTCCTTATGTTCTATGTATGTAATTCATGTGATTTAGTTGTATAATCACATT
The DNA here is from genome assembly GCA_024363595.1 of Xenopus borealis. Lineage (NCBI taxonomy): Eukaryota > Metazoa > Chordata > Amphibia > Anura > Pipidae > Xenopus > Xenopus borealis. Next base: position 90,964,021 of record CM044442.1, read on the forward strand.
CACTTTACAGTGCTACTAAATAAGTTGGCGCTATAGAAATACATGTTAATAATAATAATATGTCCAAGTATATATATATTAGTTACATTCAAAATAATTGTTTATGCGTTAATGCACAATTATTTCAAGTTTATTGTCTCTTTTTATTAAGTTAGCGCATAGAAATACTCTTGTGGGTCACTTCAGTGAATATAAAATAAATGCATTGACTGTGGGGTGAAAACACAGAAGTAGTGTATATGTTTACCCCAAACCAATATATTTTTGGAAAGTACACACTCCGAAGACAGAAAGAAGACAGAACAATATATTTGTACTGGTGTACTGACAGACTATGCTATGTTCCAGTAATGGCAAATTTGAACCAGTGAGGCTTTTATATGTTTCTGCACCATAATGCAGAGTTTTCTCTAGTCAGTATAAAGCTATGTATACAGTTCAAAATGTTGAGCCAAAAGATTTTTTACATATTTACTTTGGAAATAAGGATGCACCACAGTGATATTTGAATCTTTAAAATAATAAAGGTTTTCTCTAGGGAGACACAGGATTATTAACAAAGTCATAAACATTATAAAAGTTTTTTTATGCTTGCTGACTAATTAAACAATATATACCTATATATGTGTACCAGGGTGTTGCAAGTTTATTCTATGTTCTTTGAATGTTACATTTTAAAAGGGACCCTTTTATAGGTTACTTCACCTCAAATAACAGGTGTACTAGTTTATACAAAAATGCAATCTAGTAGAATACAGTATATAAACAATATTTGTATATAATACTTCTAAATTATTATTATTATTATTATTATACATATAAGAATATATATAGTTTGCCTCAAGGGCGCAGGGAGGTTTGGGCCTCCCAAACCTTCTTCATTACTATTATGCTGTGATAGGGATGTGTCACGAAGGCCAAGCGAATGGAGGGACTGGAGGAGGAGAGGGTATCTACAGTGTCAAATGCAGCTAAGAGATCAAGGAGTATAAGTAGTGATAAATGTTTGTTGGCTTTAGCTGTTAAAAGGTCATTAGTTAGCCAGTCAAGGCAGTTTCAGTGGAGTGCAGAGGCTTAAAACCAGATGGTAGGGGGTCCAGCAGGTTATAGTCAGAGAGGAATGAATTTAGTCAGTTGTAGACTAGGCACTCAGGTAGTTTAGAGATGAAGGTAGCAGAGAGATAGGTCGGAGGTTGTCAAGATTGGAGGAATCAAGAGAGAGTTTTATTCAGAATGGTGGTGACAAGAGCATGTTTTAGTTGAGAAGGAAACAGTCCAGTTGAGAGCGAGAGAATAAATAGATGAGTTAAGGCTTTGATTAGACAAGTGTTGGTATTGCAGAGAAGTTTTGAAGGATCAGGATCAAGCGGTCAGATGGTAAGATGAGAAGAGACCAAGAGTTTTGAGATTTCCTCATCAGTGACAGGGGTGAAGGAGCACAGGAGGGACTGGGGAGTGTGGAGGGAGGGTGGTGGAAGCTTAGGGGGGTGGGGGTTGAGTAGTGTAAAGTCCCTTCTGATAGTGTCAATTTTGTTTTTGAAGTGTTCAGAAATAGTTTGAGCAGAGACCGATGTGCATGGAGTGGGTAGAGAAGGAGAATGTTAAAGCTGGACAAAAGTTGTGCCAGTTTTTTAGAAAGGGAGTTAATGAGGCAAGTATGTTTGTTTGGCTTGGGAAAGGCTGGTCTTGTAGGAGCACAGGGCAGAATTGTAGCTCCAAAAGACTGATTCTGAGCTGGATTTGTGCCAGCGATGCTCAAGTGCACTTTTGTATGAGCAGTATGCCAAGGTTGAAGTGGTTTGGGTCTAGCACGTTTAGTTTTTACAGGAGCAAGCTCATTAAGGGCAATGGTGAATGTGCTATTGTAGACAGAGGTAGCCACATTAGGACAAAAGATTGCCGATATATTAGAGTGAAGAGAGTCAAAGGAAGAAAAGAGATGCAAGTCACAGTAGGTATGTGTTTGGGGATTAGCAAGGGGTGAGGAGGGAGTTAGTGAGAGTTGAAATGTGTGCATATTGTGATCAGAGAGGGGAAATGGTGAGTTAGTAAAATTGGTGCTTGAACAGAGTCTGGTAAATACAGTATGAGATCCAGAGCATTACAATTGGCATGAGAGGGGGAGTCTGAGCACAAAGATATGCCTAGAGAGGATGTTAGTGAAAGAAGTTTAGAGACGGAAGGGCTGTTAATGTTGTTAACAGTTGAAAGTTTAGATATTTACAACAGCTATGAATGCTTCAGTAAAAAAATAATTTAGCTTTCATGTTTCATTTGAAAAGGACTTTTATTATACAACTTTATACACCTTGCTGGTGTTTTGATGGCTAAAGATTATTTGTGAAAAGCTTGTTGCTAGGCAATGTACTTTTCCAAAAGGGTGATTTAAACTCCTGAAATGTACATGCTAAATTAAAGGCTCTCACTTTGCTTGTTTAAGTAGGCAAAGGGTTAAACAATATCTCTGCACTTCAGATATTTATAAACAAATACAGATATAACTAATAAATCATTGAATTCTAGACTGAAGTTCAAATTCAAGCATTTTCCTTATGCAATTCTATTTTTTTATTATGGAGTACTTCCTCCTCTATATCGCTATGTAAATTAAACAATTAAAATATTAAAAACCATAATTTAAAATACATAATTGTATTCAGCCATCTTTGTTAATGACATTGCTGAAACTACAGTAAGTACTTGAAAAGCAAGCTCAAAGCCCAGAAGACTATGATGACAACAGTTATGAATCAACATGACTTTTTTATTTTTAAGAATATTTTTATTGCAATGAAATTGGTACTTTGCAACAGATATAATGAGTTAAACATCTACTCTATTAAGGAAACATTGCACATTAATCCTAGGAGTATTTTATCAAGTAAGAAAGACAATTTAATATTATTTAAGAAAAAAGTTCCTTAAAACATTTTGGCATGAACAAGAATCAGACAATAAAGAACATAAGGATATTACATTCATTGGAGCTCTGTAGCAATAACAGACACATATATTTATCTTCACACAACCTGACCTGGTTGCATAAATTATAGTATTTCCAAAGTAATTGTTATTATTACTGTGGCATTCTGTAATATCTGTGTCGTATGACATTGAATGGTAAAATCTGCTAATGGGCAGATTTACTTAAGTTCGATCGAATTTTTTTAAAAATTTGAATTTTCGAATGTTTTTGAAGACCACTTCAGCCAGTGAATTTTGAAAATTCACTTGAATCGAATAATTCAAATAAAAATCTAATTCAATATTCAACTATTCGACAATCAATTTACTTCCCCTTTAAATTTTTATTTGACTGCCTAGTTCGTCAGATGAAAGCTACTGAATTGGGTTGCATTATTTTTTATCGAATAAAAAAATTTGATTGAATGGATAAAAAGTTTGATTCAAACAATTTTATTGTTCGATCGTATTTTCACTATTCGACCAATCGAATAGTGGTACAATCATTTGAATTCGATATTTTCATTCCCCAAAAATTCCCAACCATTCCCATGGTCGAATTTGAGGGTTTTTAACCTTAGTAAATTTGCCCCCAAGGTGTTTGATAACAGTCCTATAGTTTATTATTTCTTTTAAATATATATTTATTAGTAAATCTGCCCCCTAGGTGTTTGATAACAGTCCTATAGTTTATTTCTTTTAAATATATGTTTATTATATGTTTATTATAAACAAGCAAAAAAATGTGTCTTAGGAACTTTTATTTCGTTAGTTAGAAAAGTCTATTAGTGGCTATCCATTGTTGACTTTGATGTAAACAGCTGAAGCCATATGGAGTGGTTTTTAATGACATGGCATTTTGAATAATACTTTCCCTTAATGAATCATATTATTGCCAATAGTAACATGTTGTGATTTATGGACAATAAAAGCAGTCATGTCATCCCAGTGTGTTAGATTAAGATAATTTAGCAACACTCAAAACTTTTAAACTTGCAATACCGTCATTAGATCTTCAGATTTATACAGTACTCTGCAATTCATAAATTAATTTTAAAAAATAAACTTCTCAAATTAAAAAAAAAAAATGCCAACAATTCTAATGAAATTAATGTAACATATGGGACTGGGGAAGGAGTCCTCTAATGAAGATGAATGACTGAGATGATCAATATGGGTACACAGAGGACCAAAATTGTCCAAGACAAAAGCATAGTTTTAGAGTATTTACTATAGCAATGTCCCCTGTTTGCTGGAAAACAGGGCATTAGTACAGGGGGCACAGGAAGTACTCATGCTCCCCAAAAAAACAATGGTTCAATGACTATATGGCTCAGATGTAATCCCTATTGCCAACCACTGAACTGATGCCAAAGTAGGTAATATTGCCACTGCCTGCATAGCCCCTCTTAACACCTTCTGTAGTAGCCCTCCAGTAGGAGTTCTATCATCACACTGTAATGCACTGTCCCAGAAATAAGAATATGCAGAACATGGTACCTATGGCTTCCTCAGGCACTTAGGCCTTCTAGAATTCTTTTCTAAACATAGATTGCAATTTCCCCTTAACTATTTCTCAAAAATGTATTTATTACAAACTTTAATAGAAATTAAAAGCTATTATCTTTGCTAACCTACATGGAAAATATGCAATTCAAATTAGTTTCTAATTAGTATGTAGTATTTACTAGTCCCAAATTTCTGGTTGCTTTACCTACAGCAAGTTCTACACATTTAAGAAATTGGATCACAAACTGTAGTCTTTGGTTCAAGTTCCAGTGGAGCTTTATTGGGATGATGAGTTTAAAGATCTCCTTTTTTCCATAAAGATAACAAAAATTTACATATTTAATCTATATACATACAATATGTTGTTCTGTTAACTTGTTGGATGCCATGAATTGCTTACTTCCTCCATATCTTAAGATTTACTGGAGTTTGCAGTACAGTATACTGTTTAAAGATATTCCTATGTATGTTATATTGCCCAAAGAGAGATATGAAATTATGAAATCTTCACATTCCTGTCCAATCTACTTCAGCAGTACAGATTCAACTCTATAATCTGCACTTACACAACCCTTCTGCAGCTTTTATTTTTTTAATGCACACATATTCAGCAATACAAATATATGCCCTACTTAGTGAAGAACAGTTATACAGTGAGTAATATATGCAAAAGAAAAAAAAAACAAAATAGAATGTTATACTAAATGGCAAAAATACTCATTTTACAGTTTATAGTGATAATTTTTATATGATCTCAGGTGATAAAACTTAATAACCATAAATTCGTACCATAAATATGAAGAAAACCCAGCACTTATGTTGGTCAATAGGATTAATAATTAACTGTAAAAAGACTAACATATTAATTTGTAAGGCTGTTTTTTGTGCGTATCCTCCTTTGCTAAGAAATAGGAATTGACTCCAACAATTATAAAGATGAAGTCATTTTCAATACTATGATTATATAATTAATCATTCTGTAAAAAAATTAAAAGAAGAAGGTTAATCATAGCGCTTACTATGAATGTCTTTATTATTTTACATATTTTGAAAACAAACTGCAAATAAGATAACATTTCAAGATACTGAATTATGAAGGCTTTACATTTCATTCACTTCAATGTTTTCTCCTTTTAATGAAAACCATACTTCTGACTAACAATTAGATTATTCAAAGAAGTAAGCTCATGTATTTGAAAAAGTTTATTTTGTACATTTAAAAGAAATTCTACATGACACAATAATAGCTGATAAAATAACAACTACATCACAGACCATAGTTCTTTTTCTAGTCAATGTCTAATGAAGAGGAAGTCCACTTGAATCTCAAAGAGATTATCCTGTGAATCCTATCAAAATCAGATGCATATTTCTGAAAATCTAGCTCTGAATTAAAATATACATAGATTGAAAATTGTTTTTAAATATAAAGTGTAGATTTGATTTATATTACAGCCTGGTTAAAAGAACAGTAATACCAAAAAAAAAGGAAATCTTCTGAAGTAATGAAACCATAATGTACTGTTGTGCTGCTCTGGTAAAACTGGTTTATTTGTTTCAAAAACTCAACTAGAGTTATATAAACAAACTGCTATGTAGCTATAGGGGCAGCCATCCAAAGCCAAAAAAGGACAAAAGGCACAGGATACACAGCAGATAACAGATAATCTCTGTAGTATACAATGGGATTCTTCAGAAGTATTTATCTATTGTGTATCCTGTGCTTGAATGGCTGCCCCCATTGCTACAGCAATGGGCGCAGCTTATTTACCTAAACTATATTAGTGTTTCTCAAGCAAACATACCAGTTTTAACATAATGTTATATTGTCATTCCTTTAAAACACTTAAAATTTTTGGTATTACTGTTCCTTTATGTAAAGGTTTATTTGTGAATTTATGTATTCTACATAAATTTAGTTTTTTTTTTAACACAAAAATGTGTTTTGCTATTTGCCACAAGCATTTATATTATATATAAAGATATAAAAAAAAACTAAAGTCCATCAATCACTACCACTTTAACTTTACATGTTGATTTGACTGTATTTACATATAATACTGTGTAATAATAATGTACGTGTGTAGATGTGTACAATTGTGACATAACAAGAGATTATGGGGCAGATTTACTAATGGTCGAATTCCGAAGTGAAAAAACATTTCGAATTCCTAGGACTTTTTCAGGACAGGTTCTAGGAGGTCCACCATAGGTTAAAATGGCAATTCAGGAGCTTTAAGGTGGTGAATAGTAACATTCGAAGGATTTTTTAAGGGCCAGTATTTCAAAGTTCTCAAGGTCCAGTATTTTCAAATTTTTACAATTCAAATCAAATTTTTGGCTATTCGATAGTCGAAGTAGCCCAAAATTACTTCGAAATTTTAATTTTTTAAATTCCCCTATAGCTTGAAAAATAAACTGTAAAAACTGGCACTGAGTGCCATTGTTTTGCACAGCTTTTTGAATTTTAAAGTTAGACATTTCTTGCTGCATAAATTTGTTCTTGCTGTGTAATGGCTTTACGGAAGTTTGTCCTAAAACAGAAGTACTGCCATTTTAAACACTCCAATGATTTTTTGTGATAATTCACATGTAAGGATAAGGGAGCTGTATGCATATTTTATACCAACAAAATATTGTTTTAGACAGCTATATATGCCACTTTATGTCAAGCTGGATATCTTTTTAAGAATACAATAAGAACATAAAATGATAATACTGTATGTTCCCTTTATATGAAACAGTTTATGTCAAGGATGTATGGTACATTTGAACATGTCCCAACAACATTAGAATTACAATAAAATGAAATTGGCTTTCCCTGTTTGGGGAAAACAATTTGTTTGTTTAAAAAGAGCTTATAAAACTTGTCCCATGATATGGATCAAATTCTTAATATTTCACTTAAGAGTAAGTGTAACTTTACATTTGAAGGATAGTTATTCTCACCATATAATAATTCCAATTTTAATGTACAACAGCTGAACCTGCCTAAAGATGACTGACATTGTAGTATGTTATCTAGCTGCTCTGTAAAAGAGGGTTTAAGTATGTTTGCAGAAAAGTAATACCACATACTGTTAATATCAGATGAGGAAACCCTAGCAATCAATCATCAATGAGCAAGTACCAGTCATTAGTCTGAGCAAACAAAATTGTATTGGTCACTAAGCCAAGTGCAAACTGGTCTTTTGTCATTACCCCTATAATGCAAGAGTAGTGATGGGCGAATTTATTTGCCAGGCGCAAATTCACGACGAATTCCCGCGATTCTCCGCCTGCGAATAAATTCGCAAAATGCCAGCCAAAAAATTCGCAAAATGCCAGCGAAAATTCGCCAGCCGAAAAATTTTCTGGCGTCGAAAAGAAACGAGATATGCGTCAAAAATGATGTGATGTGCCGAAAACGACGCAACGCGTGTCAAAAACGTGACACGGCTCGTTTAGCGAATTTTTGCCAATTCGCGAATTTCGCTGGAAATTCGCAAATTTTTCAGCAAAGCAAAACGGGATAGATTCGTCCATTACTATGCAAGAGGACTCAAGAGGAATCACCCAGAATCCCAAAATGTGTTACCACCAATCAGAAGGTTGTATCAGTTCTTTGGCAAAGTGTACAATCATATTTAATAAGTAAATGTTTCAGTTTAAAAAAATATGGGAACATAGGATATCCTGTCCTGAGAAATATGATGAATTCAAGAATTTTTTTGTTAGTGGTGTATTATCAAGGTACAATTTCAAATATTTAAAAAGAATAATTTTATTAATGGCAAAACATGATTATGTGACATATTCAATGGATAAAGTAGGACACATTTGAATTTAAAGTATTTTTTCTTGTGCAGAATTACTTTATTTAAATGGTTCAGTTATAATAATGTGCTGAGAATCAAAAGTTCTTGGTTGAGTGTTTCCATCTCAGTGCTATTCTGTTACTGTAGAGCACTTTTCAACACATCCATATGTCAGTCTTTATATTGTCAAGCCACAAAATTGATCAATTTTCAAAGGAAATGATCACTCCAAAGCAAATATTACATTACACACTATGTAAAAAGTTTTTTCCAAAATTAAATGACAGACACAAACCAAAATACACATTTTTTAGTTCACTCTATGAGCGCTAGCACTCTAATTTTAGCATTATGATAAGCCTTGGGTATTCTTAATATACTCTGAGTAAATAAGGCAATCAGAAAAGTGGCAATTATACTGTAAAAAGTGATTCCCTAACAAGCCTAATGTAGGCAATTAAAATAGTTCTTTCATCATTAAAATCAAACACATACATGAAATGAATTTCAATGTGCTGAATCATAATCTGAAGATACTGAGATGATTCACTTGTGATTAAAATATAAATATGTACAGTATATGTGTGCGTGTCTGTATTTTGGCAATCTTCAGAAAAAATGCCCCTCCCACCCCCTCATGCCCCAAAATAGGAAAAGGTTTTTTATATAATATATTTGTAGTGATGGGCAAATTTATTCGCCAGGGCTGAATTCGCGGCGAATTCCCGCGATTCGCCGCTGGCGAATAAATTCGCGAATCACCAGCGAAATTTCGCTTGGCGAAAATTTGCCGAAAAAACGAGTCGCGCAACGTTTTTTGACGCGACGCGATTTGACGCGACGCGCGTCAAAAGCGTCCCGCGACTCGTTTCGCGAATTTTTAGCCGATTCGCGAATTTCGCTAGAAATTCGCGAATTTTTCGGCGAAGCGAATCTCGGGAGATTCGGCCATCACTATATATTTGATTTGTATTCATTTCATATCAATCGAGTTTTCCTCCTGAAAAAAAAACTCGAATGGCAAGAAGGCTATTGACATCTTCAAATGGCTGAACAGACCTCTGGCATTGACATGTAAATTAACTTGTTTTAAGTGGTGAATATTTGAATTAGGACTGTTTCCATAGTTGGTGATAAATCTCACATTCAAATTTAAATTTGAATAGGTGGATTAAATTCCAATGTGTGTATTTTGACACTCGAAAATTTGAATCCGAATTCAGATTTACTATTTGACTCTTGATAAATCTGCCCCATACAGTGTTATTTTCAAAATTGTCTTACAAAATAGGAATATGAGAGGCAGTATAATATAATTCAAAGATTATTAAATGCAAATGTATAAAAATCTAAAGTCTCATCCTCTATTAACATGTCTCACTTGTCTAAGAGGACTTTCTATATACAGTCAAACAGATTATGGATTAGGTTACAAAACATACAGTATATGTTCCTACCACAATCCATCAGTCTTTTATGCTGGTCCACAGTCATGGTCCTGTCAAAGTGACTGACAATGGAGGAACTTCCTGATCTACTTCTCCATTACAGGGTTCTGTTTAGTAGCTATGGACTAGAGGCTGTTATAATTCAAATTTATTTGCACTTATTTTTTTAAAACTAGGCAGTCAAATAAAAATTTAAAGGGGAAGTTAATCGACTGTCGAATATTCAAATAGATTTTTATTCGAATTATTCTAATCATTCGATTCGATCGAATTTTCGAATTCGATGGTCGAAGTGGTCTACAAAAACATTTGGAAATTTGAATTCAAATCTTTTTGAAAATTCGATCAATTTTGAATCCTTCATGTGAATTTGATAAATTTGCCCCTTAGGGTTATGTTCATGATACAATTTTTTTATATGTGTTTATGCATTTTCGGTAACTTGCACTAAAGTATATACAGTAGCTACTTTTGCAGTCAAAATATTAGCGTTAGTTCATTGGAAGATCATTTCTTTTATGGACAACTCAGTTTCACACTGTCTGGTTTCACAGCAGATGTGAGCACCTACTGGAATCATTATTTTATTTGGGTATAACTAACATACATTTACAGGTATACCATAAAAAAAATAAGTTCACAAGGCTGGACTAACAAAGATCTTTTCTGGGCCACAAATGCACAAGAGACATATTGTACAGGTAGCAGCTTTCTGTCTTTATTTCATACAGACCCAGCCAAAAACCAATACTATACAAAACAATACTGCATCTTCCTCTAATGCAGATACTGGTGTTCTATAGAGTTAGCACTTTGGCTGTTAAAAATATGTTCTTCTTCTGGCTGGGTGAATATGGTTTTTAGAAAAAAATAGTTTCACTTTTTTCTAAAATCAATGCAAAAAAATCCAAAAAAAAAAAATCTTTCTCCTACAAATCAATGACAAAGGATTACCATTATAATGATTAAATCACTATAACATTTCAGGCTTATTTATTTATACATCAGAGTATACATTTAATAGTGGTTATTTTTCATAAGGAGTATTACTATCCATCTATCCACTTCTGTTTTTCAAATATGGCATTTTCTTCCAAGGTTTCTTTCTCCATCAGTTGCTCAATAGTTGCTTCTTGTTTGGTGCCCATTTCCTACCTATGGCACACTATATACTTTTCTCAAAGCTTGAGTTATCTCATCATTACTGTAATTTTAGGCTTTTTGGCTTATGTTCAGAACATATAATCCCAATAAATAGCATTTCCTTGTAAATTATAATAAAATTATAATTTAGTTGTTAGTGTAAAATTATAATTTCTCATGCACACATGTAACATCTACCATGAATCAATGGTGCAGATCATGCCCAAACGCTTCTCCAAACCGAAGTAAAATCCAAATGAATAGCACAGGAATCATGGTGAATTATCTGACTGCTCACAGTCAGAGCAGTATTTATAAAATATATATACATAAATTACTTTTTAAATGTTTTGAGCATATTTATGAAATGGAACAAGAACAGAAGGTCTTTGCAGATAGCTGGATTGTGTCTTGTTCATTCAGAATACATTTGTAAATAGTTTACAAAACAAAAAGTAAAAAAGATAAAAACTACACACGCAAAATTACATAAGTGAATTCAAGACAATATTCTTGACCATATGGGATGTTAAGTAGCATTCTATAACATCCTCGAAAATTCCTATTAAAGGTAATGACTCCAATTACCTGCTCATCCCTAGTTTGGGTGATTGACTTTTGTCAATCACCTGTAGATGGCACCTTGTAAATGAGTATAACTATGTGCAACCATAAGTAGTTCAGTAACTTGATAAAAGGCCATGCAGGCCTGAAATGTAATTTGTTTGAGATATCAGCCAGTATTACGATAAAGGCTTTTTTATGATTTCACAAGATTTGGATGGTGCTGTGATTTCGCTAATATAAAAAAAAAAAGAGCATGAAATTTGCACAGTTTCAGTAATCCATAGCAACCAATGAGATACCAGCTTTTATGCTACTCTGTTCAACATGAGTTCAATGAAAAGGATTTCTGCTGAACATGCATTGTGAGGATTGTTTTACTCATGAACAACCTATTGTTTTTGTTCCTTTGTTCATGGGAGAAAAGGGGTTATTGAAGCTAATCATGTGCTGGCAATTTCTCTCTTTTTCTTTGTGTACAAATTATTGCCTTTTTATCATTTATAGCAGCTGGTCAACTCCAAATTGTGGGTTAGACAGAGCGCTGGCAAAAGGGTGTTTTAGCAGCTGGCCAATTTCACAGTATGGGTTAAACCAAGCGCTGGTGATTTTTTTCTGTGTTTCGTGTACAAATTGTTGCCAAATATTGCCTATAGCTGCCATTTAGGGAATTATTTGTAGATGTATTATTAGCTGGGGCTAAAAAGCTCTTTGCTTTTTCACTAGAGCTCCTGAGTTAAGGGGAAATGCACCAGTGCCTTACTACACAGTCACACTGCTTGCTGGGGGACTTGATTTTAAATGCAATACAAACTTGGAATGCTCACAAATAGTGTAGGACTCTCATACAATTATTGGCTCTGATGTGGCATGTGAGCTTACAAGTTTTGACCAACGTTTGGTACTATCACCTCATTTTTTGGAATAATTACTTTTAAAGGCGAACCATGTGCTCGCAATTTTTCTCTTTTGCTTAGGGTAATTAAAGCTACTTCATGTTTGGTCCTTGCAAGATAGATAGATTGACAGCAGATAATTAAAACAGTCAAAACCATGGGAAGGAAAATAATTGTATATTTGTAATCTATCTACCTCACAACAACCAAACATAGTGTAGCTTCAGTTTCCTCGTGTTCTCTAGTTGTGATTAAAACAACAGGAAAAAGTATTTTCAGCTCAAACCATATTCAATTAATTCATGTTGAAAAGGGTAATGCTTCTATTTTAAATTGTTACTGATGCCAGATTAATTTTACAATATGGATAACAAAAAGAAAGTTGTTACAGGTATAGGATCTGTTATCCAGAATGCTTGGAACCTGGAGTTTTCCAGATAAGGTTTTTTTTTCCATAATCTGGATCCGCAGACCTTAAATCTGCTAAAAATTATTTGAATATTAAATAAATGCAATAGGATGGATTCATGCTGCTTACTTAGGATCAAGTACAAGGTTCTGTTTTATTATTACAGAGAAAAGGGAAATCCCTTTTAAAGATTATAAATATTTGTTTACAATAAACTCTGTGGGCATTATGTTCTGGATAATGGGTTTCCAGATAATGGATCCTATACCTGTATTTTGTTTACTTTAATCAATAGTGCAAACCAAGGCTTAAGCATAGTCAGAATGCTTAACAGAAATGTTACAGTGTTCTACAAAGCTTCTGTATAAGCTTATATACTGTAATTGAATATAAATCATTTAAAATGACTAGACTGTGTTTCTAAAAGCTCAATTTGCCTTTATAGCGCTGGCTTATTTTGTTTTTGAGCAGCAGGTGTTTAAACATACAAGAAGGTGTCCTTTTGCTCCAACAGCAAGTGACTTATCTTGCAAGGGATTTATTTGTTCCAGGAGTTATATTGGAAAGTAATTTTCCAGCAAAGTACATAGTAATGGCATTCTTTAAGCACACTATATTTTTCAAATGCTCTAATGTAATGTGCAAAAAACATTAATTCCCAGCTATCAAAATCAGCCCCTACATTTGCTGATTACTAATAAAATCTGAATTAGCTGCTTCTACAGATTCAAAAATAAACATTTTGGTATTATTTACAGTTGGTTGACGTTTATAAAAGGATGTCTGATCAATGGAGTCCATAGAGCATTAGTGATAAAGAAAAGTTTCATACTGTACATTTAAATCCTAAAATGTTAAACAAATGTAAATTAGTCAATACTGAGTTTATCTTCAGTGCAGTGATATACAGAAGATATTCCAGTGCTATGAATACAAGCTGTCATCCCCAGTGCCATACATATCTGCAAGTCTCTTGAATCTAGGACCCCAGTCAATCAGATAATCATAATTTTGTTCAGAGTTTGAGCTGTTTGATTCTAGAGAACTTAGAGATTCTGCTACTGATCCATTTCCTTCAAATGCATATGTTTGTAGGGAGTCATAAGGTGGTGCACATGGATCCACATCAGCTTCCTTCAATCTATCCCAGATAAATTCCCTGAAAATGACATTGTCTGGTGCACTTCTAATGGACGGTCGGCTCAAGAACTGGATTTCTGGAGTCACATCCCTCCTTGATTTGCTATCTCGAATATTAAGGTTTCTTAAAGCAGCCATATCAAATGCTTCAGTGTCTTCTTCACCACCCCCCTCATCATCATATCTTACAATATTCTCTCTGACATCTCTTTCTTCATCAAATATTAATGGTTCCTTTTTCCGTCTTCTCATGGTAACAATTAGAAGAACGAGAACTGAAATATAATTATTCAACATGAATTAGCAAAGTAATAGTTAATTAATCAATATATAATACTGTTAATTTGATGAAAAGATAAGTAAATATACTTTATGCACTCTCTCGCTCACCCGTACTGTGCTGATTGGTTCAAGATGATCACATGTCCATGTCACATTCACTGGCCATGGAACGTTTTATCCAGAATAAAGTACTTGTACTGGACTTGTAAAGATGAATAAAAAGTTTCTTTATTTATTACAAATAGTAGTGCATAATGTCCTTACTACTGACGCATTTCGTGCTCATAAGCACTTCCTCAGAGGAAGTGCTTATTAGCATGAAATGCATCAGTAGTAAGGAGATTATGCACTACTATTTGTGATAAATAAAGAAGCTTTTTATTCATCTTCACGAGTCCAGTACAAGTACTTTATACTTTATGCACTGTTAGTAGCAGCAAGTTCTGTGAGCTTGCTTGCTGGGGAAAATAGTCCCTAACAACTAACCAGTGCATTGAATTGGAGACTGAAATATTAATAGGAGAGGCTCTGAACATAAAGAAATCTTCATTAATTACCCCCTATGTTCAGATTAAACAGAGGACAATAGGACAGATTATGTCATGAGAGTTTTTAAAGAATACATACATAACATACAAGATGAAACTTCAGTTGTGGACTGAGAAATGTGACTTTTGCTTCATACATGTATTAACATATCCCCAGTGTAGGGTGTCAGTCCTTTTAAATATAAATTGATATACTCAACACTTAGGACGATGGCACATGTTTGAACAGGAACATTTAAAGAGGACTTTTAGCCTAATGTTGAATGCTGCATTAGATCCTAAACTTCAAAACAAATAGAACTCATGTGAAACGTATTACTAATGTACACTTTTCAAGAAAAAATTGATCATTCTCTGACATAAATGGACTTTAGGCAGTTCTTCTTGCATCTTCTAGACAGCTCATGTAAAGGTCCAAGCCATCAGCACTCCTGTGCTATATTGCTCAGGCGATAAAACATTACTTCAAGTCTGCTCTTGTTAGATATTGACTGCTTTTACTTAGATGTCAGTAAAAACATTATTGTAGTATGCTGTTTTTATTTTATTGACTGAGCAGGAAAGCAGGCAAGTGCCAACGGTTCAGAGCTTTTTTTAGAGAATGTAAGAAGCAGAGAACTGCTTTTTTTTCTTTAAAATGGAGCAACATTAATAATCAGTGGTTTGTTTTGAAGTTTAGAACCTAATATAGAATTTTATAAATGAATATATGTTTAAGTGGGTCATCAATATGATCTTCTCTTGCACACCCAAGCAGTACCCCAAGCATCAAATGTCTGTTCCATTACGTATAGTGGCTGGCATAAAAAGGTAGTTT
>CM044442.1:91000997-91011085 GCA_024363595.1 Xenopus borealis
ATGCTTAATTTTGCTCACTAGAGACTTCTTTATTTTGTAACTTTCCATACTGCTTTTCTATTTGTAAATTTCCAAAGCAGAAATGTAGCTTAACCACCTTCAGTACAGTATTATACATAATTTAATTGTCACTGTGTAACCAGCTTTCTTATACAGGTATGGGATGCGATATCCAGAAACACATTATCCAGAAAGCTCCGAATAACAGAAAGGCTGTCTCTCATAGACTGCATTATAATCAAATTACCAAGATTTTTTAAATGGATTTTCTTTTTCTCTGTAATAATAAAGCAGTACAAAGATCCAAAGACATACTTATTCCTCATTGGAAGAAATAACAGCCTATTGGGTTTATTTAATGTTTAGATTATGTTCTATTAGATTTAAGATATGAATTACCGAAAATCTAAATTACAGAAAGATAAGTTATCCGGAAAACCCCAGGTCCCAAGCACTGTGGATAACAGGCCCATACCTGTAATATAATGCAATAAGTATACAGGTAATTGTGAAAGGCTGATTATTATGCCACAGTTTTGGAGTTTTACATTTGTACAAGTACTTTTTTCAAGTACAGCCACTATAGGCAGTAAACAAACATTCAGGTAAATAATCCATTCTTTTGCAAATTAGGCACAATCTTGTGTATCAACTTGTTTCATAAACATTCCAAACCAGGTCTAATTATTTAGAATGTATAGATTTTTGACAAAGCACACAAGCAGAATTATTCTTTAGAAATCCATGCTAAATGCCTTTAGAGGCTTAAGTAATACTCTATCAAAAAGGATTTTTAAAAGGGAGTCCTTTTGGATCTCGGAATATCAAACACCATTTCCAACAGGTTGTACCAAAAGTATGGAGTTATGACATACTTTGAATGTTTGTTTAATAAGAGCTTGCAATTAGTTAAATGTTTTTTGTATACGGCCCTGCATGCAGAAGCAGAGTTTTGTAATTAAAATATGTTTAATTGTGACTATATCAACTACAAAGCTGTAGGTGGCAGGAGTAGCACTACCTACATATTACAGTGGTTAATGTACCTGAGGGTTTCTGTATCCAGAACACAGAGTAAGTCAAGATAATTTAGATTAAAACTTATTGCAAAGGTCAAACCCATTATTAGGGTATAACATGTCAGTAAGGAGCACACATTTGATTTAGTTTATAAACCTCTTTAATGCTGCAATATGAGTATTCTATATCATAAAATAATTCTTGCCACAGCATGAATGAATTGCACTTCAGTTTACAGATTATAATTCACCATCTTGCTATGGTACAGTTTCTCAAAGGACAGTGGAAAAAAAAACTTAAATTGCTGGAAGATGTAAAATAAGGGAAAGGTGTAAAGAACACATAAATGTGCTCCCTCAATCTCCAACAAAGCTGTTGCTTCCTTTTGCTACATTTACAATCTTGTACCCCAGTCCCTAACTCTACCTTAAGCACCGCTTGTCTCTCCGCACTCTCTAAAACTGCTGCTGCTCCAGTCCTTCTGGCCACTTTATTTTTCAACAAAGAGTTACCTCTCTGGCTTGCTTCTAAAGCTTGCCTGCCTGACCCCTCCCTTCTTCTCAAGCATGGCTGCTGTTTTCCTTTTGCTGATAACAATGTTGTGCCCTGTTCCCTTACATCTCCTTCAGCACTTACTGCCTCTTTGAACCAAGTTTTGTGCGCGGTCCCTTACTACTTCTTCCTCCTTGTCGGTTCCATCAGAATTGTGCAGCGTGTCACAAGTTTCAAATGTCTAAACACTAAGGGGGAGATTTACTAAGGGTCGAATTCGAGGGTTAATTAATCCTCGAATTCCACCATCGAATTTGTATCAAATTAAAACCCCTTGAATTAGAATTTCGAATTTGAGGGGTTTTAACACTATTCTATCTATCGATGATTGAATAAGGAAAATTCGATCAATAAAATAGTTCGAATCAAACGATATGAACGATTTTAACCATTCAATCGAATTTTTTATTTTCGATCAAAAAAAACTTGGAAAAATCCTATGGGAGCTTCCCATAGGATTATATAGCAACTCGGTAGGTTTAATCTGCCGAATTGTTATATCAAATTTATATCAAAGGGCCAGTACTTCGATTATTGAATTCGAATTTTCGAATTTCGCCAATTCGAATCTCATTTTGGGCTATTCGATAGTTGAATTTTGCAAATTTGATGGTCAGAGTAGCCAAAATCAAATTTTTTTCCATTCAAATCCTTCACACGAATTTAGTAAATCTGCCCCTAAATATAAAAGGGTTTTTATTGATAAAACAGAGCAGTTGGCAAGGTACAAGTGTCCTAAAGTGACATAAAACCTGGGAAAACAAAACTTAAAACCCGAGCAAAACTCCTATTGAAATGCATTTCAACATAAAGGGACCGTGGAAAAACAACTTCAAATGCGGGAAACCGTAAAATCAGGTGACATAAATTCGGACTCATACTGTATATGATACAGTTATTTGAATAAATATTTCACATTATCCTGTTTTTTTTATTATGTAGAAAACTGTACAAAATAAATATAAGTATCCTTTTCAAAACCTGCTGTCTCCCCTTTATGCTCAGCCGTCGGGTTGGGTTAGGGAGTTGTGAGAATTTTAATAGACTAAAGATACTTTTAACTTTCATAGCTTTACTGCTTCAGTTGTCAGCATTTACTGCAAGGGAAGTCACCCAAAGTGTGATGAATTATCTCATTTAGAATAAGGCACACAAGTAAGTATTAGCTTTGACACCTGTTTACATTCCTATTGCTAAGATCTATTCAGCACAGTAAGGCCAGCAGCCTAGGGCATCACAGACCACAACAGCAGACACACTGATTATTTTCTCATTTTAACCAACTGAAGAGTATAGTCACTCTGGGACACACAAATTAGGGTGTTTGTGACCCTAGCCTAATACAACAATTTATCTTTAGCTAAGCATATGTGCAGCCTCCTTTTCTGCCTGCAGACTAATGGGAATGTAATATTCATCGCTAACACAAACATCATTTGTAATGTGAATGCATGTTTGCAAAGTTTTGCAAACACTGTGCCCTTCAGATAACAGTAGGATATAGATTGCAAATTTTATATTTTGTGATAATATGCAGTGTATGTAGTTAAATGTATCAATAAAAAAGTTGTTACTTTTCACCAAAAGTTTAAACCACCTTCAAGCAAGTTTTGGTTCACAATGCTTAATTAACATTCTAAATGCAAGTAAACCTAATGAAGAATATTACATTGCGACATGCACATTTTTATTCTCAAATTTGTTCTTTGCAACATCCACCCCCTTTTTTTTTTTGCATATTTTGTGAAATGTCAGGAGTTTCTCTCCTTTATGTTCTCATATTATCTATTAATAACCAAATGTGTATGTTTTCCTGCATCCACTGTTATACTGTGATTTCGGTTTAGTTATATTATTCATGTTAAAGGAATGTCAAATGTTTGATCCAGGGAATGTTTCTGAACACCATTGGTCAGAAAGGATTTTTTTCCCTCTTGAGGCATAATTGGCACTGGCTTCAGGCTATGTTTTTTGCCTTCATCTGCATCAAAACAGTGGCTTTATGATTATGAATTTTAAGTTGTATGTGTCACATCAACTTGGGGGAATATGAATAGGAGATGGACTGAATAGAATGATAAGTAATAAAAAGTGGCAATAACAATACATTTGTAGCCTTACAGGGCATTTGTTTTTAGATGATGTCAGTGACCCCCATTTGAAAGGTGCAAAGAAACAGAAGAAAATTGCAAATCATTAAAAAACTATGAAAAATAAATAATACATACCAATTGAAAAGTTTCTTAGAATTGGCCATTCTACAATATACTAAAAGTTTATTTGAAGCTGAACCACCCCTTTAAGATATGTAACAATGGGGTTCAGTGGGATGGCTGAAAGTGAAGGATCAGTTGAGGAGTCCACTTGTCAAGAATGTGTCTTGAACATGTGTGGCATCAACTATACACCATACAAATTCAATGAAATGCCATGAAGATATTCTTTGAACAGATTAATTACCCAGAGGCATTTATTAATCTGCCAATGCAAAATTTGATTCTGTAATAAACTAAAGCTAACAAAATAAATGAATGTATGGTAAAATAATAACTTTTATGCAATTTTCAGAGGAAATACTATAATTTAGGTGCTCAATTGCTTTCATTTGCAATCATTAAAGGGGTGGTTCACCTTTAAGGTAACTTTTATTATGTTATACAATGGCCAATTCTAAGCAACTTTTCAATTGGTTTTCATTATTTATTATTTATAGTTTTATAGCTATTTGACTTTGCAGCTTTCAAATGGGTGTCGCTGTCCGCTTCTAAAAAAAACAAATGCTCTGTAAGGCTACAAATGCATTGTTATTGCTACTTTTTATTGCTGATCCTTCTATTCAGACTCTCTCCTATTCATATTCCAGTCTCTTATTCAAATTAATGCATGGTTGCTAGGGTAATTTGGGCCCTAGTTACCAGATTGCTTAAAATTCAAATTGAAGAGCTGCTGAATAACAAGTTAAATAACTCAAAAACCAAGAATAATAAAAAAGGAAAACCAATTGCAAATTGTCTCAGAATATCACTCTCTACATCATACTAAAAGTTATCTCAAAGGTGAACAACCCCTTTAATTTCCCCACAGTTTAACATTATTTACATTTTTCCTGAAATCAGAACAAATTAAAATATATTATGTCCCAATTGAGACTTTCCAAAATACAGTCATTATTGACTCAAATTTATAGTGAGAACAAAATAATTTTATGTAAAGCAGGAAAAAAATCCAGCATTTTACCTAAATGTTGCAATAGCTCAGGTGAACATTTTAAAGTTAAAAAAAAACACTAGGGAATACTTTCAAAAAGTTTAGAAAATTGCAGGTTAAATAATGCAAGAAACATAACTAATTTTTCAAAATGAGACTTTTCATATATTTTCTAAATAATTTAGCCCCTGTGTTGTATTGCATTGCAAACAAACATGGTACACCCATGAAACAGAGTTGGTTTTCTGTATAAATGTGCTCAGCACAAAAAACCAAGAAGCTCCCCCCTCCTGAATAGCAATACTGGAAACCCCTTTAATTGCCCTATTTGCTCTAACTGATATAATACAGCAGTAGAGTGGCATTGGAAGATGTCATGTAGCACCACTTCAGCTCCTCTTCTCTGCAATCACAAAAAGAGAGCATGCATAGATGAGCCACAGTCAATTGTACATACTCCTATCTGTAAAACACAGAAGAGAAGACCTGAAGTGGAGCAAGATGGTGCTCACCACCCTCACTACACGTTTTTGCTTTTTAGCACCCAGGCAGGGCTCTTAAGCTTTTAAGCAAGGATTAATTCTACTTTAAATTCCTGCCCACAAATGTTCCACTAACTGAAAACATCTTAGTAATGCAAAAGTCACTCATAGATGTTTCAGCCACCATATGCATAATAATATGAAATAAATTAATAGGGCCATTTGACATGATTATGTGTTGATTTCTTAATGAATGAAAACCTAAAACTACTTTACACTAATATAAGCAACTAGCTTTTTTAATGGCTTTGTTACTTATGTTCATATATACTATGTTCATATAGGGGAGCTATTTCTGCATTTCTTACCACAAGTGCTAGACTTGTTTTTTAATATGGAGAATACTGCTAGTGCTTTTAAATATGAAGATTCTGCTGTGTATTAAAGGGGTGTTTCACTTTTAAGTTAACTTTTAGTATGTTATAGAATGCCTAAAGCTCAGCAACTTCTTGCTTTATCCTTCTTATCCATTTCGGCTTTCAAACAGGGGTCACTAACCCCATATTAAAACATATGCTCTGTAAGGCTACAAATATATTGTTTTTGCTACTTTTTATTAGTTGTTTTTCTATTCATGTCCCAGGCTCTCTTGGACCCAAGCAACCAGATTTCTTAAACTGCAAAGTGGAAAGCTGCTGAATTAAAAGTTAAATAACTCAGAAACCACAAATAAAAACTGCAAAATTTCTCAGAATATCACTCTCAACATCATACTAAAAGTTAATTTATAGGTGAACTTTAACCCAAACTTGGTTCTATAGAAGGTGTCTGTTTAGACAAAATAAGGAAACAACATCTCTCAACAATCTTTTAACTTAACTATACTTGAAGTTTGAAAGTACTATAAAATAAAAGAAAATTATGAATGCAAATAACATATTTTCTTTTATAGTTTGCAGTCAGACATTACAAAAGATGTACAGGGCTTTTTCCATTTTCTTTTTAAGCAGTCAATTATTTTTAAACATCAGAATGCCTTTTTTATATCCAAAACATTCTATACTGCAGTATATCAATTTTGGCAATGTGTTTTTCTAAGCTCCATTGAACTTTGTCATCAAACCAAATGCACACGTTCAGAAAAGCATGTCTAATATTCTTTTAGAAAGATGGCAGAACCTTAAACCATGTTTTTACAGCATTATGCTGCATCTCTGTATTTCTCTTTTTTAAATTGTGTAGGTGTGCTTGCTGAGTGTTCTTTATTCGTGTGTGGGACTTACATAAGATACAGCCATACTATAATTTTATCAAGTCACAAATTAGATGTGCAGGCACTGTACTAAATAAGCAGATTCTCATCTATCCTGTAGGAAAGAATAAAATAGACCTGGGGCTCCAATCTGAGGAGGACATCTGATACCATATGTTGAATATGAACTCTTTGACATATTATAATATGGATATATAATTTAGGGTACAGACAAATCTAATTTTGTACAGAGGTGTTTTGAGTGTTTTGTGTTGAAACTTATCAATACTTTGTTTGCTTAATCTTTAACAGAGAAAAATAAAATTAAGTATATAAGTATGCTCAGAAGACTGCAGAACTCAAAATTAGAGGGCTCTTTTATGACCTCTTCAAGTCTCTGCACTCCACCACTGAGTGTTCTACAGCATGAATCAAGCCCTTACTACCTGCCCTATTGCAACCCCTGATGATGTGGTCTGCATATTGCACCAGATTTTTTATCCTATCTAAGGTGAAAACCACAGGCAGACTAGAGGAAGACGTTCTTGATGAATGAGCGGCAATTTCATGCTCTTGCACTTCTTCCTCTGTCTTCTTAAAAGACACCTGTTGCCTAAAAATATTACCCCCAACCAAAGGTGCTGGCTAATAGAGCCCACACTCCAGTTGGGGGTAGCAGTTGTTTTTTTTTTTAAATTGCCCCCTGCCACTGCTAGGCCACCCAAACCAGGAGGGAGTTTTCGGTTTGAACGGCCATGGTGGAGCATACACAAGTGTATACATGTGATGTGAGCACGGATAATTTTTTTTGGCAACAGGTGACTTTTAAAGGACCGATAAGAAGGCAATATGAACAATATGTTATAAATTACTACAGTGAATGCTGAGTGATGAACATTTCTCATCATTATCAAAAGATAATGAACTTTATATAACATTAATGAACTGTTCTAAAGTACTGTCCAGCCATGCATGAAAAATAAGAAAACAATGAGCACAAGAAAAATAAACACAACATATATAATTACCTCACTGGGCTATTGGCTGCATCTGGGTCATGTGCTGTTACTGTTCCAATACTAGTGCCTACTTTTGCGGCTTCAGACTCCACCATTGAATAAAACCTTGAAGAAAACACAGGTGGTTCATCCACATCTTCCACAATAATTTTCACTGTCGTTGTATCCATAAAGGGGCCTACACTGAGAAACCGAGTATCCACATGTTTGTTTGATGCTTCTATCCTAAGTGTATAACTTGTTTTTGATTCATAATCCAGCTCCTGTAAAAAAAGCAAATCTATTTAAATGTAATGATCTTTAAACAATATCTAAGTATAAAAGTAATTTCCATTTCAGAGCATGGAAAATCTGTTTTTATTAAGGAAATTGAATTACTGAGTACTGGTAAGAAAGGCTAGATAAACAACCAACACATCACCTTTTTTCACTAACTAATGCATTGTGCATTTTTCATTATACAGTTATTTCAAGGCTGTATAGTTCAAATTGGTATCATAAACAGAATTCATGTATGTTTGAGTTATTATGTTACATTATGTTATGTTTTTTTTAATCAGTCTATTTTCTCTGTCTAGTACTATCTTATCCTTGAGTTTCTCATTTGTTGGAATGCGATAAAGGTATAGGGTCTATTTTCCAGAATGCTTGGGACACATTTGTGTACATTTTTTAGAAGTTTACCTATGTGAAAGAAGATTTAAAGGTGTTGAAATTGACAAAGGCATATGTGATGGAGGTTCAGAAGTGAGGAACAAAAATGGCAAATAGAAGTGGGGGTAAGTGATTTAAATTTAGTGGAAAATTTAAAGTATAATTTAACCTGTTTGTTCAAAAAACCTTCCCTCCTCCCATGTAGGGATAGAGGATGGAATGACAGGGAACAGAAAAAGAATGTGTGGGGAGATATGGGAGGATGGTGGAAAGAAAGGTAAGGCACAAACCCAGAACCATGGGTTTAGTGAACATGATGAGCTGCAAAAGCAAAAGCAAAAATAGTACTAGTGCTACATATGGGGTTTTAGGTTATTAAGTAAAAATATTAAATATTTTCAAGAAGAACTTCAACTGTGCACTTTATATAGGCCACATGTTTTTTTTTTTGTTAGATGTCATGCTTAGTTATACTAAGGGAACATTTCTAGTGCTATATTTGGGATTTAAAGAACAAAGTTATTGCTGATATACATCTTTTTTGCTGCTTCTCTGGTTTCATAGCAGATTTTTTTTTTCAATCTGAAGATAGAAACGAGCATCTTCTGTGTGGGTTAAATAGACACCTTGCAACAGCACCTTGCATATTTTATACATGGCTTCAGAGCAAATAAAAAATGGTGTGGTTTTAATCATGCTTTCTCAAGTTCTTAGGTTATTCTTTTTCTGCTAGTGATTTGATTGAAACATGCTTGTCAGAATATGTGTGGTAAGACAATTACTACCATTAAAAATATTATATAACAAAAAATATAAAACGTGGGTTGTACAGAATAAAGCACAGAATCTACAACCATCACCAAACAAAACACAAGCTAGTGATGTCAAGACCATATAAGACACATTTACACTTGTCTGTCAATATCAATATATGCATGCATCACTGTAGTAGACCAATAAAAGCTAATGACCGGGTGCAATGATCTACCATATGATGCAAACTAAGTCTAAATAAGTCTGGAAAATAAGTAATAATGATTATCAACAAACACAAACAACTGTACACTATGGGGGTTATTTATCAAAATCCAAATTTTTCTGATGTTTAAATTTAAGAAGTCTGACCAAACTAGAATTCATGATTTGTTCGTATTTAAAAAGCACAAATTAATTGGTTTGGTGAAAACCCCAGAAAAATCCAGTTTTTCACCTTTTTCTGTGATTTTTCCCATAAAGCCCAATTTCTTCCTATTTTTCTACCGAAAAGTTTGAAATAGCTGAATTTTCAGGCTAATTCCCATTGCTTTCAACCTCGGCAGGTCTGAGATGCGGGATTTTCATATTCTGCTTTGGGGTTAAATACATTCTGAAAAAAGTTTAGGTTTTTCTCCACGAAAATTCAGATTTTATAGTAAAAAACTCAAATTTTGTGAGTTTTTAGCATTCAGATTTTAATAAATAACCCCCTTAAACTAGTGGCAATTAATGGTGGAATAATCTTATTATAGCAGCTTCTACAGGTTTTAAAAAGGTAAAACTTAAAAAGGTAAAACAAGCAGGTCTGCTTGTTCATACAAGTATTAGTGGATGTTTTCATTAAGTAAAACAATGACATCAAGCAGCAACTAACTACATAGCCCATCATCTAAAATCGACAAGGTGGTATTTGATATTTAAATCCATTTATGTACTGTACAATTTCAAACAATAGAAAAAATGTATGTTGTCTGTGTTTTCTAGCTCAAGACATTGAGTTCCATAAAGAGACAAGGATCAGTTTGTATGAGACCTAATGTGAGTTGCTCTTTGTGGCTTTTAAGGCCTAGAGCTGTATGAATAGCAACAATGCACTTAATACACTACCTTATGGAGGCATATTTTTATGTGCTTTTTATAGTTTTT